>VXAU01002493.1:353095-427489 GCA_013399695.1 Formicarius rufipectus | reverse complement strand
TTTTTTTTTTTTTTAACCTGCAAGTTCATTCTTCTGGTTACTAACTAGGTCAAGGTGGCTGGTAATGCTTTCTATTGCTAAAAATGCTAGTGGGGGTTTTAGTAAATGGGAAGTAGTGTGAAGTTGTGTCCTCGGTTCTGCTTGCTCCTACTGGAGGTAGCATGTGAGTCTCACAAGTACTATACTTCCTTACTCCTGAAAAGGACTTCATTTCTGCTCCAACTCAGACTTTTGAACAAACTTGAAAATGAGAAATTTATGATAAATTAAGTTTCTCTGTAGCTCTAAAATCCATCTTGGATTTCAGATAGATCTTAAAGTATACTAGTGAACCTATACTAGGGAGCTACATTTTAAAGAGCATTAGCAGTGTAATATATGTTTATATACATATGTTACACATATATGTATCTATGAGCTTCAGTTTACAGCACTAACTTTAATGTAAGTGTAACCAAGAAATATGCTTACTATGTTTTTTTAAATCACAAAATTTCACATTAAAAATGGTTTTGTGTTTGGTTTTTTTCTTTTTTTTGTTGTTGTTGTTTGGGTTTTGTTTGGTTGGTTTTTTGTTTTGGGTTTTTTTTTTTTTTTTTGGGATCCTCAAGCAGTCTTTGTGTTTGATGCTATACCATTTTTCCTATTCTGCAAAACATTTTGATGCTGAACCTACAGACTTTAGGGATAAATCAGTTTGTTGTGTTTTCTCCTTTTTTCATTAGTTGCAGAGTTAAATTTCTGGTGAATGAGACAAGGAATTTTTAGCAGTTCTTATAAGCAAGATCACTGTTGCTTGAACTGATTTCTCTTTTTCAATAGATTCACATGTTATATATGCAAATTGGAGAGAATAACACAGAAGCAGAATTCTTTGGCTGCCACTATTTACATTTCCATTTATATGCACAAAGTGTAACAGTTGAAGCTGTGTCTGAACTACAACTTGTTGTGGGAACATGAAAATATTACAGGGTGTTTAGTACTTGAGTGAACAATGTGTAGTTCAAGTTGATGTCCATGATTTTTGAGTGATTTTCTAAAACTTAGAATTTTTTTACACTAGAAATTGCTAAATAACATAGGTTGCCAGTCAAAATTACCGCAGTAATCTGCTGTATGCACATACACACACATATATGCTTTCTTAAAGAATTTATTTCTTTATATAAACAGGAATGACAGCTCTAATGCGTCTCTTGAATTCTGCTGGTGAGGAAGCCCAGCCAGGTCTCACAGTTTTACTTTGTGAAATTCTAACTGCGGTCTACCTAAGTCTGTTCATCCATGGCCTTGCAACACATTCCAGCAATGAGTTATATAGAATTATAGCTCATCCACTTAATGACAAAATGTGGTCTGCTGTCTTTGGAGGAGGAGCTCATACACCCAACAGAGAACAACAGCAACTAAAGGCAAAAACCGGTTAGTTCTCTTGTTTTATTTATATTTGTCTTCTGGGCTTTTTAAGAAAATTAGGTGACTGCTGAAAGCTTAGGAGTAATTGCTTAAAGTAGTTTGTGTTCAGTAAGAATCAGTATGTTTTTAGATCTGCATAGAAAAACAAGAATCTATTATTATTGTCATATATACTGTGTAGGAGTAGTGCACAGAAGTAAATGCTAGTGAAGTAAGGTTCCCAAGTAGCACAGCTGCTGTAATCGGAGGGAATTAAGTTGATCTTAAAGAGAATTTTTCCAGTACTATTAAACCCAAGTTTTTTGTGTTAACTTTAAAGCTGTCCAGTTCTCTCATAACAGATATATATTCCCATTTTACAAATACAGTGTGTTTTCTCTCTTTGACAGGTAGGCACTTCCCAATGCCTAGCCCACATCAGGTAGTAGTATTCTCCATGGAATGTGTGGGGTTTTCCAAATCCCTTACCTCCTTCAGTGCTCATAGTCCTACCAAATCTTCAGGCAAGATACTAGGTTTAGTACTAGGCCTCTACATGCAGTGTGCTATGTGTGGGGGTTTTTTGCATATGTGGAAAGACAGAAAACCTTCTGTTTGCAAGCCATGATGTCAAAATTTACAAGTTTTGTAATTCAAGCAGCAGTTGAGTTGGGCCTTTTTGAAAAAGAAAATTGTCAGTGCTGGTAAATTCCTACTACTAATTCTTAATGTGAAATTAATATTAAATATAAAATTACTTTGACCATGGTTTGGAAGGATCAGAAGTGTTTCATATCTTTGTTGGAGAGCTGCTTCTTTTGCTTTTTGAATATAAGCATTATTATGCATGTGGATTTCTGAGTGTTCATTCTAGATGTTAAAAATGAAAGGTGTCCTGTTGATATTCAAACTCGGTATGCTGAGAAACCATTAGGAAAGCAAACAACCTCGAAGTTTCAAAGTCAGATGATCATAAGTTATCCTGAGGTCCAGAATGAATTCCTGTAATCCTTTTCTTTTGGGTACGGTTTTGTGCATTTTAATTTAGTTGGACTTCTATAAACCCAAGAACTAAAATACTACAGATGATCTAAGTTTTTTACAGGAAGATTTTGTAAAGATGAGTTTACTTAAAGTTTACTAAAACATCTAAAGATATTTTTAGAGAGATAAAATATAACTTTATATGATATTTTTACTGATACAAGATGTATGTTACATACAGAATTGTTTTACCTTGCATTTAAGGCAAACAGTAAATGTAATCTGTTTAAATATTGTCTTTATCACACTTTTAGGAAAGTATTTTCAGGATTGAGATCTGTAATTAAAACCAAACTTTTATTCTAGATCAGATGAGTTTTTTCTGTGGCATTGAATAAGTATTTCTCAGTATCGCTTCGGTAAGGTAAATACATTGCCATTCCAGAAGTGTTAGAAGCCATAACTGGCTTTTGTTGGCAGTTCTGTTTCCTAGGTGTTGGTAACAGTGCACTAAATTGTGTTAATGCTTCTACCACCACTGGTTTAAAATGATGTAATGTTTTTACTTAGAAGTGTATTCTGAAATGTACACAAAATGCCTATGTTCCATACTTTTCTTAAAAATGAATTGCTGGCTGTCTGATCGCAGATTTAGTAAAACTGTTGCTGGAAGAATCAAGAAGCTCAAACTGAAAGTTTAAGGGAAGAAGGGACCTCTTTATATCCTAGTTAGTATGGATAATCAAACACTGAAAAAAGGTGTAGAGCATTTGTGGAGTCTTTGTCTTTGAAGTTACTTGAAAACTTGAACAAATGCCATAAATTGAGTCAGCCCTGTTCTGAGGAAGGGGTTGGACCATGTGTCTCCTAACCTATCTTATTCTAGGATTCTGTAAGTCATTATTTGTTTTTCATATGTGTTTATGTAGAGCAAATTTGGGGGAAGGAATTTTTTGAGAAATGAGTTTATCTGTCACTGAAAAAATAGTGGTGGGAGAAGAAAGGTGAAAAAATAGACACCCAGAAATACAGAATATAGACACTAAGTGAAGCAGAACAGTATGATTAATGTCAGTGTCCTGGTTATAGTAGCCAGGATCAGAGTGTCACTGTGTGGATGTGTATTCTAAACCCTCTATGTCACTTTTTCTCATGAACTACTCACAGTGGACCATTTGCAGGAGCTGCCTAAAGCACACCCAACCCCTCAGGCTACAAACTGGGTGTTTAGGAACTTCAGTGAGATAAGGTAGTTCTCCTGCCTCCACACCCACCTAAGGGGTCATATCTGCTAATGGGCCATCAGGGATGTCAAAAAGATGCCATTGTTCACCTCACAGAGTAAATCACCCATTGTGAAAGTCTCCACCCCGGGGGAAGGACTGGGTGTTCCCATCTGAGCCCAAGTGGATATAAGTTTGGGGTTTTGGGACTGGGAGCTCTCTTTAGATCCAGAGGAGGACCAGAGCCTTGACTGGATTGAGACTGCCACCAGACCGCAACCATCATTTTCACTAGCAGGTTTCTTCCTTTCTTCTTACTTGGAACTCAGAGTGCCCATGTGGTGTTCAGCACAGCTCCATTCTGCTTGTGCCCCACTGTGCTGGGCTGTACATCTGTTTTTGTGGGTCAAACAGATTTCCCTTCTGTATCAGTGTATTTTGTGATCTTTCATTAAGTTGTTATTCTGACTTGCAATCCCATTCTGAGTTGGATTGATTTCTCCTGCCGGTTTAACTCTAAACCAACACAGTCAGCTATATTTTTGTAGCTTTACTGTCATTTCTTAATTTGTCTTCTGACACACAGAAGTGAATACTGAGAAGTGACTGGAAGGCTCGTGCCAGTTAGCTATGGTGTGTTCTTCCGTAATATTATTTAGTTTTCTTATAACTCGCCATTTTATTTTGTATAACTAGACTCTTTTCTCCTATGTTTACTTTTAGATTTTTGTGAAATGTTTCCACTCTCAAATGGAGATTACAAGTCAGACATTCTCAACACTAATAATTCTAATGTTGTCTTGTCCCTGCCTCTCCTCCAGTTCTTTAATATATATCTGAATGTGGATGTTGATCTCCAAGTCTCAAGCATATTTAAGAGGTCGTAAAACTTTGTACTTTGCTTTAGTGGACTTGAGCAAGTAGTAGCTTTGGATATAAAATTTCCCTTAGACACAAAATGAATCAGGAACCAGAAAGTAGTACCTGGTAGTCTTATAAAATTCTAATCCCTGTTAGGAATTAATTTTTACAAAAAACTTGTTTCATTACCTCTGTGAAGTAAAGAACAGATGAAACATAGCAGTTTAAGTGCTTTTTTAGAGCACTATAGTTTCCAGCCATGTTTTTGCAGATGCAGTAAATGATTTTGGCAAACAGGGCTCGTACATGATGTGTTGTTTTCCAAGAGGCAGTTATTATCTGAAAAACAACCCTGTTGTTGATTATAGTAGATGTCTTCAGAATTGTATTTACGATTTATTTGCTCCTAAAAGCTGCCTTAGAAAACTTTTGCAATGTAAGTCTGTATAGAGATAGTAGGTTCTGTATCAATCAGAGAATTCTTAAGGAGAAGTTTGAATTTTGTATTAACAGTTAGAAATCCATAATTTCATGTTGTATATTCAGTTATTCCATGCTGTAAGAGCAAATGAAATGTAAAACTGCTTTCTAAATTTGAATATTTTACCAGTATGCTTTATAGACTTAAAGTTGTCATTTTGGGTTTCAGATGTAGAAAATCAGAAATCTGACAGTACTTGACTATTAAGAAGAGCTATTTTTCTTCTCTAAGTCCTAAGTTTTAACACAAATATTATTTCTGAATACTTTGGAAGAAAGAAGTGATAAACTGTTGCTACTATGTTGAGTTCTGCCTGACACACCAGAGGTTTTGAGAGAGCTGTCCTGGTAATAAGGATGTGCACATAAAATTTATTCATAGGATGTTCAGTCCTGCTGTCACTCTTATGTGTGTGTATTTCTCTTGTTAGATTCTCTGAATTAATTTGTAGCTCTTGCTTACCCTTCACAAACCATTATTCCAGTCCTCCTGGAAAACATAGTCGTTATTAGATCTTACCAATACCTGGCTTAGAGGTCATGAAAATCAAGTGTTTCTTAGGTAATTGTGAAATAGAAAAAAACAAACCCCAGTAGTCCCCAACAAAACAGAAAACCACTCCTTAGAATTCATGTGTTCATCTGCTTGCTGTACTTACTGTGAGGTAAGTTTCATCCTGAATCTAAAACAAGAGCAAAACTGAACTTTTATTGGAAGTGCTTCAGAATAGATTAGGCAGCACTATGTGTCTGCATTCAAGTTCACCAGCAAGTCAGAAATAGTAAAAAGCCCTAGTATTTAGGCGTTATGGTCAGGAATTGCTTAATCACAGAACAAATAAAAGAATACAGATGCCTCAAGTTTTAAAACTCCAACTTGTGTAAGTAACAGTCATGCCAAACTGCCCCTTTTTAATGCAGAACTCGCTGTGATTGTTAGTAATGAAATTTTTTTACATCAACATGAGAATAATTGCCTTGAACTCCAGAATTAGAGAGCAATTTGGGGCTTTTTTTCTTATGGTACTTTGGAGCACTGAGTCCTTAATTTGTTGTATTGTTTTTCTGATGGATTTTTCAGTGTTTGACTTCTCACTATTACTGTCTTATTCTTGGCTAAGTCAGCTTTTAAAACAAATTACAAGTGTGGCTTGAAGTAGTTGCACTGTGAATACTGGAATTGCTTTAGCTCAGTAAAAGTAGTCTGGGATGGTCAGGACAGAAAATGTCAACAAAGTTTGTGTATGCCACCAGGTGTTTCATTGCAGTTACCTCATTTTTTAAGAGGTTTCCATTCACTCTTTATTGAAATGCCTACAGTGTGAATAATGGTCATGATGGTACTATTATTATTATTCATAAACATCTGAGAGTGTAATATATACCTTGCTTTGAGCTTTTCAGTCAGTCACCAAACCACAACTTAGGGAATTTATTTGCAATTGCTTCTGTTGATTGAGATTTCATTAAATTAATCACCATAGCCATAAGATCTATTGCCTGTGTGTAATTAGAATATCATGTTGAAAGCTTCAGTGTTTGTCAGCTTAAAAAATTGCAAATTCTTTCTGTGTTTGAAGTTGAAATGTCGCACAGTGTAGAATTTCACCAGGCTGCTATTCTACTTGGCTTTTATAGCTTTCCAAAGAATTACAGAAAGTGCAGGGCTTTAGACTTACTAAACAGATTCAAGGTGTGATTCAAAACTAGTATTTCTTTGTCATGTCTTTGTCATTATGCTCTGTTCTGGGTTTCAGCAGTGCTGGTATTTGATGTCTGCAGTCAAAGATGATGCTTTTGTAAGAGGAGGACTTAATAATTTCATGGATCTTCATCAATACTTGTAATTTTCTAAAGTTGATGGTGTTGATGCTTCACGCATGCACAGAATCTTCAGAAAAAGGCAGTAACTCTTATTTGCATTTTAGTGTTTGAGGGAAAAACCTGCCTTTTAGGTCTTCCTGGGAAAGTGGAAGGGAGGCAACAGATCTTTTGATTTGTATTGCATGTATTAGAACTTGGGAGAAATTAACGGATTTTCCTTGTCTGAAATAATCCAATATTCTTTGGAAAAAAACGTACCTTTTACATTATAAATAGGATGGGTACAAAGAGAAATGCTTTAAATTAAAAAAAAAAAAAAAAAGTGTTAAAGGGTTTTAACTAGAAGTATATGAGAATTTGAAAGTGAGTGTAATTGATAATCTGAAATCCCAAATGACAAGGTCACATTCTTAATGAATTTGTTAGTGTACTTTTTTTTTTTTTGATTGCACATAAAGAAATTAACATTTTTAGTTTTTATTTCAAACCCCTTTGATGGTTGTACTTTCATTTGCCTTAAATATTGAATTTTGTCCAATGGCTGGCAGTGTTCTTAAAAATACACAGAAGGGCATAAAATATTCTTTTAAAGTAAAACATGCTTTTTCAATTCTGCTTAGAAAAACAACCTGCAGACATATACTTGCTTATTTCTGCATTGTGCAACATTTGCTCATTATTTCATGCTAGTAAATTTCTTTTTTTTTTAAAGCAGTTGCTAAAAATTAATGGCGATGCATGTGCATGCTCTTTCTTCCCCAATAAGCTTTAAATGATGAAATAAAAATGTGTTGCATTGTACTGCAGTCACTGTATTTTTGACTTTTAGTACAGGTAAGTAGATTTCTAATAATATCCCTAAAAATTATGATATGGTATTGTAGTGCAACACACACTGTTATGCTAGCCCTTTTTCAATATGAAAGATGATGTGTCTTCATCTTTTACTAGATTTTATATATTAATCATTTTGTAGCTATTGTGCCAGTCACCAAGCCCCCAACACAGCTACTTGTTCCTCCCCGACCAGCAGGATTGGGAAGAGAATCAGAAGGGTAGAAGCCAGAAAACCCCTGGGTTGAGGCAAAGACAGTTAAAAGGGAAAGCAAAAGCCACGGACAAAAACCATAGCAAAACAAGGCATTGATTCACTGCTTCCCATGGGCAGGCAGGTGTTCAGGCTTTCCAGGAGAGTAGAACCCCATCACACATAATGGTTACTTGGGAAGACAAACACCATCACTCCAAACATGCCTCACTTTGCACCCCTCACTTTATATTCTGAGCATGATTCCATATGGCCTAAAATATGCCTTTGGTCAGTTTGAGTCACCTGTCCCAGTTGTGTCTTCTCCCAACCTCCCATCCACCCTCCACTTCCTCAACCAGTGTGGGAGTATGAAAATCAGAAAAGCCTTGGCTCTCTAAGCTCTAACATTGGTTATCAATAACAAAACCATCTCCATATTATAAATTCTGTGTACAGTACACATCCAAAGCACAGCCCCATACCGGCCACTTAAGAAAATAAACTATACCCCAGCCAAAACCAGCACAGCAGTTCAGCTGCTTGTGATGGAAATACTCATCTTCATACATGGCCGAAAATCTGTTTGAATGTCCTTGGAAAAAATGTTTGTTTTTTGTTTTTTCTGGTCCGGAAATGACTAGAAATTACAAAAAAATTCCATCAACTATGTAAGTACAGAGAATTTGTCCATTTGAAAAAGAATGAAAAATTGTGAGGCATAAAAAACCAGGTGTTTTTTATTTTAAACAATTCACTTAAATCTTATGTGGCTTGAGGTTAACAGCTGTCTCAGTTTGTGTTTAAGAGCAAAGAAATGTTATATATAGAATATAATCACTTGTAAATTAGCACTGGTTTTCTTTTGTCCAGTGTTAGACGTGTTTTCAAGAGATTGGAATATCCATAAGAGTTTTGAGGGTAATAGTCTTTCAGATATCTATCAAGACTCAAAAGTGCCCCATAGATAAAAAGGGAAAAATACTTCTTTGTAGTGGTTCACTCCAGAAATGTGTAGGTGTGCATAATTTTTCTGCCATCCCATAGGATTAGTAACCAGAGAAAGTAATTTTGGAAACTTGAGTGGTAGTTTTAAGGGCCTGTTGTAGCAGACGAGAATAGGAAAGTTAAAGAAATAAAGAACCCATTTACATTTGTGATGTTCATATTAGTTCACCCTTATAACAAGTCTAGCCCAACATGTTGAGGCTTGAACTGAGTGATGGGGATGCCCATTCTCTAGGTCATCTCTTTTAGACTGCAGAATTGTTTTCTTAGATCTCAATTATTGTTGCTATTAGGTCAACCAAAGACTTGGATCATAAGGCAGCCCATATTCTCCTCTACTTAGGAAAAATACGTTAAATATGTCTTGGAAACTTTAGGAACTCTGAAAGGAAGTTAAAAGAATCAATTTAATTTTTATCCTAATGTTTTATCTTTCTTTGTTCTACCTAAGTCTTGAACCCATTCTTTTTTGTTCACTATACAAGCTAATCTCCATGCATTACATATGTCTACTTGAAAGTAAAAAAACCCCCACCTTTTACAGTGAAGTAGGAAATTGATTCAAGTGCATTTTGCGTGTTATAAAAGATGAATGATGGACAGCATGTTGTTTCAAGTCTCCAAATAAAATTTCTTTTCTCCTTTGTCCCTTGCACTTCAGATGTGTTCTGGAGGGCTGAAACACTAACTTACTGCTCAGGGACAGTGAGAATCAGTATCATTCCTCTAGTAACAGACTGTGAAATATGAGTCACCTAACCAGAATGTTTTCAGGTTATCAGGTGATATGACTGTGCTAAGGTATTCCTGAAAGCTTGGGTAAGCCATTTCTTTTAGTGCTCTAATCATCAAAAATTCTAAGTCGAATATTACAGGCACTTCCTAGTCTGAAAAAAGTCAGTGTTGGGGCAAGTAAGGGGACCTCTCTACTCCTTGGACTTAAGGTGTTACTGCAAATAATTAGTCCTGCCCTGTTTAATAAGGTATATATCAGATTGTGTTAGTTAAGATTGGGATCATTTGTATTTGCTGGACAAATGTACTGGCAGGACATAGAGATTTAACAGAATTGTTCCACTTAGGAAAAATACAGACTTCCAGTGCAAGGAGACGTAAAATTAAAACTTGGGGAAGAATGGCAGGCTTACATACTTGCAATATATATTCTGAAAGACAAGCCTCCCAACTTGTGTTAAAAGCAAGCATTATCAGGGTTCCATAGTTATTATTTATTTTTGCACTATTGTTGCTTGAGTAATGAACTTCTAGGAAGAGAGCTTCTAATGCAGTTATGGGTGTCCTCTACTATTCTGTATTGTTTGTGCTGGGAGTTCTCACATTGTGGAGTTCTAGTTACATATCGGTTTCGTGCATTTGAGAATGAGCGTTCTCTGTATTTATTTGTTATAGAACTGTTAACATTCTGAAAACTTTTAATGATGATTTTAACTTTCTGTTTTGAATCCCTTTATTAGAAACAGATGGTTTAAAGCAACATACTTTATTTTCTTCTTCCTTAGATGATGGAGAAAAACAGCAAAAACATTACAGGCTTTCATCAAAAACATCTGGAAAAGAGAGTTCTCAGTTACCTGCATTGTCATCAGTAGACCAAGAATCTCCTTCTTACAAAGAAAGATTTATTCCTCCTGAGCTTAGCATCTGGGATTATTTCATTGCAAAGGTGATTTTCTGCTATTGTGACAATTAAGTGTCTTCTGTCACTTCTAGATTGGTAGTTTTTATCCTCTTAGTCATTATTCTAGATATTGATATGATAAAACCTGCCTGTTTTTATTGCTCATATTAAACTTTTTATAAAATACTGCCTACAAGTATTTTTGAAATAGTTTTCTTAAAAACTGTTGCTATTCAATTAATTTGTTTTTAGATAATGATTTAAACAGAACATATTTTTTACACTTGCAGAGTGCAAATGTATAGTTACAGGCCATCTATTTAGGTGTAAAAGGAAATGTGAGAAGTATTTTATCAGCTACTTCAATTGGGTGAAATGAGTGTGTATTCTTAGTTGAATTCAAATTATGTTGCCTTCTGTTAAGTCTCCTGTGGCAGATCTTTCTTTGTAGGAAGTTGCGTAACTGTATGGAGTTGTATGCATGTTTCTGTATCATGTGTTGGCTATATTAGCAAAATAAATATGTAAGTGGTATTTTAGGAACAAGGACAAAAATAATTGCAAATACTGAATAACACAGTGAGACACCAATGATGGTCTGATTATAAATATTGAACTCTTGTAGAGAAGGAATAGGATTTTCTTGGTCTTTTGTCCTCTGAGCCCTTGGAAAAACTAGAGAGAATATACTCTGGGTTTGGCTTCTCGCTGACCAGATTGTGTATCCTATGTCTGGTTTGATATATGTGACATATAAATATATAAATAAAGCAAAAGAAGAATTGCAAAACTATTAGTGTTTTCATGTTCAGCATTAGAATTTTCAGTAACGTAAAAAATTGCTAAGCTGTTTAAATATGTAGTGCTTATGGACAGTTACCCTTTTCATGAGGTACAAGCTTCAAATGTTACTAAATTAAGTAAGATGATGTGCCTGCATTTTTTATAAAAAGCGTTAAATGTTGTAAAGACTCAGTTTTTAACAGGTAATTCAAAATGAGATGTTGGCTGGAAGATACTTAAGGAATATTGTTTAATTTTTTAGCCATTTCTTCCATCACAAAGTAGAGTGGAATATGATTCAGAAGAGAGTCAGAAAAGTGATGATGATGATGATGTTGATGGAGATGTGTTTGCATCAAATTCACATAACCAAGAGCATTCTAATTCAAGTTCTTACAGGTAAATAACTTTAGAATGTGAGATGTTCTGCAATGTCTAGACTTGTATTTTTCACTTTTTATTTTTGAGATAACATACCACTTGGTATTTCATGACAGTGCATTATCGAGACTTAGTTAATTTTTCGTAGTGGCTATTTTAGTTATTTATATTAATATATGGTATAGTGACTTATCAAAGTATCTATAATATTCTAAAATAATTTTTTTCTTTTTTAGCAGTTTATAATGAGGATTTGAAGCTCTAAATTTAAATCCTAATATTGAATAAGTGAGAAAAAATATTTTACTATTAGTAAATGACTTACTAGTGCTTTCTTGTTAGTTGGTCTCTGATGAGATTGGCAATGGTTCAGCTGGTACTTCACAATTTGAAGATTTTCTACCCTTTGGCTGGACATGATCTTTCAGGTAATAAGCAGCAGAGTTGTCTCTTCATACCTAATTACCACACTTTAAATCAGTAGTGTTGAATAATATATATATGTTGTAACTTTAGTTCAAAAGTTTGTAATTTTTCAGTGATCTGGGAATAAATGCTCTGATGCTCTTTATGATACACGTGTATTTATAAAATAAAATGGTGGGTGGATAATGCGAATGGGTGAGAAAGAATGCTCAGTAGTTAGCAGAAGTCTCTGCATACTGGTATCTTCATTGCCTCTTAGTCCTGTAGGAATATTCACAATATTTATTTCTTTGTGGAAGCGCTATAGTTTTTTTGTAATGCAAGTAGCATCATTCCTACTCCTTGTTTTGTAGAATCACAGAGTCATAGCATGGTTTGTGTTTGGAAGGGACCTTTAAAGACCATCTAGGTCCAACCGTACCTACCACATCGTGGACAGAGACATCTTTCACTAGATAGTGTTGCTCTAAGTCTTATCTGATATGGCCTTGAATCCTTCCTGGGATGGGGCACCCACAGCTTCTCTGGCAACCAGTTACCGTGTCTCACCACCCTCATCATAAAAGATGTCTTCCTTATGCCTAATCTAAGTCTACTTTTTTGGTTTAAAACCATTGCACCTTGTCCTATCACTACAGGCCATTTTAAAGTCTTTCTCTGTCTTTCATGTAAGTCCCCTTTAAATACTGAAAGGCAGCTGTAAGGTTTTCCTGGAGCTGTATCTAGTCCAGACTGAGCAACCCCAACACTCTCAGCCTGTCTCCACTGGAGAGGTGTTTTAGCTGTTTTCATGGCACATCTTTTGACCCACTCCAACAGATCCATGTCATTCTTACACTGGGGACCCCATAGATGTGTGTGGTGCACCAGTTGGAGTCTTATGAGAACAGAGAGAGGCCTAATTCCCTCCCATGCTGTACTGTTCACTGTTCTTTTATGCAGCCTAGGATGCAGTTGCCTCTCTGGGCTGCAAGTGCACATTGCTGGCTCATATACAAGTTTTCATCCACTACTGTCCTTAACTCCTTCTCTACAGGGCTGCTCAGCGGTGGGTATTGGCCGAGTGGTGTAAGTCGCCGCCTGTGGAGCCGGCTCCTCCTCTGAGGACGCTGGTTCGAGTCCCGAGGATCTCGCTGTCACCGTCCGAGCCTGCTCGGCCATGGCAGATGAACCTCAGGAGTAAAGGGGGTGGGGCCAGTTCTGCGCATACTGTGCCTCACCTAAAAAAAATCCATTGCGCAGGCTTATCCCAAAATCTTTGTTTGCAAAGTCTAGCCAACAACAGGGCTGCTCTCAGTCTGTTCATCACTTGGTTTTGGTACTGGTGATTGCCCTGGCTCAGGTACATTTTTATCCTTGTTCAAGCTTGTGGGGTTCCCATGGGCCCACTCCTCAGGCCCATCAAGGTGTGTATCGGTGTCATCCCTTCCCTCCAGCAAATAACTGCACCTCTCATCTTGGTGTTACCTGCAAAATTCCTGAGTGTGCAGTCATTACCGCTGTGTATATCACTCTCAGAGCTATGGAACAGTACCAATCCCAGTATACATCCCTGAGGGATGCTACTTGTTACTGATCTCCATTTGGACATTAAATGTAACTCTTCAGTTGAGGTCATTCAGCCAGTTTAGCCATCACATTGTCCATCCTTATCGCCCCAGTTGAGAGGTAAGAATGTTGTGCTGGGACTATGTTAAAGGCCTTACAGAAGTCAAAACTAGAGGACATCAGTTGCCCTTCATTTGCCCAGCAGTACAGTCAGTCCACAATAGAATACCACTGAAGTAGTCAGGCACAGTCCCTTTATGTAGGAATGTTGCCTTTCTCTCATCACCTGCCTGTCATACATATGCCTTGACATAGCTTCCAGAAGGATCTGTTCCATGGTACTTAGTTTTTGTCAGCATTGGAGAACCTGCATTTGGCAGTGATAGCACAAAGCAGTTCATCTTTTTATATCAAGTTGAGGTTTGAATAAAACTTACTTGGGGACATACTTGAAATAAACTTCAGTCTTCAGCTACTGGAATGATCTTTGTCATAATGGAAAGGGAAGATTTTTTTATTATTGGTTACTTGTCTTTCTAGAGCTTCCAGTTAGCTCCCCAATATGCCATGCAGTTTTGAAAACTTTGCAGCGCTGGGAACAAGTTCTTCTCCGACGTCTTGAGCTGTATGGGGGTCCACCTCAACATTATATTTCAGTTCATGCTTCTGAAGATGCTCTGTCTGCTGGTCCTGCATTGCTTCGCCATAAAACTTTACTTGAGCCTACAAACACTCCTTTCAGGTGAGTGTAATTTCTATAAACATTGACCATAATGTCTTTAATATAAATCAAGCATTTGGTTGTTAGTGCATGTGATAGACTGTAAGTTCAGTACTATATGTCAGTTTCTAGATTTGCTCTTACCCACTGTGAAATGATGGATGCATGTCAGATTTCATGCATCTCTGATCCAAAGCAAGATCAGGAAAAACAAACAACCATTTATAATTTTTAAAAGTTCTTTTACTGAAGCTTAATGTACGGATTTTGCATGTCTCTGGAAAAAATATGGTTAACAATAAAGAATAGAAAATTTGCCTTGAGAGATAATTAAGGATTAGTGACAATGAATTAAATAATCACCCCACCTTTGGAGGTAATAAAATCACATTCTTATCAGTATTGTTACCTAACATCAGAGAAGAAATATTTACTGTTTGTAATATTTGCATCGTTGTACCTTAACATAATTGAATGTTCCGCCAAAGTATGCTCAGTTTCCTAGATTATAATTTTTTAAATAGATTTCTGCTTTTTAAATCTTACTGTCACTTGTAGATTGTGGAATCAATAAATAAAATTTTTCTTTTTATTGTAAAATATCTCACCATGGTGATACTTAGTGACTTGATTAAAAAGTCACAGTTTTGCATGTATCTGCTGTCTAACATTGTTTTTAAATTACAATTTAAAGCAGTTTTGATGGTTTTGGCCTGTCATAAGGAGCTATGTTTGTACTTGTAATTGTTACTTGAGTATATGATTTCTGGGGATAAGCATAAAATTTGAATTCTGATCTGATGCTACAGTCCTTCCAGTTTTGTTACTGAAAAGTCATGTATGTTTCAGAGATGTTGCCCAGCTGGTGATGTGTTCCTAGGAGGAAGTGTTAGTCGTGCCTTGTCCATGTGATTGGATCACTTAGAAATAAACAGAAATGGTCCATGTTGTAAAGAAAGAGTTGGACTAATAAATAATCTATATGCTGCCCTTATCATTGTGTAATTTCTTAAAGAGATTTTTCTCACTCTTTGGGATTTTGTCCCAAAATAGGAGGATAAAATGCTACATATTATTTTCCTTCTTCCCTTTTGTACCTCGTCTCGATGTAGGTTTGTCAGGAAGAGGGTATTAAAGTGCTTCCAGATAGATCTTGTGTAGTATCTGTAGTTTTGCTTCAGCCTTTCTTCTGAGTGTAGTTTGATCAGAATATAAGTTATTGCACTCTTGATTAAATACAAACATGAGTATTTATAAGTATTTATTTTGACTTCTTTCTGTAGATCTAGCAGTCATGTTGCTCTGTCTGTAAAGAGGCTCTGGCAATACCTGGTCAAACAGGAAGAAGTCCAGGAAACCTTCATAAGAAATATTTTTACAAAGAAGCGATGCTCAAATGAGGTTGGTTTGCTGTATAAAATGGACAAAATACTACAGGTTAATCTGTGAACTTTTACTTAAGTTATATAGCTGGCTTGTTTGCTTCTAGGGAATTTAGGGTTAGTGTTCTTGTCTCTGACTCTAAATCTGTAGTATTTAATATCAAAAATATGTCCATTATTTCATAGAATACAAAAATAATCACTCGACTACAAGAAATCTTTGTGTTATCTTCATGAAGATCAGTAAAGCTGCCTTGAATAACAGTCTTGAAAATTTCAAAGATTAAAACTAGTAACCTAAACAACCAGAGATATAAAAGTGCAAGTTTGTCCCTACCGCAGTCATCCTGGCTTTTATTCACTGCTTTCTGTCATGTTATAATTCAATTTTAGTAAGAAACTTGGTCATACAACCGTTACTTTTTCTGTTCCTGATAATTTGTGCCAGTGTCTATCCAGATTCCAGGTTCCAGATTCAGTTAAAAGTTTTTAGATTGTGGTTGTGTAATGGACTTCTAGGGGTTTTTTTTCCCCTTGCTCTTTCGTTCCTCTTTTTTTTTTTTTTTCCTTATCCCTACTCCCAATAATTTAAAGAATTGATGGTATTTTAGAAAAATGTGGAGTAGCACAAATAGAGGAGAAAGAAGCAGAACAAATTAAACATGCGGGAGACAGAATATTCAGGACTAGTAAAGCCTCACCATGGCAGCAGAGAGGTCTGTATGACCTAATTTCATCCTGTCACAACTAGAATATTAGCTTGCTTCAGTAATGTTGGCTAATTGTGTTCACTGCAGACTGCAGTTAAAAGGAAAGTTGTTCCTTTTGTCCTTTAAAGATGCACTATTTCTGGTCAAGTCTTATGGTAATGCAGCTATGTTCTTATGCCATGTGGCCAGGTATTTTGGAAAATTTTGGGTGTGCTTTTTATGTTTAAAAGGAGACTCATGTACAGCCTTACACAGCAGAGGTGTGTTGGTGGCTTTTTTTTTTCTCTTGTTGCTGATAAAATGTCAGTGTAGATTACTTGGGATGGACAGGATGCTGTTGCAGCACAGAATAGGTAAATCAGTACATTTTGTACTGAGTAGAGAGTTTGTTAATTATTGTTACTATTTAAGATATATGTGTGCAAATATGCTGTTCTGTTTTAGTTGTTCTGTGCTGGGGTAAGAAACAAGGAATTAAGGATTTCTTTGATACCTTGCATCATATGTCTTATCTTTATGCTTTGTTCTGTGGTTGTTCTTTCCTTGGTGAAGTCTCTAGAGGAGCACAATGAAACCATGAAAAATTCTGTGGTGGAGGAGCCCATCATCTCTAAGGTACACAGTAGTAATCCTCAAATTTATTAGACCTTACATCCTTATGAAATATTTTCTTTTTGAAATGGTGCTGATTTCACTTTAAAAAGGTCTTTGCTGACATAGCAAGCAGACTTAAAAATTCACTTCTGCAAGGGATTGAATTAAATTAGTCTTGTTATAGAGTTTCATCTGAAATGTAATTATGTTAGAAAACTGCATTAAGCAGCCAGGTACAAACAATATGTGTTATCCAATTTTATGGCTCAAATTCTGAAGCTATGGTAATTGAAGACCTGAAGCTGAAATTTGCACAAGTGACAAAATTCAGTGCAGTGTGGTACATAGTACTCATTTCATCAATATGAGATGTCTGGAATAGTTGCCTGTAAGTGCAAGTGGTTAACTGAAGTTACAGTAATTTATTAGTATAATACTAGTTCACTACTGAAAATGTTCACTAATCTTATTTTAAAGATGGTGACAAAGGTTCTAAAGGTTCTAAAAGGTTTCTGTGAGAGACTAAAAAC
Source organism: Formicarius rufipectus (assembly GCA_013399695.1). NCBI lineage: Eukaryota > Metazoa > Chordata > Aves > Passeriformes > Formicariidae > Formicarius > Formicarius rufipectus. The sequence continues at coordinate 409,970 of VXAU01002493.1, read as the reverse complement.
GTGTAATCCTTTGCCTGTAAATTAAAAGAATTTCCTATTCTTTAAGTTTGCTTTTACAAAACTAGGGTCAAACAGAAATGACAACACCCTGTAACGTCTTTGGGCTAACTTGTTATTTATTATATGATAAAGCAGTATTAGCAAGTAGATAATTGTACCTTACTGGGGAAAAATTATTTTAATTTCATGCAGGTTCATTCACCACAACACACAGATCATGGTTTTGTGTCAGTTTGTCACAGCAGTTTTGTGCAGTGTTACGTACATAAAATCAAAAAGGTGTCAGTTTTGTTTTGACGTTACAGAAGATATTCCGCTTCATCTATAGGAGCTGTAGACGTTTTTCAGACTGTGAAGACCATTTGCAGTTCTTTGACAGCACAATCTTACGGTTTTTCAAGTAAAATGTTCATGTTTAAATCTTCTGAAGGTCAGAAGATTAAGAATTTGAAGATGAGAGTTTGGGAATAGTTCTGGAATAATTCTCTGTTATGAAGAAAATAGGAAATTTTACATGTTGTAATTCAAGTTTAAATTTTCAGGTCACCTTTAGTTTGGCAATGCCATTTTTTTACTGGTAAATACTTTGTAACTGCAACAGACTGAGCCTGTAATCTGTCAATTTAATACTTGTAATGCTGAGCTCTTTAGTTTACCAGCATTGCAGTGCTCCTGTTCAAGAGTCCAGAATTTTGTGTGTGCTGGCATATGCCTGGATGCATTTCTAAAATACAAAATGGTAGACCATATTCAAATCCAACATTAGATCACAGTAAGATAAATAATAATAAAAAAAGAATATATGATAGTAAAAAGTTTGTGGTACTGGATTTATTTAGTTGTGGAGAAATGTGAATAGAAAAGCTAACAAAGGTCAAATTTCTTTTCCTGCTCAGAAGCTTACTTCTACCTTCTTTTGAATTATTTCATCATTTTCAGTGGCAAGAAGTGTTTGCTAAAAGCGTACAAAGACTTAACAAAATTTTTTGAGAGCAAAACATTAAGATTCAAAGTTTAATCATCAACAGCAAGAGTGAAAGCAGCCTTGCTGGTTTTCAGAATCCCTGAAGAACTGGAGAATGAACACAGTACTATGACTTCTGTGATAAATTACATTTTCTCTGTTGCTGTGGTAATCTCAGCATGTGTCTAAGTTTAGAGAGCTTAGAAAAATTTATAGTTAAAACAGAGGGACAAATCTCCTTCAATTTCAAAACAAATTTTAATTAAGATATGATAAATGGAAGGATAACAGTTCCTAGCTATAATTTATATATATCTATATATTTAAGATAAACAAAAACAACCAGAACTAACCGAGTAAAATAGAAGAAAAAACCTGAGCAAAACCCCTTCCCTCCCCCAGTCTCTGTCCCTGGCAGGCACGGAGGTATTTTACAGACCGCAGGTGATGAGATGAGTAGCCGGTGCTGGGTCACCCCCCGGGGGGGGGGGTTGGGGGATGGGAAGAAAAAGCTTTGGCGTGTCCCTCCGAAGAGCAGTTGAAATCCTCTGCTGGTGAGAGTGATGGTTGCAGTCTGGTGGCAGTCGCAGTCTGCTCGTGGTTCGGGTCCTCTTCTGGATCTGAAGAGAGTTCCCTAGGCCCAAAAATCCTCTGCTTATATTCACTTAGGCTCCGCCCAGTCCTTCCCCCAGGGCGGAGACTAAAACAATGGGTGATTTACTCTGTGAGATAAACAATGACCTATTTTTGATACCCCTGATGGGCCATTAGCAGACATGACCCCTCAGGTGGGTGTGGAGGCAGAAGAATTTCCTTATCTCACAGAAGTTCCAAAACACCCAGCCTGCAGCCTGAGGGGTGTGCTGTGCCTTAGACAATAGCTGCTAATGTGCCATTGTGAGCAGTTCATGGGAAAAAATGGCATAGAGGCTTTAGAATACACACCCACACAGTGACAAACTGACCCTGGATACTAAAAACCAAGACAGCATGCCAGTTAGAAGCTAGATTATTATACAAAACAGGTTTACCATAATTGTTACAGGCTGTATTTATTATGTTTTCTTAGAATTTAGAAGGGAAAAAGAAATTCCATATGAAACAGTGTTTGGTTTCAGTACTTTCATGAAAGAAAAGTGTTGCACAGAAGTTTGCTTTTAATTATGTTTTGCTTTTAAAATACAGATAGAAACAGATTTGGGATATCCAGGAGGCAAGGCAAGAATAATCCATAAAGAATCTGACATCATTACTGCTTTTGCAGTCAATAAGGTGAGTGTAAAGGAGGTAATCTAATTATGTTGTCTACCACTTGATACACAAGTGGTAATCCCATTTTGAATGTGTGACATAAGCTTTGCCAGCACCTTCAGCTACTTTTAGCACTTAGAACTTGTAGCACTCCCTTCCTTAAAGCACTTCATAATTGCCTTTTAATAATTAAACAGTTCTGACTTTTTTTTCTGTTGTGCAATGCATTAAGGGAAGGGAGAGGTGGCCTCTACTTTTGCTTTAAGCTTGTGTGTAGGAGTATTTGTCCTATTGTGTCAAAGACAACCAGGAAGTAATTTTTTCTTCTGTTCAGAAGTGGAAGAGGGCTGCTTGGTTACAAGCACTGCAGTATAGTAACCTATTGTTTATTCTCTGAGAAAAGCAAGGAGGTACTTGAGCAAGGTATAAGATAAAAATAGTGTGTGATGCTATCTCGGATGCATGTAAGTTTAAAAAGATAAATGACAAATTTATATAGATTAGATATAAATGTTTGGGGTTTTATAAACTAAGTGTGTATTTTTGTGACCATTGGTGCAATAACCAGCAAAAACTAAAACACACTGGTTTTCGAGCTCCCTGTTGCATCTGCCTTTCTGTGTGTTACTTTCTTCAGGCAAATCGGAACTGCATTGCCATAGCATCGAGTCACGATATTCAAGAACTGGACGTTTCTGCGATTTTAGCTACGCAGATCTATACATGGGTTGATGATGATGTGGAAGTAGAAAATAAAGGGTATATGTTCTTTGTTTTTAATATCACAGCTTGACTGTCTATAAAGCAGTATAAGAAAGCATAGTATTCAATATTGCTGTTAGGAATCTCAACTTACAATGTTTTTTCATTTATAGGGCTGATGATTTCTTAGTTATACATGCTCGTGATGATCTGGTAAATGTTCAGGGAACTACTCCTTATACTCATAGTAATCCTGGCACACCTATCAATATGCCTTGGCTTGGTAGTACACAAACTGGCAGAGGTGCATCTGTGGTAAGTCACTTGTCAAAGATTACCTTCATGTATCCTATCTGCCTCTCTCCTTTTGTCTGTTCAGTGTTGTTGGTTATGTTTTACAATTAGTGTGTAAGTAAATGTAGCTTTTCTGTGTAATCAAGATGAGTTGGATCTTTTCATAACAATTTGCTTAATAGGTTAAAACACTGCACAGAATTTAAGGTACACCAACAAGCGAGCAAAGCTTTTAGGCAAGCTATATATGCTTTCTTTACTGAAGATGTATCATTAAAAAAAAAAATTAGGGTTTAGGTAAGAAGTTGCATCATATATCATTCTTTAATGACTTGAAGCCAAATACTCTTACGTAAAAATCATATATTCATCAGATTTCAGGATATAAATTCGTAACGATTGGGTAGAAATATTCATATGAAATCTTCTGTTTTAAGCACAATATTCAGCTCCATTCTGAGTTTTAGGAATAGATTTTGTGTCTGGAATGAAGCTTGGCCCTGAGCAAAAAGCTATAAGGTTAAATTTAATTCAGGTCAAGTAATAATCGTAGTCTGGCCATTGACATGCTTATGTTAGTTCCTGTGCAACATAGATGCTTTCTAATAATGCAGATTTGTTGGTTAGCTAGCTGGGAGATGCTTGTTTGGAGACACTTAACTGGGCTGAAATGGCTGTACAAAACACCAGTATCACTTGGTCTTTTTGCACTGTGGAAGTTTTCCTGGATAACTGAATGCCTAAGTCTTGGGACTTGGCAACATTTTATGTCATTTAACAGCTCAAAGCAAGTCTGTAACTGGTGGCAGAATGAAATAACCGTGTTAATTAATATTGTCATTGATTTTTGTAAATGTCTGATGATTAGGAGTAAATAAGGAATAAGCATTATAAGAATTATAATGTTACCCACACATGCAAGTGGATATTGTGCCAGTACCTACACCTCCGACTTTTGTTTAGGAACTACTGGTCTTAGTTGCCGTTGTTGCAGCTGTGTTCTCACAATCGGGTCTTCTCTGCAAGTATTCTTTGAATGTCTTCACTACTTTTTCCTCTCACTACCACATATATATATTTGTATGTGTAGAATTTTTGTGTGTTTATATATTTGTCAATATTAAGTAATTACATAATCTATTATGTAAACTGTGCTTACATGACTTTCTATTTTGTATGTGTACCACACTTTTTTCCTAAAGATATTTCACTGTGCTTGTGTTGAATGCCTTTGCTGTTTAACTGCAGACCTAAATTTTGTCTAGCGTACTGTTTCACTGTGGCAGGAACCAACCACAGCACAGAACAACACCTGCCCACTAGGGAGGGAAGACAAAGGTACCTCATGAAGAACAAAGTAAATGAAGGAAGATGAGGGGATTCTTGGGAGGAAATAGCATTGCTGTGGAAAGACTCAAACCCGGATGAAACGCAGCTTCATTAAAATCTTTCCTTTGCTACTGCTAACTACTTTGTTCCTTCAGATACTACTTTTGATTCTTCTTGTCATCATTGCTTTTCCATAATGTGCAGCCCATTCAGTAGTTATAGCCCACTGTCATTACTCACTTCTCAGCCTTCTTGTCTTTGCTTTCATCAGCAAGGGAGACTGTTGAACTTAACTCAGGCATTTGACATTTTATTATCTCTAACGTTTTTCTCTTACTCTGCACTGTTTCATGTTGCATGGTTCATACAAGGCAAGTAAGGAGGCTCACCATCAGATGCTGTGTTTACACAGTTTTTACAGGAGGTGCTTCTAAGAGACCACTGAAGTACTAGTAGCTACCTACAGCTTTGAAACTCAAATAGTATTCTCAACATCTTGTCATACAAGTTAGTGTGACTGACACTGATATTTACCTGTTTAACAGCTGGTGGGTTGAATTGCAAGTGCTCTTTTATTCTTCAGGCTTACTGTACATTAGTCCCAAAGCACCTAACTTTCCAGCAAAGCAACCAGTGTTCTAGCCATCCAGCTGTTGCAAGGGGAAACTGAGGGCTTGCAGTGTTGAATATCAGCTACAATCACAATTCAAGTATTTGCATTTGATAATTGTACCTGCCTTCTAAATCAGAGATGCTACACCAGAGAGTTGTGTTAGCATAGTCTTGTAAAGGCACGTTTCTGTAAGTGCGTTTTTTTCAAGGCATAGTCCAGCAGGGGTTAGGAGATGGTGATGCATACTTGTCTGTTGAAGGAGGAAAGATGATTTCTCTTACCTTCTGGGTTAAAGTTTCAGTGAAGAAACAGAGTGAACATGAGTAATTGTTCTTCCATTTACACATAGAGATCAGTTGTAAGTTTAGAGAGCAAAGTATTGCAATTATAAATGCACGTACCAGTCAGTAAACGTTTGAAGAATCTCATCCTCTCTTGTCTTAAGTCTTAAAATATGCATATATTTTTACCAAACCATTTGGTGCTTTTTCTTGACATTTGAAGTATTTAAAGGAAAAAAGGAAAATAGGGGTTTGCAGATCTTACTTTTTATCTTCAGGAAAGTGTTTTTAACTACCTCAAGTAACTGAGAGCAATAAGGTTTTCTCTTAAATAAATAACAAATCTTTGAGAATTGAAAGATTTAAATGTGCTTCCAAAATCAGAGGATTGCAGTTACTCCATTAATCCAAACACAGGAAAATTTTATCAAGAAAATAAATTTTTCCCTTCCAAGTGCTTTTCCTCATTTTTGTTGCAAGCTAATAATTTAGAGATTATTGCTTTTCAACCCTCTGAATCATGTGAAAATCATGTGAAAATTTATAAGACATAACTCCTTCCAGTTGGCACCCTGACATAATTGGGGACAAGGGGGTAATCATATACTTGAAATACCTGCTCACTCTCTACTGCCCCATGACAAGCAGTGTCAAATTACTGCACAGAATTACAGCAATTGAAAGTCATAGTTGGATTCAATGATCTTAAAAGTCTTTTCAAACCTAAATGATTCTCTGAAAGTAGTTCAATGCCAGTTTGCTATTGGTGTGTAGTAAGTGGTAAGCTGCTGTGTTGAAGATGTGTCCTCGGGCAACAAAATTTCATTTGTGTTCTCATTTGAAGTTTACACCAGGCACAAATAAAAATTATGCCCTTCTCAAATGTTCAGGTAAATAATACGTGCATGAGCAAACAGTCCAGCAATTTTCTGAGGAAAGACTGTCCTCAAAGTAGTCAGATACTTTTGAGGAGACCTATCAGGAAATAAAAGAATGAAAGCTTAACTTTGACATACAGTAATAGAAAAAAAGGGAAGAGACATGACAGACATGTTTCCTTGATAAAAAAATCCCTACAGGTTTTCTTCCATTTGTGGGTTGGGCATACAGTTCAGTTAGATGGGGCTTAAATATAATTGCCTGATGTCTCCAGTCCTCTTCATACATTCACTTCTCCTCAGTAAGAATCAATAAAATAAGAATAACCATTATCTTGATAATGCTCATTGGTCAAAAGAAAATTTAGAACTTAGGAAGAAAAGTGCTACTGAAAATTCATTGGATCTGTATTTGCAAAATTTTAAACAGTTCTGAAGAATTTTTATTGTTATTTATTTTTTACAGTAGTTACTAGATATGTTGCTTATTCTGGATGGCCACAAATAACCAATTTTCAAAGAATGGCAGTAAGTTAACTAGACTTGAAAATAAATATATTCCTTCCTTTTTTTTAACTTCTGTTAAAGTTTGTTTACCTCTTTCTTTACATGCTTCTGCCTCTCTCTTGCTTATCTTACAATATTCAGGAATATTCCAATAAATTTAATGGAATCAGAAAGGAATTGACAAGAAAAGAGGTAAGATTGCAGTCTAAGGAGTGTTTATATTCAGATCCATACATTTCTGAAGCGAAAATGTAATATTTACATAGATATATAAAGCTGCAAAAGTGTTAACATCTACACTAGTCTTGGAAGAAACCAACTTTCTTAATCTCTAAAACCAATGCTTGCTTTCAGTAGGAAACTTGATAAACTCTTTGCAATCACTAATTATTCTCCAGTTCAATAACTTTTTGTTCAGTAGTACTGTTTATTTTTTTCTATTTTTTTGTATATTGAACAGATGCTCAAGAAAGCTATTAATAATGTCAGAAGAATGGCTTCTCATCCAACACTGCCATATTGTAAGTTTTGTTTAAAAATGACAAGAGTTACCTAAAGATTATATGTTTTTTACTGGCCTTGTTTCTTAGTATGCTGCTGTTCTGTACTAGCACATCAATATACTGTATGTTTTGAAAGTTGCTTATAAGCCTTATTTTACTGAAACTATCATTTTAAAAAACAATGCTGTGGAATATGGAACAGCTGGTAGAAACAGGAATTTTTTTTTATAGCAACAAGTACTGTATTTCTTTTTTGTCATTTGAATGAAAGATAGTTGGTAAAAGATATGTTACTGTCCCCAAGTAAACAGCTTCATGTTTCAGTACCATCTAAACACAGTGCTTCGTTAAATAATGAGTAACACAAGTTTAAGTTCCAGTGGTACCTACTACTCCTACACCAAGCCAGATACTATGACACATACTTGGAGCTGGTGTGAGATTTAAAAAAAAAATGTTAAAACCTCAACACCTGTGAAGAATCATGTAAATATTTTCTGTTGCAGACCTAACAGGTGCTCAAGATGGTAGTGTAAGAATGTTTGAATGGGGTCATGCCCAGCAAATCACATGTTTTCGATCTGGTGGCAACTCAAGGGTAACGCGAATGAGATTCAATTACCAAGGAAATAAGGTAACTGAAAGAATGTTTTTATGCTCACCGTTCCCTTCAATATAACTGCAAATTAGCAGAAACATCATATTCTTCAAATCTAAAGTAGTTTCTAAGAATTATGAGTATTTTTCTGCAATACCTGTGTATTTACTCAATACATATTTTCTTTCAGTTTGGAATTGTTGATGCTGATGGATATATAAGTTTATATCAGACAAACTGGAAATGTTGCCCACTTACTGGCTCTTCACCTAAGCCATATTTGGTAAGCTGAAAACTAAATTAGTTTCCATAAACTTGTGTTGTGCTCTCTTACTTCTTTGTCCCTTTGGAATAGTTAGCAGATGGCAGGGATTCTTCTGATAGCCAGTATTAATCTAGATTAAATTATGTATTGTTGCCATCCTGTGTTCCATCTGACAGGCAAGTTCTTACATTCTAATCATATTTACTAAGTGGAGAGTAGAAAGTGGAATATTAGATCTGAAATAATTTTAATGTTCATTGAGACTTGTCAGTAATTGTCAGATGTCAGTGCTCTACTGTGCATTAGTGTGGCTTCACCTTCAATATTGTGTGCAGCTTTGGTCGCTCCAGTAACAATATGAGAAAGTTATTAAGCTATTAGAGAGTGTCAAAAGAAGGGCAATGAAGATGGTGCAGGGCCTTGAGTAGAAGCTGTATGAGAAGGGGCTGAGAGTACTTGGTCTGTTCTACCTGGTTAAGACTGAGGGGAGATCTCATTGCCGTTATAACTTCCTTACAAGGGGAAGAGAAGGGGCAGGCACTGATTTCTTCTCTGTGGCGAGTAGTGACAGGACCTGAGGGAGTGGCTGGAAGTTGTGTGAGGGGAGATTAAGGTTGGATACTGGGGAAAAGGTTTTTCACCTGGAGGGTGGCTGGGCACTGTAAGAGGCTCTGCACAGAGGTGGTCACAGCACTGATGCTGTCTGAGTTCAGGAAGTCTTTGGACAACACTCTCAGGCACATGGTGTGACTCTTGGGGCTGTTCTGTTCAAGGCCAGGAGTTGGACTTTGATCCTGCCAGGTCCCTTCCAACTGAGCAGATTCTGTAATTTGCAATTACGTAGGATTGGAAAGTACAGTTCCCTGAAAAATGATGAGTCTTACAAGGCATACCTATATCTTTATATGCCATGTTCTTTACATTGCTTTTGAACAGCTTACCTTTCCAAGGATGTTTAATATTTCATACTTGCACAAAATGCATTTCCTTTTTAATTAATAATTTCTAAACTGCAATTTTTCAGACATGGCAATGTCACAGCAAAACAGCCAATGACTTCGTTTTCATCAGTTCATCATCTTTGATAGCCACAGCAGGATTGTCTTCTGACAACAGGTAAGAATTGCTCTGTTAGTGCATGAAGTGGCGCCATATTTTCTCTCCTCTCTCCCACTTCATTTTTTTGGTGATTCTTCTCAAGCAGCACTTTTGCTTGATTCCTTTCTTTTTGGGAGGGAGAGAGAAGCAATATTTGCAGCTAAATTCACGTGTCTATTAAAGGATGTTTGTGGAGAAGCATATATACTCTATTCATGTTCCATATGACGAGGGGAAGTAGAGAGGGGGGTCCTGAGCGCTTCTCCCTGGGATCCTGTGATGGGATATGTGTGAATGGCTCAAAGCACTACCAGGGGAGGTTCAGACTGGACATCAGGAAAACTTTCTCGCCGAGAAGGTGTGCAGACACTGTCACAAGCTTCTTTGAGAGATGCCCCAAGCCTCTCCATGTTTGAGATATTTGGACAATACCCTTAATAACATGTGTTAACTTCTGGTCAGCCCTGAAAGTATCAGGTAGGTGAACTAGATGATTCTTCTAGGTCCCTTCCAGCTGAACTATTCCATTCTGTTCTTATCATATGAGCCTGTCTTAGTTTTATAGATGTAGGGAATTTGTACAGCTCTTCCTTTCACGCTTGTTTTTGTGACTGAGTATTGATCAAGAAATACTAACAACTTCTAACATTCCCATGAGTTCAGCTACAACAGATCGTTATCTGAATAGGAATCCTTTACGAGAATAGCCAGACATAGAAGGATTGAGTAGAAGGCATGTTCTTGCAGTATAACTATGAAAGTAATTTGTGGTCTGTTCAAAAGCATTTATTTAAAGTCTGTTTACATTGCTTTTATGCCTGAAACACTGTTAAGGTTTAGGTGACGACTTAGGTGTTCAAAATATCTTAGAACATTTGTCACTGATTTAAACTGCTTTTTCTACAGAAATATTTGTCTTTGGGATACTTTGGTTTCACCTACAAGTAGCTTGGTTCATGGTAAGTAAAATACAACCACCAAAATATTTGATCGCAGTAAAAAGATCGTGTATTTCTGTGTCTATGGAAAAGTTATTTGGGGAAGTAATTTTAACATTAGCAGTAAAGCATCTCTCACTGTTTTATGTGAGTGCATCAACAGAAGTATAAAACCAGAGTCTTGACAAATTATTTAGTGTTCTGTATAAATTACTGGTTTCATGGACATGAGCATCTTCCTTTTCACACCTTCTGTCTTTGCACCACAAGTGCAACCCCTGACAGCCAAGCATTTTTCTTCCTTTTTAAAAGACTCTGAGCAGCTCCTGCGCATGGTGGTCAGCATTCTGAGAAGACAACAGCCATAACATTGTCAAAATTGCAATTTTTAGCATGGTTATGAGATACGGTTTTTTTAGGACTGCATCAACATTCTCCAGTTTAAAGTTCCTATAGTTGTCTGTATTCATAAATCAGAGTGGCCCCACTCAAAATTTATTAAGTATTAGACCAAATAATGATGCTATAAAGACATGATAATAAATTTGTTGTTTGAAGGGATGTATTTGAATAAATGCACCTAATTTTCTAGAAAATACTTACTGATACTTTATGAATATATTGAACTTCCAGATATGTAAGATCTCATAATTGTGTAGTGAATGTCACAGTTGAATTAACAGATGAATTTAACTGCTATGTTTGTAGTGCATTTTTGGTTTCAAAGATTATCCAGTTTATTCTTTGTGTTATGCCAAATACTGTCAATGTTTTAAATGCTTTATGAATAGATATATACAAATAGTATTGTGAAAATGCTTTTAGAAGAGTTAATCCTACAACTGTGTTTTTTGAGATGTAATATTTAGCAAGGTTTCATTAGTTTTATTACTAATATTTTGTTCCAAGAAGTACAAAAAATTCAATATCTGAAATACAGAACTAAGAACAGAATGTTGTGAACTGCTTTTACTTAAAATGTGGTGAATGCTTAACTGTATGTGAGTGACATAAGGAGTTTCTAAACATAAATTCAGAGACCCCTTGAACTACAAATACAATATATTGAGTTTTGTTCTGGTAATTGTAGTTTTCATTGACTTCCTCGACTCATTTGGGGGAGTAGACATATCCAAATAAATGTGAAAATCAGCAAATTATCAGGAAAATAACCAGTGGAAACTTTCAAGATATTTGGGCATTTCTGATAGGAGTTATATGCCTTAAAATAACAAACATTAGAGACTTTGAAAATCGTCTCGTTTTGGTCAGGGATTAATAATTTGTGATTTTAAAAATACAGGTTTTTAACTACTTAATTTGAGAATACTGCAACTTGAGAATGTCTGTGTGAACCTGGAATTAGCTGTATATGGTACTTCAATAAATGGGCTGGTTGTGGTTGGTTGGATTACAGCATCAAAATCACTATTGTTACTGTCTTGAACCATTAGACGTTGATGGAAAATTGAAATTAGTTCTGTGTTTTATTTAAATTACTTTGCTTTGGCTTTCAGCTTTTATCTGTCATGATAGTGGAGCAACTGTGCTGGCATATGCTCCAAAACATCAGCTGTTAATATCTGGAGGCAGAAAAGGCTTCACATGTGTAATTGATCTTCGCCAAAAACAGCAGCAACAATTACTCCAGAGTCATGATTCTCCAGTCAAAGCAATTGCTGTTGATCCTACAGAAGAGTATTTTGTCACAGGATCTGCTGAAGGCAACATAAAGGTATTAATGATGGGGAGGGAGCGGAGATGTGTTCATTCAGAAAGACTCTTGTACAGGTGTGGAACAATCAGATGTCATATATCCTGCATTTGTACTTAACCCTGACTTCTGCATTTACTAATTTAGTTATGAAATACTAGTCTTACACTGCAGTGCTCCTTTTAATTAGTGGTACCTTAGTCCCTGTATATGGTCCCTATTATAGAAAATGAATATTAATGTTCTGTAACTGTGTTATTACAGACTGCTACATATTTTTCATTTATAGTCAGTGTAAGAAAAATAAATGCAAAATGCCCTATTTCTCCGTGATTCACTACTACTGAATTATAAGTTCATGGTAATTATAAGAGACTGATGTTTTGGTGCTTTTTCAGGTATGGAGTCTGTCTACATTTAGTCTTCTTCACACTTTCATCAATGAGCATGCTCGACAGTCTCTCTTCAGAAACATTGGAACAGGAGTCATGCAAATCGAGACAGGACCAGCAAATCACATATTCTCCTGTGGTGCTGATGGAACAGTAAAGATGAGAATCTTGCCTGATAGATTCAGCCCTTTAAAGGATGTGTTAAAAAATGATGTGAAATTTATGATCTAATGTTTTTCTCGGAATAGTGAGTAACATTCCCCTTCTGTCATCCCTGAAAATATTTTTCCTGGAACAAACCAACAAAGCAGATGCACAATGATAGTTCATGACACAAAGATGTTTTGGATTTTTTTCCTTTCCTCCCTTCCCACCTCCCACTCTCCCACCCCCCAACCCATATTTATTACTTGGAGCTTTTAGTACCTAATGCACTAATGCCTTAAAGATTGACAAGGTCCTTCAGATTTTGATCGTTGCCTAAAATAAAAGCTATATATGACTCAGAATTATATAGTTATAATATTAAGATGTTACTGAAGTGGTTTACTCTTCCTTTTGAGGTAGTTACACTCCCACCTGGCATGCATCATCTGGGCATGCCCTCTTTTTCTGTTAAACACCTTCTTAAAGCATGTCTGTCCAGATGGAAACCTTAGGTAATGTTCTTCTTCGTGGTGGCAGCCATAACTGTCTCTCTTCTCAACTTGTTTAGTCAACTGATAATAAAAAAATTGTACCTAGGTGTAGAAGAGAAACAAAATCTGTAGAGTGAATACTCCTGGTCATGCAGGCTTTCATGTAACAAACCACTTTCTGTATCCATTCCTGGAATCCAGGCTGTTTACCTCTATAACTTGCCTGATCTCCTTCCTCTCATCTAGGGTATAAGGAATTGAAGGATGTTCTGTAACTTGTCTTCTGTTCTATAGCTTGAGTCACTGCCATCAGGATGGCAGGCTTACCTTTTAAAAATAAATATATTTTTAAACCTAAATGCTCTCTTTACAAAAGTAAAATGTAAATATGAATGGATATCTTCCTGGTAAAATAAGTCAAGATAATGCATGAAGCCTTGGTCTTGATCCAAAAGATACTGGAAGATACTGCTTTAGGATATGGCACTAGAATTTCTTCAAAGACTATTTATTTAGATGTCTGTAGAGGGCAGGGAGGCGGGGGGGAAGACAACCTAATTTATTTTTGCATTTCTTTCCAGTAAGAGGTTTTATTTAGCCCAAAGATACTCAGTTCATTCTTAGCACTTACGTTCGTCTTGTCTGCTTTTCCTAAGTACTTTAAAAAAGGAAAAAGGAAAAAATTCAACAGCGACGTAATTCCACACTGTCAGTGTTTGTACTGTTTACATCTGGTGTCAAATGAAAGAAAAAAAAATTGAAAAGGATAGATGGAGTTTGGGGTTTTTTTTTGCCAAAGTATTAAACTACATAAATGTTTGACCAGATTATTAGTGCACAAGGCCTTTACATTTTTTTAATCAGCTAAACTGTTTCTGTATTTTGGTTTACTTTTCCTTACTTGAGAGCTTGACGGGGGTTTAATTTGTAAATTAGATGTGAGGCTGGATTACTTGAATGCCAATGGTGTACTTTTTGCTAAAAGATATTTTGTGAAATATAGCAACAAGATATTGACTGTAAAATAAACTTGTCAAATTAGGAACTATGGGGATAAACAAAGCTTAGCAGAAATGAAGGGCTTGTAAAATGTAACATTCTCAGGATGCTTTTATCTTAAGAACATAGTTGTTTAAAAAGATTTTGTAAAATGTATTAAGGTCATTTTAAATGTATGTTTTGCAAGTTGCAGTGCAAACACTATGAAGGTTTTCATGCACATAACCTGAATTTTCAAATTGTGCAATAAAAAGAATGTGAATGTTTTGCCATGAAGAAACATGTGACAGCATTTCAAACTGGTACAGCTGTTCAGTGATTCAATTGTAATTGTTCTTCCTTAACACTAGATTGAAATCAAACTCGATATCAAAAACAGTTTAAGTACAGTGATGGACCAGAAAAATTACTATAAGTGACACCACCTTACAAAACAGACTTGCCCAGTGGGTATATTGTGTCTGCTCAGTGGCTGAGTTGCTAATATTCTGTATTCTTATGGAAGAAGGAAAACAGTGGAGTAACCAGTAGCACACTCCTTTAGAATCAGCTGAAACCATGACTTTGTAGCTGCTTATATACATGCATCAGTTTTATACATCCACTGAACTAACAAAGTTACATGTGCAAAAATCATGGCAGTATTATATAATTATGTCCTTGATGTTTTGTCCTTAAATATTTATAGCTTATCAACTTTAATATTTCAAGCTCAAGTTTATTGTACTGGCAGTCACTAAAAGCTGTCTTGCCATCTGCGAACTGAAGAGTTTATATATGTAATTTGCCAAGACATACAATGTTGCAATTTTTTCTGAGTAAAGCTGCACTATGAAAAACCCTGGCAAACTTACGCTTATACTAGAATAGTACTGACTGTTCGTAGGCAATTTCAGTAATGTTTGTAGTTACCATAAGCTATTCTCAAAAGTAAATTATGTAAAATCTCAGTGTATTTGCCACACCTTTATAATATTTTGAATAAATCCTGCAGAAACTCAACCTTTCAAAATTCCATGTTGCTGCTATTTCATTTACAAATCAGTTGTTTGCTTGTATACTGTTCATTGGTGTTTAACTGTTGTAAGACAAATTATTGGTAGCTTTCTTGTAATGATGGAGTCAAACTGAGTTAACTTCTGTTGTACCTAAAACTTTTAAAGGGACACTGTCAACTTCAAATCTAGTCTTTGGAGAAGATCTGAACTCAAAACTCTTCCAGCTATTGCCCTTGCACTGACTTTTGTCCTTCAGCAGTTAATGCTTCTTTCCCATTGCTATGCAAGTTACTCAGACTTAAGGGTAATAGTGTTTATGAAGGGTTCTGTGCTTAAAGTAGCCATGTGCAAAAATTGAACATAAAATTTGTATTTATGAGTGCTTAATCAAAAATATTTTTTTTGTCCAGACAAAGTAACTTAGCATGTAGTTGATAATGTCCCTTTTAAATATCTTAGACTGGCGGTTGTGACTTGTGTTTGTCTATGTAGCAATATATAATTCTAACAGAGTGTGTCATTCTTGTGTTGCTAAACTGATTCAGTTACCTCAAACAGATACATGATCCAAGTTTTTTAGGATTACTTCAGTAACATGTGAAAGTTAAAACTCTGGCCATCTGGGTACTTAAACTGGCTTGCTGTGTGACTTTTCCCTAGAAAATTCTCTGCTGACAGCTATGTTGCAGGATGTCTGTGGAGAAAGACGGAATTTAGGTGCAGATTTTGTACCATGACACAATGGTGCAGGGTGAGGTCATACATGTTCTGCTGCGTTTTAGGAACCTTTCTACCAGTTGCAGGAAAAAACTGTTGAGAGATCCTGCATTAGGTACCACTCCCTTCCTCTTAAAAGCACCCTGTGTTAGATTAGTTGCAATAGTTATGGAAAAAAGTGAGTAATGGAGATAAGCTTGGAGATGGTAAATTCTCTAAGGTAATTTTTTTCAAATGTTTATTTTTACTAAAAATAGCAAAACCACCACTAATGGCAGGTTCAGCACACTGATCAAACTACTTTCTATAAAATAAATATATTGATTTAGCAAGTTTCCTGGTGTTTCTTATTCTTTCCTTTACTCATAGCTCTAAAATTGGCATGGTTTTGATATATATAGATATGCTTTTGGTTTGTGTGTGGTTTGGGTTTTTTGTTGTGTTGATTTTTTTTGTTTGGTTTGTGGGGGGTTTTTTGTGGGGTTTTTTTGTTTGTTTTTTTTTTTAATTTATTCCTTAGCTTCTCATGCTTTAGCTTTGCTTCTACTACCCCGTTGGTTTTGGAAGGGTTGTGGGCAGGGGTTTTGTTTGTTTGTTTATTTGTTGGTTTGGGGGTTTGTGGGTTTTAAAGTGCGGGGGTGGGGGGTGTGNGTGACAGCATTTCAAACTGGTACAGCTGTTCAGTGATTCAATTGTAATTGTTCTTCCTTAACACTAGATTGAAATCAAACTCGATATCAAAAACAGTTTAAGTACAGTGATGGACCAGAAAAATTACTATAAGTGACACCACCTTACAAAACAGACTTGCCCAGTGGGTATATTGTGTCTGCTCAGTGGCTGAGTTGCTAATATTCTGTATTCTTATGGAAGAAGGAAAACAGTGGAGTAACCAGTAGCACACTCCTTTAGAATCAGCTGAAACCATGACTTTGTAGCTGCTTATATACATGCATCAGTTTTATACATCCACTGAACTAACAAAGTTACATGTGCAAAAATCATGGCAGTATTATATAATTATGTCCTTGATGTTTTGTCCTTAAATATTTATAGCTTATCAACTTTAATATTTCAAGCTCAAGTTTATTGTACTGGCAGTCACTAAAAGCTGTCTTGCCATCTGCGAACTGAAGAGTTTATATATGTAATTTGCCAAGACATACAATGTTGCAATTTTTTCTGAGTAAAGCTGCACTATGAAAAACCCTGGCAAACTTACGCTTATACTAGAATAGTACTGACTGTTCGTAGGCAATTTCAGTAATGTTTGTAGTTACCATAAGCTATTCTCAAAAGTAAATTATGTAAAATCTCAGTGTATTTGCCACACCTTTATAATATTTTGAATAAATCCTGCAGAAACTCAACCTTTCAAAATTCCATGTTGCTGCTATTTCATTTACAAATCAGTTGTTTGCTTGTATACTGTTCATTGGTGTTTAACTGTTGTAAGACAAATTATTGGTAGCTTTCTTGTAATGATGGAGTCAAACTGAGTTAACTTCTGTTGTACCTAAAACTTTTAAAGGGACACTGTCAACTTCAAATCTAGTCTTTGGAGAAGATCTGAACTCAAAACTCTTCCAGCTATTGCCCTTGCACTGACTTTTGTCCTTCAGCAGTTAATGCTTCTTTCCCATTGCTATGCAAGTTACTCAGACTTAAGGGTAATAGTGTTTATGAAGGGTTCTGTGCTTAAAGTAGCCATGTGCAAAAATTGAACATAAAATTTGTATTTATGAGTGCTTAATCAAAAATATTTTTTTTGTCCAGACAAAGTAACTTAGCATGTAGTTGATAATGTCCCTTTTAAATATCTTAGACTGGCGGTTGTGACTTGTGTTTGTCTATGTAGCAATATATAATTCTAACAGAGTGTGTCATTCTTGTGTTGCTAAACTGATTCAGTTACCTCAAACAGATACATGATCCAAGTTTTTTAGGATTACTTCAGTAACATGTGAAAGTTAAAACTCTGGCCATCTGGGTACTTAAACTGGCTTGCTGTGTGACTTTTCCCTAGAAAATTCTCTGCTGACAGCTATGTTGCAGGATGTCTGTGGAGAAAGACGGAATTTAGGTGCAGATTTTGTACCATGACACAATGGTGCAGGGTGAGGTCATACATGTTCTGCTGCGTTTTAGGAACCTTTCTACCAGTTGCAGGAAAAAACTGTTGAGAGATCCTGCATTAGGTACCACTCCCTTCCTCTTAAAAGCACCCTGTGTTAGATTAGTTGCAATAGTTATGGAAAAAAGTGAGTAATGGAGATAAGCTTGGAGATGGTAAATTCTCTAAGGTAATTTTTTTCAAATGTTTATTTTTACTAAAAATAGCAAAACCACCACTAATGGCAGGTTCAGCACACTGATCAAACTACTTTCTATAAAATAAATATATTGATTTAGCAAGTTTCCTGGTGTTTCTTATTCTTTCCTTTACTCATAGCTCTAAAATTGGCATGGTTTTGATATATATAGATATGCTTTTGGTTTGTGTGTGGTTTGGGTTTTTTGTTGTGTTGATTTTTTTTGTTTGGTTTGTGGGGGGTTTTTTGTGGGGTTTTTTTGTTTGTTTTTTTTTTTAATTTATTCCTTAGCTTCTCATGCTTTAGCTTTGCTTCTACTACCCCGTTGGTTTTGGAAGGGTTGTGGGCAGGGTTTTTGTTTGTTTGTTTATTTGTTGGTTTGGGGGTTTGTGGGTTTTAAAGTGTGGGGGTGGGGGGTGTGTTTGGTTTTGGTTGTTTGGTTGGTCTTCGTTTCTTGGTTGGGGTTTTTTTTGTGTTCTTTTCACCCCTAATGCATTAGTAGTGTACTGAGTTACAATAAGGGTTTTTTTTGCAGTGGAATAGTGCAGTCATGGCAGTATCTGTCATTGTCGGCCACAACTTTTTAAACCCCTTTTCTGTTTCACTTAAACTTGGAAACCTGTGAAGGTTTGGGGGAATTTCACCTCTCTTAATATTCTCGTCTTTCTCAGAGGATGAGCGCCCCTACTCCAGCCATACACTGGCCACGAGCAGAGCATGCATCTAGTCCCACAGCACCAAGCTGCTGCCAAATCATAAAATGCCTCAGCATACAGGTCAGGAGAACCAACCAATTTTATTTGGGGCTTGACCTCCCACTAATACGCCTCCTGCTTGGGTAGGAAGCGGTGGCGGTGCTCGGGAGGAACCCGCGGCGGGGGCGGGCCGGGCTGGCCCCGCTCCTGGCCCCGAGGGGAGGGCGGGGGAGCCGCGACCGCCACCTCCCTCTCTCTCTTTCCTCCCTCCCGCACCGCCCTCCTCTCCCCTTCCCTCCCCTCCCTCCCGCACCGCCCCGACCGCGCAGCTCCCGCCGCAGCCCCGTGCCCACACAGTAAGTGCCGCGCTGTGCTCCCTCCGGGCGGCCCGGCCCCTTCCTCAGCCCCTTCCCCGGCTCCTGTCCCGGCCGAGGGCGGCAGGGGCCGGGCTGCGGTCCCGGCAGTATCACGGGTTTCAGCACGGGGAGCGAGAGGCGGCGGATCGGAACCTGGGCGTGTGTCCGCCGCCGGGCCGCTGCCGCCGCTTCCCCGCCGCGGAGCCCCCCGGCTCGCTCGGAGCCGCCCGAAGCTGCGCGGGGGAAGTTTCGCCGCTCCTCGGAATGTTTGGGTGTACTTCGGGGTGTGGGCTGCGTGAGGCTGATTTTCCAGCTGAGTTTCTGCTGGCGTGAACCTTCCCTGCGTGGGCGCAGGACTGAGCTGTAGCTCTTGGGGCAGCACGTGTGGCGGTGCAGGGCGTCTGTACGGTCATGGTAAAATAATGCGCTTCTTTGAGATCTGTGAACGTGGGTTTGAAGTACTACTGGCGAAAGTCCTGATATCCTGCCAGTATAATTAGTTACATCTTATTTACATACTACTAATAAAATGGGAGATCGCAGTTCAGTGTGACAGGTTTTCGTTTTTAGAAACCTGAGCGCTCAGACCTTCCACGCTGGGGATCTCTGTGTCTCTAGATACACGAGTGCCTGTATGTGTTCACATCCCTACCTGAGGACACAAACACACGGGCAGAGCAAAGCGCAGCCCAAGCTCTCTGTCTGCCCGGGTGTTGGTTCGGCTGTTCTCCTTTGCGAGCGACTTTGCGAAATCGAGTGGTGAAACCACGCACGACAAAAACTGCCTGGTCAAAACTTCCCTGAGCATTCTGATACGCCAGGCGAGGAGCGGTTGTTTGCACTCACTGGCAGGGCCGACTGCTGCCAACTCTGTTTATCTCTTGTCATCCATCTCTAAATAGGAAATTTGCTCTGAAAGGGCGTTGATAGAGTAGCCAAACACAAAACATCCAGAGAGGAGGAGTCTTGCAGTGGAAGGGGGTCTAGGATCTGTATTTGAAAGACAAAATTTGTTGAAATTAGAAACAGGAAGAAGGAACTAAAGTATTCTAGTGTATTTACATACTTTTATTTATTTCTCCTGGAAGTAACTTTCACGTGGAATACTATTGAAATGAAAGTTATGGCACAGATCTTTGCAGAAGCTTAGAACACTGCATCTTGAAATGGACGCTGCTTGCTGTTTGCTGTGACAACAGGAAGCTGCTCTTTTCCCTTAAATAACAACTACCCTAATCTGACTAAACCTAGATTTCAGTGTATTTTATGTCTTGATTTGTCTATTTTGAGTTTTCTTTAAATAGTTGCTACTAGATGAAGAATGATAATTGCTGCTTTAAAAGGCCAAGGAAATAATCAAATGGTTGGGAAATCTCAACTTTGGACAATTTATTATTGCAGTACATCAAGATGAGTCCTCCAAGTGATGGGCAGTAAAATGCCTAATAAACATTAAAGCAGATAGGAGATGCCTACAGATTACACAGATAACAGGAGTGCTTAAAAACAGTGTAAACACTAGATGGTTTGATATACGTTATATTTTAGGTTTATTGTTCTTCTATGGTGCAGTTTCTCACTCATGAGTTTGCCTATTTATGTTTTTTATTAATTCTTATATGTGAAGAGTAAGAAGATGAAAAGGAAAAAAAAAGTCACTGAGTGGCATTTGTTAGGATTTTACCATTGTATATATCTGTTTAAATGGTTGGTGGTATGTTTTCCATGTGCTTTTGTTTTGTTTGTTTGGGGATTTTTATCTGTATTGATTACATTCTAGAAACTTTGACTGCTGTCTGGGTTAATTTGTCTGTAGCTGCTTACATCCATAAGATGCAACACAAGGCATCTGGACTGTACTTTGCTCCTCTTCTTTTAGTCTTTCTTTTCCCACTGCCTTTGTAGGTAGGCTTCTTGCTGTTTCCTATATTTTCCCACCATTAAGCAGATCATTCAAATTACTTTCAACTTCTTCCACTGACAGATTTCTTGTGCTTTTAAGTTACATTTTGTGAGTCAGATTAATCTGATGAGCAAAAAGTCTTAGTGAAAATCAAGTATATAAGAAGAATTTCTCGTAAGGAAAGTATTCATTGTACACAATATGGCTTGAGTAAGCATCACGTGATACACATTCCAGTAACGTGTATCTCAGTTTGACAGACTCTAGTGCTCTTGCTTTTGTATCTATATCGATGCATGGAGTATGGTGCTTCAGGAACTGATGATTTAATAGCAAAGTTACTTGGGGATTTTTAGTGTTAGGTCTGGGGTTTGGGGTTTTTTTTTATGTCCATCTCTTCACAGGCATAAGAATTAACGTTGTCAGCTTTATCTGTAATAAGCATGTTTACAAAATTCTTTGACTGTGATGGAATGCAAAATCTAGGCCTCTTTATTCAAGACTGGCTTTGTAATCAAAGAAAGTGAGTATGGCTTGAAATCAGTTATTTTTATTTTTTTTCTCTTATGCCTCCAGCATCATAAGACCCAGAGTAAATGTTAAGTATGTTCAAGAAGTTAAGCTGGCATTTTGTCAGTTAAGCATGTGAGCAGGAAGTTTCACACAGCATTTTTACACTCTCTTTCTCAAGCAATGTTTTGCTCAAACCAGAATTTCCTTTTTTAACTTGAAGATTGACCTCACGCCCACTGAGAAACGAGCTCAGTGCCCTCAGACTGAGGTGTGCAATTTGCAGAGCGATGGTAGCACTTGATTGTTTCCTTAGCATCTCTAACAAAAACCTCAAAGAAGGGGAAGACTGCAGAATATGTGATTTAAATTAGAAGCTGTTAATCCTGGCCATCAGGTACTGTTTTCTGAACTGATCATAGACATTGTCACTTCAAGCCTGAATATCACTGCTTTCTTCTTCTTTATTTCACAATGGTGGTTCCTGTGATCTCTTTAGGAAGGCAGGTGTGTGAGGTGGAGCAGTAAACAAAATGCATAACCTTTAAATGATATGAGTTAAAGCTTAATTTCAATTCTGTTTTTATTTAGAAATCCAGATAGTGAAAAGTAAGAGTGTCAGCTCTTGAGCAAAGCGCACAGGGACTTAAAAGGTGTTACATGTCCTTGACATTATAAAACCTGTAGTTAGCATTGTTGTGTTAATAAGATGTATGTTGAGGATTAAGTGCAAAAGATGTTAGTACCACAATCTTCATTTCTTTCAGTGTTTTCTCATTAGCTAAAAGCGTAACTTCTAACAGCTGACTTTTAGTTTTAAATATGCCTGGCTTAGTCAAAAATCTCATTTTTCTCCCAGGTATAGGATTGCGTACTTTTAAATAAATATTTTTGAAGTTCAGTTTATATTACAGGATTGGCACAGGTGATTGCATTAAACCGTGTCATTTTCTCCCACTTCAGGGAAAATAGCATAGTGAAGAATGGAGGAGT
Organism: Formicarius rufipectus; assembly: GCA_013399695.1. Taxonomy (NCBI): domain Eukaryota; kingdom Metazoa; phylum Chordata; class Aves; order Passeriformes; family Formicariidae; genus Formicarius; species Formicarius rufipectus. Next base: position 387,522 of record VXAU01002493.1, on the reverse strand, counting down.
ACATTAGTCTTAGCCTGTGGAAATCAGCCTAGGTGCAGTTGTTGCTAGTGTTAGTTATTTGGGTATGTGTCTGATTGTGAGTATTGGTCGTTAAATCATCTGGAGGAGGTGAGGAGTCTGTGAGCAGTGGGCTGTGCTTTCTGCATCCGCAGCAGAGTATTTGATCTGTTTTGTATCCATGTCTGGAGGCCCCAGAATTCAGAATGAACTGGTGGAAACTGTATTTGCCATATAACTTTGATATTAACTGGATCAATAGCAAAATTTTAATTTTATGGTGTGCTTAACCCTTCCTCAACTAATGGCTTATTTTCTGCTGCAGTATCGCAGCCTTATAGGAGCGTATCTGAATGCTGTGCCCTGCTAAGGAGTTGGTCTTGAAAGGAATTCAGGAAACAAAAGAGCAAAGCAAACTCTTTGAAACAGAAGCAGATGGTTTTCTACAGTTGTAGATTTTACATGCCTACTTTCTTTTAGTGGCTTCATCTGGTATTTATAAACTAAATTCCTCTTAATCAAGTATTTTTATAGAGACAAAACATTTCTTTTTGAGTGTTTTGTCTGCAGAATTTACTGAGGCTTGCATATATTCAGGGTGGACTGTCTTAAATAGGTGAAGAAAACACTGTATCTGTAGTCCGTGTTACTTCTCTATGTAGCAAATACGTGTAAAAGGAAAGGATATATTAAACTGTAACGTACTGAGAAGCAGAAAAATAAGCTCCAAACTGAGAAAAAAAAATATCTCCATGTGATGATCTTCAAATATATTTGTCCTTTGAGCTTTGAAGTTGAATGCCTAATTTGTGAAGAAAATAAAAATCTACTAGTTACCAGGTGTTTCAATCCCTTTATTCTCTCCAGCATATATATGACACACAGAGAATGTTGTAAAATTGGCTGTCTTGAAAGACTTTTTATGTAATAAGTGATCCAGCAAGGCAAAGAAAACTGTTAGTTAAAAAAAGTGTTTAAGAGGGGGATAGTAATTTTATCCAAATACATGCTAGATTGAAATTATCAAACAAAATGTTAACACATTTCAGTGATTGATTGTGAAATACAATGTGTGGAACCACTCTGATTCTCCATGAAGAGGAGTTTCCCTCTAGTTTCTATCTACAGGAAGTCCAATTGGGCCCAATTCTCATACTGCAGTATTGCCCACTTCCAATTTGATGCATGATCAAAAAGTGTGTTGGCATTACTGCTGCATATTATACTTGTCTGAAGAATTTACTTTGCCTACAAGTACAGCTGAAGTTCTGGAAATTAAAGTTGAGATCCTGAAAAAAAATATACTAAAAATTAGGTGATGAGGAGCATTCACTGTCAGGAATTCTCTGTTGGGTGGATGTGCTCAATAGCACTCCCACTATGAATATATTTCTGCTGTCACTCAGGTCTAAAAGAAACAAAACCATAACGTCCTGGTTTTGCAGTTCTGCAGAAATCAAAGACATAACCGAGTCATTGCTGTCACTTGTAGCATTTTTGATAGTATGGCAGGCATAAAATAATCTGTGATATTTTCTTATGGATACGGGCTTTGAAAATGTTAAACTTTTACAGTGGAATGTGTAAAAATAAAAGATGTGTCAGTGCTTTTAGATCTTCTGCTATGCTCTGATTTCAAAATGTGGGCTTTGTGGAAAATCCTTTTTATCCATAAATGGTCCGCTATGTACTAGAAGGCTTATCCACAGCAGCCATAAATAGTGAAATGTTCCAAAATGATTCAACTTTTTTGTTACATTGTCTGGAATAAATAATGGCCTCTTGACTTACTGAAAGAGGTAAGTGTGTAGTGTGTAGTGGGTTGACCCTGGCTGGAGCCAGGCACCCAAAAAGCTCTTCTATCACTCCTCTCCACAACTGGACTGGGGAGAGAAAATACAGTGAAAGGTTCATGAGTTGAGGTAAGGACTGGGAGAGATAACTTACCATTTACTGTCACAGGAAAAACAGAGTCACCGTGGGGATGTTAGTTGAATATATTAGTAACAAAATCAGAGTAGGATAATGAGAAGTAAAATAAATCTTAACAATGCCTTCCCCCCACCCCTCCCTCCTTCCCACCTCTATGTCCTGCCCCTCCAGTGGTGCAGGGAGACAGGGAATGGGGGTTACAACAATTCATCACACGCCATTTCTGGTGTTGCTCAGGGAGAGGAGTCCTTCTGCTCCCCCATGGGGTCTCTCCCATGGGAAACAGTCCTACATGAACTTCTCCAATGTGAATCTCTCTCAGGAGCAACAATTCTCACAAATTGCTCTGGAGTGGGTCCCTTTCACAGGGTGCAGTCCTTCAGGCACAGGCAGCTGTGGTGTGACTCCCCCCCAAGGTCATAAGTCCTACCAGGAAAACTACTCTAGCATGGACTTCTCTCTCCATGGGTCTCTGGGTCCCTTCCAGGACCCTGCACCAGCACAGGCTTCCCACAGAGTCACAGCCTCCTTCAGGCATCCACCTGCTCTGGTCTGAGCCTTCTCCGTGGGCTGCAGGTGTATCTCTGCATCCCCATGGAACCTCCCTCACCTCCACTGACCTTTAGAGTTGTTCCTCTCACATATTCTCACTCCTCTCCTCTGTGGCCACAATTACATCTGTCCAATAACTTTGTTTTCTTTCTCAAATAAGTTGTCACAGAGGTGTTACTGTCATTGGTGATTGGCTCAGCTTTGATCAGCAGTGGGTCCATCCTGGTTGGCATTGGCTCTGCAGGACATGGGGGAAGCTTTTGGCAGCTTCTCACTGAAGTTGGCCCTGTAGCCTCCCCACTACCAAAACCTCTCCACAGAAACCAAACACATGGTGTTATTTTTATGCAAACAGTTATGAAGGGATTTTTGGTGTTTGCTTTGAGGAACAGAAAGGAAGTTATTACTGCGCTAATTACTGTTAATAAAACATCACAGTTCTACGTGAAGCAGCAAGTTTTTAGGGTTCTCTCTTTAATATTGTGGTGAACTAATATGAAGTAAGTAGCAAAACCATACCTCCATCTTTTGCAAAACGTTTTGTACGGGGGTTTTTTTGAGTGTTTGGATATGGTGGTTTCAGGATGTAGAGAAATGATATTTGGTGTTGGAAGGGACCCGTGACTTTCTGAGTCATCTGCTGCAGATAGTTCTCCCTGAATGTAAGTAGTGCATGCATCAGAAAACCTGGGTAAGGTAAGCCTGGTTAAATGGCCTGTAATTAAGCCCCACTTATTGAACCAATATACATTATTCATAATTATATATGTTTACTTAGGATATCCTTCCACTTCTCAGAAGAGTATTTGTTTTGTATATATGCTTAACCCACTTTCTTTAGTGTATCAAAGTAATTTTCAAGTCTGTGGAAGAACCTTTGCCCACCTTCAGCTCATCCCCCGTCCTTTCTCCCCAGTCTGGAACACAAACTCTGGATTATATCAGCTACACTTCACATGATTTTTTTAAAATTTCATTATATAAAAGGTGAAACCAAAACGAACAAAAACTGTTTGGTATGTCTTTTTTTAGAAAAAAAATTCCAGCTCATCTTCCTGTTTTATAGGCAGTAACTGTTATGTTAAGACTTTATTTAATCCTGCTGTGTAGAGTATTGTGTTTATGACTAACTGCAGAAGTGTTTTATTTAAAAAAAATCCCTTTCTGAGAAAGCCTAGTCTACCTTTACGTCTTTAATATATTTGAGTTGATCAGTTTATAGGGAGAAGAATGTTTTGCCACTGTTGGTACTCCGAACTTGTAGTGTTTGGAATTCCAGACATAAAATCTGTGTCTCGAGTAGTCTAGAGTTGATTTTATTTATAGTACTGATAGAACTTTATCTGTTTTACCTTTTTGACATGATTGGAATGATTTTGTAGGCAACTCGGTGGGGTTTAGTGGCATATGAAACTTAATTATGGTTTTCATGAGATTAAAAAGTAGAAGGTTTTTGACGTAAGTCATAGGGAAGTGGACTAAATGGATAGAGCAAGAGAGACAAAGCTGAGCTTCGCAGAAGTCTTGAATTTTGTTTAGTTGTCCAAAACTTTTCAAGTCAAGTTAGAAGAAGGTAGTCAATAATCTTTGTGTTTAGCTGTGTAGTTATAGCTATTGTTACAGTGAAACATGGAATTATACAGACAAAAGACTTTTTGTGTCATTACTGTACTTGAAATTTTGAAATTTTCAAGAAGTTTGAAATTTGGCATTTTTAAGAAGCTGTTTTATTTTGTTAGCGTTGTGATAATGACTCTCTTGCACTTTAGTTAGAGAAGAGTTCTGCAGAGTCAACAGGTTTAATATTTATTGTTTCCTTCTCCAGCCCCAGCTTCTTAAAAGTTAAAAAGTGTCACTTTTACACAAAAGTGTAAAAGACGTGAGATTCATTTGTAGGGATATCTCCTGTGGAAGTCACAGGTGGATTCTGGATGAGTGTAGCAAAGTTCTCCTGAACTTCTGTTGCGAACAGCCCTGTGGAGAAAAACTTGGGGATGCTGGCTGAGGGAAAACTCAGCATGACCTGACAATATGTGCTCATAGCCCAGAAAGCCAGTTGTATCCTGGGCTGCATCAAAAGGAGTGTGGCCAGCAGATCAAGTGGGTGTGATTCAGCCCCTCTACTCTTGTCCTGTGAGACCCAGCCTGGAGTACTGCATCCAGTTGTGGTGCCTCCAACATAAGAACAAAATGGAACTTTTGGATGAAGTCCAAAGCGGGGCTATGAGGCTGATAAGGGGATGGGAGGCCCTTCCCTATGAAAATGGGCTGAGAGAGTTTAGTCTGTAGAAGAGAAGATTGTATAGAGACTTCATAGCAACCTTCCAGTATCTGAAGGGGCCTACAGGGAAGCTGGAGAAGGAAGTTTCTGTCAGGAAATCGTAGTGATAGGAAAAGGAGTAATGGGTACAAGTTGAAAGAGGGTAAATTTAATTTAGATACTGGGAAGAAATCCTGTACTCTGAAGGTGGTGAGACACTAAAGTTGCCCAGGGAGGCTGTGGATGCCCCAACTCTGGCCATCTTCAAGGGTGGGTTGGATAAGGCCTTGAGCAACCTGGTCTAGTGGGAGATGTCCTTGCCCTTGGCAGGGGGTGTTGGAATGAGGTGATGTTTAAGGCCCATTACAACCCCTTAACATCCTGTTATTCTGTCTTTCAGAATAATTTAAGTACACTGAGGGGAAGCTAACTGACTGCAGTTTTATTTGCTTGTATCAGTGAGTAGTATTTCAAGTTACTGTGTAATGACAGAATATATTAGCCTGCTTTCTGAAGAAATAATGAATTATCCAGGTCTGTTAGTATAAACAATGCAATGGGAATCTTGATTTTGAGTTTTGGTTGTTTTGTTTTGTTTGTTTTTGTTTTGTTTTTTTAATCTGCCAGGCTTTTTATTTTCTCTAGCACTTGACAACATATTGAGAAGAGGAATTGTTTATTCTTTCAAGGTCTCATTCTAGAAATGGGTTGTATGATACTTTTGTATTACCATGAATTTCATGTCAAGGTCTTATCCATTCTTTTATGTGCATTGAGTTGATTATTTCCAGGCATATCCATTCTCCATTAAAATGTTTGTTGTAGTACTTCAGTGTATTTGATTATTATCATATTAAAGAAAAACAAATGTTCAAATCTGGTTTTGCCTGGAGCTTTTGAAGATTGATTTGAAGTTACATGTAACATTGAATAATAGTGTAAATGTGATTAACATGTGAATTGTGGAAAAATCTGTGTAATCCAAGCTATGAATTTGTGTTGTATTGGTCTGGAAAACACCACACTGTTCAGTGATGCAGAAAGTATGCTGATTGCGACCAAACGCTTTTGTGCAGGTTTACTAGCAGTATTTGCTGTACAAGTGGTTTTGAATATCCAGGTGGATAGTTTAAAGTCACTTGAAATGTGAATTTTGTTGTTAATACCAAGAGGAGAACAGTGAAATAGATAAGGTCATTCATATGAGGTCATTGTAAACCCTGTATTTGTGTAAAGATCCTGCTTTACAAGAAGTATGCAGTTCTGTCTCTCAAATCAGGTATTTTATTGTAGTGATTGGAGAACAGGGTGTATTGAAAACATTTTCGGAGTGGTTCCACTTGGTGGGGAGTCAGTATTTGAAACATATAAAATTTTCAAGGCCCTAAAACTGAAGTGTGTGCTGCTGTTCTGTACACAGCAAACCATGTCACAGAAACTGCCCTATTTTCTGCTCAAGCACAAAAGGTTTTATGTACGTTAGTAGAAGGAGAATGTTTCATTATAGTGGACTTTGAATTTTAAAATTGTAGGAAAGCAGACCTCTCTACTAGACAAGCTTAAATGCAGCATGCAGCATTTAACAGTTTGTTAGTTTTACAGCTGTATGTGAAAAAAACAGTCCAGGAGTCCACAGCTAAAACCGCAGTTGTGACCTATTTCACCTTTATTTGTCTTAAAACCACTTTGTTTAGTAAGTTAGTACCTACACCACAAATCTGAAAGTTGGTATTCTATGTCTGGATGGAAGTAAATATATTGATTGAGAGGAATGGAAATTAATAGATAGACAAAGCAATAATTAAATAATTGGCTAGGAGGAGTAAATTCAGAATTTGATCAAATGCTGGAATAAGAACTTTGAGAAGTTTCAGTGAACTTCTTGAAATTAAAAATGAAAGACTGAAAAGAAACATGTATGTTTAAAGTTGTACTTTCTCTTAGGATGAGGAACTGGTTAACACCTTAATAAAGGAAGCTAAAGCTAATAAAATGTTTAAAAGTGTCAAGCAGAAGAGAATTCTTTTTCAAAGCCTCTTCATGGTTTAAATACCCAGCATGACAGTCTGAAACTATCTGATCACGCAGATTTTCTTCTATGCTCAGTGAACTAAGGGCTTGCTGTGCAAAAAGTGGTAGAATCAGTGAACTAAAGCTTTCAGGGATATTAATTTTGGGTGGATATGAGCTGAAAACACTACAGTAAAACTGTATTGAAGGCTTGTTGGCTTTAGAGCATGCCCTTGCATCAAGAAACACTGGCAGAACCCCTCTGTAGCATTTAATGAAGCTCCTAACTGGGGCACATCTCTTTGTGAAGATCAGTAAGTGGCATGGTGCCTCAGACTGCAGGGAGCAGAAGCTCCTGATGTGCTGTCACTGTTGTGGGCAGTCCACATCTTTCAGGATTGGCCTTCAGAGATGCAGGCATATCACAAAACCCTCGCTTGTGACATGAGGTTGTGGTTGTCTGCCTGGAGAAACCATCCACCTTCGGTAATGCTGCAGTGTCAGACAGAGGTGTTCGTGTCTCCTGTGTTCAGGTGGGTGACCAAGTACAAGTCTTACAAGGTTGTGCTGGACAACTGAGGGAAATAAGCAGTTTGTCAATTATGTCCCACTGACATCATGGCCATTGCTTTATTCCTTCTGCTCAGGCAAATTCAACTGAAGTTCCCTCAAGGGCAATGCTACTGTGCCCGACTAATTTGGAGGCAATTTATTCAGGTGCTTGGTGTTGCTGCAGTGTAACCCTGAAAATAACATGCCTTAAGCTTGTTTACGCCTTAAACAAGACCATGTTCTAATTATGACTTTCAAGCTCTGGAGCAAGTGCTGCTTGGAGAAAGATGTGAGTCCTGCTGGTGGAAGCCCTCTGTAGTCAGAGCTGGGGAAAACCTGTGCTCTGGACAGCCACGATCCCAGTCACAGCTCCTCTTATTGGAAGAAGGTACTAGGGAATCCAGCTTTCTCCAAAGTAAAACATACAAAGAACTGTTAAATCCTGCTAGACTTTCAATTCAAAAGCATTATCTGCTCTATTCTCCCTGGTGGCCTCAGAGCATCTTTGAAAACTTGTTCAAGTCAGCAGTACCAGTCACCTCAGTTAGACATCACAGTCCTTCATGAGCAGCTGAAGACCAGATCCCCTAAATGAATCTATCTGAGGGACAAATAACTGATGGTGTTTGTCTGGCTGGTTGCACCCATTAATATGTCCTAATAGCATGGTGGTTAGAACCTGACATAAAAAAGTTGTATCTGTGTATAGTCAGTTTGAGAGCTGGAGCATCGGTTTTGTCTGATGACAGGTTTAGGAGATGTACTATTTAATGTACCCGTGTAAAAGGTTATCATATGGTGAGTGATGAGGGAGGACAGTGAGGTGCATTTGCACATGATGGGCTCCCACAGCTCCCAAAAGTATGAGCTTCTGGGACCCTCAAAGCCTACAGCAGAGCACAGCAGTAGGAGATCGTGACCCAGAGTTGTGCTCCTATATCAGAAAACTTTGGCAAAATACAGTAAGGTTTGAAATAGGAAATAGCTGTCTGTACAAACACACTTATTGTGCAGCAGTTATTCTGTAATACTCAATGTGTAGCAGGTTATAGCAAAACTAACTCTTATTTTGGATCTGTATCTTGAAGCTTTTAATGTAAGATTTCTTCCAGAGAATGAAAGTCAATCACGTGCTTCAAAACTAGAACCTCTTTTCTTCCTCGCATAAAGTTATTTTGAGTTGCAATATTTGTGCATAATTTAGTTTTTAGCTATAAACAGACATTAATGTAGTAGTTCTGTTACTTAAAATGGGAATCCCAAGGTAGTTCACAAATCCATATACTTTAGGAAAAATGTTAGAGCAGTGATAATTTTGTAGTCCAGCTTAACAGCTGAGAGAAAATGGGAAGATAAACTAATGAATTTCTGACACAAGCTAGTAAAATAAGATGAAATTCAAAAACTGTGGGAAGACTTCAGGCAATAACTTGCCTGCCTCATTAGCACTCTCTTTTTTCCAGTGCTCTAAAGGAAGTAAACTGTTCAGTTTAACAGCTATCTCTTCTTCATACTCACCTCTGGCAGTATACATGTACATATATATGAATGTTTAGTCTGACTAGCAAATTTTTCTGTTTCTCTTGTTTGTGCAATCCTTTTATATAGGACTTGTACTAAATTATTCTTTCCCGTGCTCTTGTTCTCCTCAAAACCCCTCGAGACATTTGAGTCGTGTAAGATAAATGCAGCCCAAGATGTCCCAGTAAGAAACAATCATCACTAAAGGAAAACGGGCTCTTCTTTGCACACACAAAATCCTTTATTGACATTAGAGGTGTGTAAGTGAATTAGTACTGGTGGTTGTAAAGCTAGTTGTGTGATCCAGAGTTAATATCCTCCAGATACTGAAGTATTGTCTGTTTTGAACAAGTCTAAACTGAGCTGAAAAACGTCTGCTGGAGGAAACCTTTCTCTTCAAATTTTAAGCTCCTTTTCTTTACATGAGTGGAAGAGTACAGATTTTTCTATTTGGATAAAACTTCCTTCCACACTGTCAAATAGAAACACTTGCTTTCTGTTGTGCTTTGCAGTAATTCAGATGATGAGCTTTCATTAACTTGTGATATCTGACCATTAGTATAATTCGAGCTTGTTTTCTTACATAGCACATCAATTTTTATACACAGTTTAGGAGATAATTCAAACCAATCTAAACATTGTTATACACAGGAATGTTTCTCAGATATCTGATTGTAATGCTTATTTATTGATTTGGTTCATTAAATGCAATGTGCTTTTAAAGTCGTTTTTCTGCCTTTGATTCATATTTCTTACTGTGATTTTTTTTTTAATTTTTTTTTTTTTTTTTTTTTTTACAGAGTGCCAAATCCAGACAGGTTCCTCTGAATTTCTCTGTAGCAGCTGCATGTAGTTACATGTGCATCATAGAGAGTAGTATGTCTGAACAGTGTTCTCTCTGCATTTCATCTCACATACTATGATGAAAGTTTTTCAGTGCTTGGTACCACAAATTAGATTTTTTCCTTGTTCTTTCAGTGTATATGGTTCAAAAAATACTCAAGATATTCAGACCTGCATTTTCATTCATAGCTCTTTAAATTTAAGCAAACTTTATCACTGTATTTACTTGCCTAGTATAGAGATAATTCTAGTATGTGAACATTCCATTTATTTCCATAACTGTGTGCATCCATTCTTTGAGAATCATAGAATGGTCTGGGTTAGAAGGGCCCTTCAAAGATAGCCTAGGTCTAACCCCCACCCCCATCATCAACAGGGGCAGATGGAGTTGGTCAAAGCCCCATCCAGCCTGGCTTTGAACAGTTACAGGGTTGGAGCATCCACAGCCACTCTGAGCAACCTATTCCAGAGCCTCATCCTTGCAGTAAACTGTTTCTTCCTTGTATCTAATACAAAGGTATCTTCTTTCAGTTTAAAACCATTTTACCTTGTTTGATTGCTACAGGCTCCAGTAAAAAGCGTTTCACCATTTTTTAAGTCCCCTCCAAGTATTGAAACGATGCAAAAAGTTTACCCCACAACTTTTTCAATCTCAGCAGTTCAGGCTGTCTGCATAGGAGAGGTGCTCCATTCCTTGGATCATCTTTGCAGCCTCCTCCAGACTCACTCCAGCAGCAAAATGTCTTCCTTGTGCTGGGGACCCCAGAGCTGGTTGCAGTGTGACAGGTGGGATCTATTTGGCTGCTGGCCATGCTGCTTTTGTTGCAGCCCAGGATGCAGTGGCCTTTATAGGTTGCAAGTGCACCCTCCCAGCTTATGTCCAGTTTTCCCTGTTTTTCTTTTAGATTCTCTTGCATGTACTTGACCATATTTATAGTTCCCACCTCTGTCATAAGTCTATGCAGTTGGAATGTTTACAGATGGGCAATATCTGGTTCCAGAAAGAAAGAAGGACAGGCCCTGTAACAAAGTCACAAGTTATTCGGCTTTAAATCCTGCCAATTTATATTATTTTCAGGGAAAGTTTGCCTAATGTTATGAAAAACAATGCATGACCTTAATCCTCTAGGAAAGACAAGTAAGGTGAGAACAGTGAAAACAGTAATGCAAATCCAAGTGAGAAATTTCAAGAATTATTTTATTTGTGATTTTCCTCTGTTTAGGGTGACATGCAACTAAAAGAGTCTCATTTCCCAAAAGAAATGTTCTTAACTAATGCAAAAGAAAATGGAGGTAACACAAGGATTAATTCATTTAACGTTTAGTAGTGAACCTTCCAGATCCTTCTGGTATCAGGTAAGGTTTTAAGTATTTGTGACAAAAAAGTAAATTTAAATTCTACATCAGACTTCTAGATGCTCTAAGTAGAAATGTGTCATCTTTTGAGGTCATTTATAAGAAATAAATAGTCTAGTTCAGGATACTATACCTTTCAGAGGAATTGGGCTTTCTTCTGTTTACATTCAGAAAGTATTTATTTGGATTCTTTCTGTTAATTTTTGTGTTACTGATTTTGGTGTGCATTTTTTCTCTTAGAATTCTCTTTGTGTGTAAGGGGAATTCACCTCTCCTGTCTTGTGAGAACCTCTGTTTTGTTCGTCAGCCATGGGAAATAAGTACTTTCAGCCCTTACACACTTGCTTGGATAGCATATGTAGATTGGGAACCTGTTTTTCAGAGGTAAAGTTATGGAAATTTGTAACCCGGCTGACAAGTTATTTGTGTAGCTTAGACTGAAATGCTAACAGTAACTCAGAATAGCAAATACAGGACCTCCTTGTGTTAACTACAACACCTAGGACCAGACAGCTGTAAGGAAGTGTACCTTGTCAATAGCCATATAATAAGGAAATTCTACAGAGTGTGCTTTGGATAAAGTGTATTTTTATTTCAGATGCATTGAGCTTTGCTAACATTACCTGGTGGTAAAGATGACTAGTCACAGCACATTCCAGGAAGTGCAGCTGTTTGCCCTCTTGCAAAATAATGAATATATTTGTTGTAGAGACTGTGCAAGGAGACCAATCCCTTGGTGACTGATATTGCTTTCCTTATTGGAGAACTTGAAGCCAGGAATCTGTTAAGAGACTGTTTCAGATGATGCATGTTAAAACCAGCATGAGCTTTTCCAGTCATAGACTGAAACCAGCGCTCATGCTGCACTCATCAGCCACTTTCACTCAGATTCTTCTCTTCTATTGTTCTTCAAATAGGAACTGTAAAAAAAAAAAAAACATCGCTTCTCAAGTTTCTTTTAGGAAAAAGCCTAAAAGCCTGTTAAAATAATTACGGACATTTTTTTCATTTTATTGGCTGTACAATTTTTTAAAAACTGATACTGTTTCTGGATATAAACCTCACTGCTGTTCTTGAATTAATATTGAATACTATTCACTTTGACTCGTAGAAAATCTTTTCTGGTGTTTTATGACTTATCATCTTGGGATGCACACTAAATGATTTTTCCTAATATTTATACTGTTCATTTGAATTCAGTAACACTTGCCAGAATTTTTGCTGTTAATAATTGACACCCCCTAATTTTGGAGGGTTTTGTAAGGCTTTTAAGAAAGGTTTATTGCTTTTGTCCTGGTCCTGTATACCCTCATAACAATTTCATTAAGCTGATGGTGGTGGATATATTTTAGGATGAGGCAGTGGAAGAAGCCTGCCTTCTAAATCACAGGCTCCAGGTGCCCCTGTAGCAATCAACTGCACCTCAAACTGAGGTAAAATTTAATTTTAATTGTGCAGAGGCACTTTCAGGGTTTACAGGGGTAGGTGATGGGGGATTGCTCCTGTGGTGGAGGCTTCTCATGTTTACAGTTTTACTTGTATTTTGTGGCTGGTCTGTTCTCCCTTGTTTTTGTATCATCTTGTGAGCTGAAATAATTCTTTCTTTGACCTGCTGTTCAGATCCTGAATATTTTTATATGCTGAAGTCTTCTGTAATGAGCGTGCTTGTTGAGAGTGTGCTTGTGCTACATGTCAAACTCTTCTGCCTGCTACTGCAGGCTGTGCATTTGCCTCCTCTTGACTGGCTACACTTTGTCTTTGCAATTCCTGTGGTTTGAATCCTGCTCTCCTGAACAGTGAAGGTAAGTTCCTGCTTTTGTTTGCATACATACATACACATCTGTCATAAATAACATCTCTAGGTGAAGTTCTGTCTTTTCTAGAATCACTGCTTATGATTTTCCTTTTTCGCTCTTACTGGAGAGACACAGGTGGCCTCCTCTGCTCAGTGCTTTCATGCTGCCACAGGCATAGATTCACCTCTGCATTAACTGTTGTTGTATGGCAGCAGCACTTCTGGTACAGCTTGGAAGACTCAATGATCTTTTACAACTTGAATGATTCTATGATTCTAAGACTAATCATCAACATGCAGGCTCATGTGGCTGCATTACTATCAAGTTCTTATGCACATAACTAGCAAACGTGGAAAGACATGTTTTCCTTTATGCTTGACTTCAGCAGCTGTTCTGAGCAGTGTGTGTGATGGTGTAGCAGCTGCTTTTGGTGCTCTAGGACATAAGGGACTGTGGGGTCTTGAGTGGACCTGGTGAGGTCCTGATCTGTAATTAAGTCTCTGAAGTGGTAACTGAAGCAAAAGGAGATGGAGCATGTTTGGTTCCTTCACTTTCTGCGTGTGAGAAAGTACAGATACATTCCTTAGCAAACGTTGTCAGGATGTATCCATTTGAACTAGTTCTCAGAATGGTGGAAAATCTGTGAGCATGTGAAGTTATCCTTGTTTCAGGTGAAGGTTAAACAGAGGTTGTTCTCAGCATACATTGCTGAGGTAGCTGCTCCTCTGGAGGATGAAGAAGGCCCAATTTAATAAGATAAATATCCTCTCAGTAGGGGAGGAGTTCAGCAATATTTATTTGTATTGAAAAATACAGCATCTCAAGCATCAATAGGAGTTGAGATTGTGGGAATCACAATTCAAAGAAAGCCTGTGGCGTGACTATCGTGCTGGTGCATCTCCCAGACTGTTGTGAGGAGTGCTGCTGGTATTGTCTTCTTGCCCACCTCTGTTGGGATAGGCACCTGTCAGAGACTGCCAAGAGAATAATGTTTACTTATGGATGAAACTGTTTGCTGCTGCCACAACCACCTGCTGTATACCCTTTGCCATGGAGCTGCTGTTTCTGCAAGTTTTTATACTGTTTGAATGTTATAGTTAGGACAAAAAGATGTATTAGGTAATTAATACCATTTTATTACTGCTGTATGTCCAACTGTTCTGATCAGTTATGGAAACCCCGGTTACAGCCCCCTGATTGGTTGATGTATCCCAAAACCTCATTGGCTGGCCAGTGGAGCAATGCAGCTCCACCCTGTGGGGCTCGGACATCCCCAGTTCTTCCTTATAAGTTATAAACCCTCCTTCCCTTGTCCTTTTGTGTTGCGTTCTGCCCCTAACTCCACCCAAGTTCTAGAACCCTCCACCTGAACCCTATAAGTATCCCATGCTCTCCTTAATAAAGTGTTCATGCCGTTCACACCCTCCCCGCGTGGACAGTGCCCTCTTTCCCTCACGGACCGCGACACACCTCCACCATGAGAACTGCATGCTGTGCAGTGAAAGAGGGGGCTGATGAAATAAATGCAATCAGTCACCAATGCTGATAGACAGGTATGATGTAGTGATATCCAAACTACGGACATTGTCATGGCAGGCTTGAATTTGGGTCTTGAGATGGTCAGAATGAGGGTTGGGCTCAGGGTGAGTAGGTAGAAACAAATGTGGTGCACCTAGAAAAAGCTCTTGAGGGCAGGTAATGTCCCTAGCTTACCAAGCATGGTTAATGCCTGACTGAATGTAATGGAAACTTGAACTGAGAAGCAGAGTATACAGCTTTAGAATTTTTTTAAAAGTGTGTTCTGTGAATGCTACTTCAAATGCAGGTGTTCCTGTGTGATCAAGCAGTGAAGACAAATACAGCACTCAGCTGGTAGCTGCAGTCAAGGGCTGTATAACTGAATGAAATACTGTGAGCTCATAAATTTTCAACCTCAGAAGAGAGATAACAGCAAGAATTTTTTGACCTATGTGGTCTTGAATTGGTTAAAGGATTATGATGCTTGCATGATTGGGTACAGGATAAGAAACAAGGCCTCCTTAAGCCCACACAGTTTATAACTTTTGTGAGTCTCTGTAGGGGAGCTGAAGCTGTGCTTTATTGTTTAGTCACGTACCAAGTGTCTGTGTCAACCTTTGTATGCAGATGAGTGTCTTGTGTTTCTCACCTTTGTAGTATCTTTTTTGGGGCAGTAATAGACTGGTTAGTTTGTCATGATCTCCTGGCACAGTACCTTTTCCTTTTGTTTCCAGTTGATGATATCTTCTCTTTGCTGAAAGATTCAAGTTGGTAAGCATTAATTTCACACACATCTTTGGCTGCCAAAAATGTCATGCAGTGCTGCTCCAATGCTTGTATTATTTCCTTCCTGGTGTCAGCAAAAACATTCATGTTCATCAGACTGAGGAACTCAATCATGAGATCAGTTAGCCTTTTTTATTTTTCCCCCAGTGTTACAATCAGCTTAAATTTTGCAGATCTCAGATTTGAATATTCCCTTGAGCTAAGTTAAATCTTCACTGGGGCTCAGTTCTCTCCAGGTTGGTAGAGTCTCAGTCTCCCGTGGCAGGCAGGCAGCAATTGGTGGCAGAGAAAAGGTGAGGGGAAAATTGGGGAAGAGGAAAGGGAGAGAAAGCTGGATGTCCCAGATGAAAATCTCTCCCCTACCTCTTCCCCAGTTTTCCCAAAATTTGTCTCTAGTTTTACAGTGTTTCAAGGAGACTGTGTGTGGACTCTTAGCACACAGCCCTGTTCAGATGTTCGAAGAGATATGATACCCATAAACAATAGCAGGATTTTCTGACAGGAAAAGTCCAGGCTGAAGTTCTGGGGAGAACTTCTGTCAGGAAAAGTCCAGTGGGAAGTTCTGATGAGAGCTTCTGGCGAAAAGCTGGCAGGGAATTTATTGGTAGGAAGTTTGTGACAAGTAGAAAAACAAGAGAATCGTTCTTTATTTTGGGTTATCTGTGTGTCACACCAGCAATCTTTTTCTGTGAATTAATTCTTCAGTCCTGGTGTGTTGTACAGCTAAACAGATGCTTTTGCTACTGCAGGGAGCTCTCAGGGTGGATGAAAGGAGAAGGCAGAGTGAGTGTAACTGAGGGTTGGAAATCATGCAACCGCTTAATTAAGAGGCAGTGCTTAAAAATTTGTGTTCATAAAAGTCTCTCACTCTGACTTTGCACTTAGATATACTGGTGTGTATCCCATTTCATTGAAATCAGCTCTGCTGGGATTTATTCCCTTTTTCCTGTGTGTTTTTTCTTTCTGCATTAAGGAAGCTTTTCATCCTTGTGGGAGATGTTGCACAGGTGGTCACATCCTTTTGAGCCAAAGTTTCGTTACTGAAGTTTAGATTAAACATGTTGCAAGATTTAGGTTTACCTAAACTGTAGCAGAAGGCTTCTTTTAGTCTGATACTTACGCTTCCAGTATTCCCTTTTGCCATTTTTCCTTTGGCAGGTCCGCTGTCTAACTAGGCATTAATAGTCATCTGTTGTCCACTAGTAGCTTTCCATATAATAAGTCTGAATTGGGAGAGATAATAGGTTGTTTTCAATGACCTACTTTTGAGATAACCATTTCTGAATAATGTTTCAATTTCTTTACCTCTCTTTAAATCATTCTATAAGCTGGAATGCTGCTGTAAACCAAGAGGCAGTACTAGTCGGTCAGGTTGCTTTTTCACTTTTCCCGTTCCCCTTTGTTGTTTGCTATTTTGAAAGTTCCTGAAATTAGAGATGAATTTATTCAACCATAAATCAATGTAATAACCCTCTATGTATGAGAATTTTAAAGGTAATTTTATATAATATTTGGATTTCAAAATATTTTTAAGTAGAGTGATCTTCTCTAAGCCAGTTTTAAAATTTTTTATTTTTTTAAAACATTCAGTGCTTGATACAGGTTGGCACTGTTTCTCAAGTATTAACTTGTATACCTGAAAAAACTGCCTTTGAGCAAGGCTTATGATCTGAAATGTGTATGTTGTGCAACAGTACTGTTTGGCATCTATTAATGGCACTTGTCACAGTGAAGTGAGAGACTTACCTTGAAATGCAGGGACATTTTACCCAGGAATGTCTAAGTACAATGGATATACAGAAAGCAAAAGATGCCAGACACTGAAGGTTTTTTCATTAATCTTAACCTTTTTTTTTTTTTTTTTTTTTTGCTGTGTCTAATGATTTAAGTTTGTAGTCCTTATGAATATCTTCCTCTCAGCATCAGCAGTGGCAGGGTGTCTTTGCTGGATGTGTATTAGAGGGAGCAATGTGCCATCTGCAATCCACATGTGGATACTGTATTTTAGAAAAGCCCTAAGCTGTATAAAGATCTTAGTAAACAAATGTGTAGCTGACATACATATGGATAACAATTTTTTTGTTTATACTAGCAAACATACAGAGTTTTAAAACTAAGCTTCCTTAGCAGTTGTTTAATTGGTTTTGCATAGCGAAATGCAAGTCAGTGCCTTGTGAAGGAAGGAATGAGATTGTTCAAAGAATTTGAAATATTAGGTAAGAGAGGAGAACTGGTAGTCTTAAATCCTGATCTGCAGTCTCATTTTCAAAATATATGAGAAATGTATTATTTCTTCAACTGGTTAGTCTGAATCCTGAGTTGTTTGCTGCAATTTTTCTCTGGTTCTCTAAAATCCACAGTACAGAAGATCAGTCATAATTGCATTAGTTGTGACAGAAATACTTAAACAAAGCAGACTATACAGAGAGCCAAAGATGCTGTGACTTGCTTCTCTATTACAGCTGTATTTAATTATCTGCTGAACATGAGTGGTGGAGGTTTGATAGATGTAGTTCTATGATCTTACTGTTCAGGATTTTTTCCAGCTTCTTCAAGAGGAAACTGAAGAGCACAATGTTTAGGGATTTTTTTTTTCTTGTTTTCATAAATGAACAAAAGTATGTATTTTGAATACCTTATGGATTAATATAATGTTTGTTCTAATTTCACATTTACTTTTACAGTATAAACAGATAACTCCTGGTTTTAGGACCCTTAATTTCTGTTAAAAAAAAAATAAAAAAAAATAAGAAAAATTATTAAGTGCTAGTCCCTAAAGACTTTGAATGCCTTTGGTTGAGTATTGTAATATTTAAGAAATGTGGATAGGTTCGTACTGGGGCTGGTTCCAGCAAATAATAAGTAATGAATTTATAACTTTAAAACATGAAGAAGTTACACAGATGTTTCAGTATGTAAGTTCTTGTTCTGGTTTAGAGTTAAACCAGAAGGAGAAATTAATCCAACTCAGAATGGGATTGCAAGTCAGAATAACAATTTATTAAAATATCACAAAAATACACTGAAACAGAAAAGGAAATTTGTTTGTGCCACGAAAAACACCAGATGTACAGCCCAACACAGTGGGGCACAAGCAGAGTGGAGCTCACCAACTCTATGCTGAGCACCACGTGGCCCCCCAAGTTTAAAGTAAAAAGAAAACAAGGTACCTGCTGGTGAAAGTGATGGTTGCAATCTGGTGGCAGTCTCAGGCTGCTCACAGCTCTGGTCCTCCTCTGGATCTGAAGAGAGCTCCCAGTCCCAAACCCCAGCTTATATCCACTTAGGCTCCACCCAGTCCCTCGCCCAGGGTGGAGATTTAAACAATGGGTGATTTACTCTGAGAGTTAAACAATGGCCTATTTTTGATACCCCTGATGGCCCATTAGCAGACATGACCCCTCAAATGGGTGTGGAGACAGGAGAATTCCTTATCTCACAGAAGTTCCTAAACACCCAGTTTGTAGCCTGAGGGGTGTTCTGTGCCTTAGACAATAGCTGCTAATGGGCTATTGTGAGCAGTTCATGGGGAAAAAATGGCATAGAGGCTTTAGAATACACACCCACACAGTGACAAATTGATCCTGGCTACTAAAACCAGGACAGTTCTTTCCCCGTAAATGTTGTCATCATTCTCAGTGATTGATATGATGTTGTCCTCCGCTCTTTTGCACATTGTATGAGCTAAGAACTTTCACCTAATGAGTTAAGAAATGTATTTCCCAAGGTACAGATTTATGAACTTTGAAACATGTTCCTAATCCTTCCTGTTTATGTCTGTATTTATTTCTAAACTTCAGTGCTTGCTCAGTTTCTTTTGAGTTGCATGTAACTGCCTGCCAGCTCTGCTACCTCTGCGTCCTGAGCTGCTGATGGCTGGGATGATGGCTGGTGGTGGTGCCTTTTAGATGTGTGGTGCTCTTACTGCGCTTGGCTACTCTTGAAGGCAGAGATCTGGAACAAACTTACATTTAATTTGGTCTAATGGATCTGCTCTTTCTGTTCACAAATGACCATGAGGAAAACTTTTCAGTTTTTAGAGAAGTGTGAGTTAAGGGCAGCAAAAGTTGCTCATGCCTGTGTTCTCCCGTAGCCTTAATTTTTCAATCACCCAGCCAGACCTTCAAGTTTGTGGCAGTTCATGAACTGGGAGGTCTCTATTACTGTGAGAAACATATGTTTTTTCTTAGTGGAGGGCCTAATGTGTTCTGAGGTTCAAAGGCAGAGTAACGAACTGCAGAGGAACCTGCCCCTGGAATTTTTTTCCCCAGTGTCAGATAGATGCTGACAGCTGACTCCTCCAGCTCCTTCAGGAGCAGGTAAGATTAACTCAGGTGGCCAAGAACCCTCTGGCATTCAGAGTTACGCTTTCTGGTGAATATCTTATTGATATATGTCAGTCTTTCTCGGCTTAAAAATAGTTTAAAATATAAATTATTTATTTTAATATTTTGACATTTATTTCTTTGTTAGTGCATTTCCTTAAATTATTACAACCTGAAGATGCTTCTTTTTGTACAGGGACATGAAAGTATTGTAACCATGCTTTGTTCTTCATCTGCTGCAGTCCAGTGATTTCTCAAATAGTGTTCTCCCTGCCACCTCAGTCAAGGGTGGCATACACCTCCAGCATCTTCTGCTGGCATGGAAGATTTTGGATTCTTTCCCAAAGCTGTTGAAATGTGTGGTTACAAGTCTAAAGACTCTGACAAAACCTCTGAGGCTTTTTTCTGGTGTCTGTTAGCTATGGGCATAGGGATAGGCTGCTCTCAGGTATTAGGAGCAACGAATGTCAACATATTCTACCTAAACAAAATTCTTGGAAAGCACAAGTTTCACATGGTTTTACTGCTTAAGTTGGTGGCTTCTTCTTTATCCATCTCGAACTGACTTCTTGATGGTATTTGCTATGAAGAATGATTGATCACTTTACTTTGCTCTTTTGGCAAAAATCTGTATTTGCCCTGGTCCTTGTGATAAGGTTTGTATTGCCAAGCTACTTCACCAGTTAGCACAACAAATTGAACTGATTTTACATTCAAATATTTGAATAGAAGGTATTGAAATAATTTATATTCTCTAGACTTAAATGGTTAAAATAATTTCATTTTCTCAAAGAGGTAAACTGACTCAAGTACTCTTCCAGAAGACCACCTTGCTTTGAATTTTCCCTACAAGAAGTACTGGAGTCACAACTGTGAGTGAGGATAGAGCTCTGCCACTGAGGTATTCCTGTTTGTTTTCTGCACTGTCTCTGAAAGAAGCTAAACCAGAATTTAACCTTCCCTAGAACTGCAAACTTGGCCTCTGTTACTTGACATTACAACCACTTGTACACATCCATATTTTCAGAAAAGGAAGCAATGCTATTGCAGATAGAGGCTCTTCCTGTCTTGGCCTCAGACTGTATCTCGCCACCACATCTTTGGGTGCCTGTCAGAGAAGCAGTGTGTTTTTCTTCTTTCTCTTTTTTTGTACACAGACTGTACATTTTCCATTTCATTGTAGTGGTATCATCATGAACATCAGTTCTTACGTTTATGATATCCTGACTAACTGTAGTGGAATGTGATGCCATCAAGTGCCATATTCTACATAAAATGATGAAGCCATCAACAATCCTTGAAGACAGCTGTGATTGCTGTCCTGAGAATTTTAAATTCTTTTTGAATGCTGCAAAACTAGGCAAGAGAGGGTCTTTTGGGAATGACCCAACCAGATTCAGATGACATGGAAGCTACTTCAGCTTGGTGGCACATGTGAATGGTTAAACACAGCATTTCTGTGTACCTCTGCACAGCAGCTCCGTGCAGTATGGAGAGGTGGCTAGCATTTGCCCATTGAATGAACAGCTATTAGCTTTGGTGTTGACAGTCAACAACCATAATGTGTAACATAAACAGAAGTATGAGATCTTTGTGCAGTGTAGGGAAGTCACTGACTTTTTTGGGGTTGTCTTACAAGATAACTCTTGTTAAATGTCTGGGCTGCTAGTGAGAGGCCCAGGACAGAAATTCAAAATAATACAACTTGAAATAAGAATTCCTAAGCCTTATATTTTTCTTTCCCGTTGTTTGGGTTTTTTTTTTGGTTTTTTTTGTTTGGTTGGTTGGTTGGTTTTTTGTTTGTTTGTTTGTTTTAATTCTTTGTTACTTTAAAGAGCAGTGGCTTTTCTGTTTCTGAGTCTATTGATTCCTAGCACCGCAAGTGGGTGCTATCTCCCCACTCAGTCTGAGGTACAAGTTTTTATTGAGCATTTCTGCCTCGTCTTCAAAAAACCGTCACGAATCCTGGGAGTCCTGGGGCAGCTTCCCTTCCCAAATGCTTCCCCTTGTCAACTAGACTGTCTCAACCACATAAATGTGAGCTTTTCTCAGCTCCTGAGTAATGTTTGTCAGTTTTAAGCACAGGGTTAGTTAAGGCAAATTGTATCCCATATCTTCCTGTCAGGACTCAGTTGGGTTCCTTAGTATTTTCCTTTGATCAGGAACAGTGTTTCACAGGGCACCTTAATTAGGCATCAATGTCTTTTGCAGAGGAGCCTTTCGAAGCCACATCCATGAGTGGTCTGCTCTTTCTTCTGAGGGAAAAGGATGGTGAACGTGAGTAAGCAGTCACCTGAAGGAGTTGTAAATGCTGCTTATTAATCACTACAGATAATTCCAGATATATTCCATATTCATATTCCTCTTTCTGCCTTAAGTGCTGTCAACTAATTTTGATATTCAGAGATTATAAAGAGACCAAGAATGCAGCAGCATGTTCCATCTATTTGTGTCCTCCCTGAGGGAGGAGATGTGAGCACTTCTCCTGCCCCAGCAGCTCCAGTCATGCTTAGTCGTAACGTGAGTGGACAGTATTTCTTAAAGGTATTAGTTACTGCTAACATAAACAATTAGGAATACAGCAGAGCTGAATTTGGAAAGCACTGTGGTTTGTGGGTGAAGTGTGCATGTCTTAGGACCATTTCTGAACAGTATACTAGGAACACAGTTGTTTAATATTGCTGTCTTATGTTATAATAAGTCAAGGTTTATGCAGGCTACAGTGGTGACACATGCTTGTGATAGGGTGGTGAATATATTAAAAACAAGCCTTTGGCCTGAAAATAAGTGGCTTAATTTTTGTAATGAAACTGGCCCCCAAAACTTTGTAATCACTAAAATGTACATAAAAATAGAAATATGTATTTCATTTTGATGGAGTATCAGGCATCACAAATATAATGGAACAAGAGTGCCTTCACAGATGTTGACTGTGCATGTGTTTTGTCACTGCGTGGACTGTGGGTAACCTCTCTCTCTCTTTTTTTTTTTTTTTTTCCTCCCCTGCAGCTATATCAGACTCTTTGATCAATAGTTAGTGTCTGGTTTACTGCAGAGACACTATTTATTTGTTGGTGGTTGGTAGTTCTGAGATGCAAAAGATACAGTTTCATTTGTTTTATTTAGTCATAATAACAGTTATGTCTAGTTGGAGTTCAGGCATAAACCACCTGTGAATAATTAACTTTCCTGTGCAGGCAGTTTTAGAGTACATATTTGTAGTTACATGGTTTTTACCCTGTGAAACCAGTACTATGTCAAATGAAAAACCTGTTGCTTTATTCCTGAGGGTTTTGCCCTAAGACATGGGGAGGAAAGAGCTGCTGCCTTATTCATGAAGGGATTTCAGCACACTGCTTTGGGTCAGACATCAGTACCCTCAAAGAGGGTCAGACAACCTACATGGGAGTCACAGACCCCAGCAGGTGGGTAAGGACTTTCTTGAGGATCTGTAGAGGAAGTTGGCATGCATGAGGTCCTAGTTTCTTTGTAGAAGGAGATGTCCTACTTAATGTGGAAAAGTAGTGTCTGTTATTCCCAAAAAATTAATATCCTGGATCTCTGAAACAAGGCCTTTCCATGCATGGTAAGTTCTTAATACATGAATTTGAACTAAATAATCTTTTGTGAGGTTTATTTTCCTCTTTATATATTGAGGTTAGAATAACTTCAAGACGATAAAAAAATTCTTAGTCTCAGTCAAGGTCAATCATTTTGAAGCAAGTTCAGTTTTTATTTCATTGAGAATCCAGTTGGTGAAAATCTGTAAGCAACTTTGAGTTCAAGTTCAGGTAAACTGAGCATAAATTTCAACATCAAATAAGTGATCATCAAGTACAGTACTTTCAGATCTTTATTGCATGTTTCTAGGTTTTGTTGTGCACATCTATAGTTCTGTGATGAATTTTAAAGCTGTATTTCAAATGAGGAGATGTCATTAATGTGTAGTGCTCTTCAGAAGATAAATGTTCATAGATTCTATATTTTAAAGGAATTGGAAAAATTGGATGGATGATAAGTACCCTGTGGGAGGTCTGTGTGTGCATCACCAATGAAGGCTCTGCAGAATCTGTTGCCCAGAGTTGGGCAGGGGATGCTCACCGTTGTTACATTGTAGGAGTATAAAATACAACATGTCACACTGAGTGCACTTGCATGCTTTTTAAAAGCTTGAGAAATAACAAAATGTATCAAGTTCAGAACTAATTAAAACCATCAGTGTGTGTCAGCAGTCATCACAAAATTCCAGTTTTGAGTAGTAACTTCTAAAAATGTTTTGGACTTTTTTTTCTCAAGTGTTTATATTAAGATGAATTTCTTTATTTGCCTATTCATTCACTATGAAGTGCTTTTGTTTCACCTGTTTCTAGTAAGTATTGGAATAAAGACCAGAAACCCACTATGACAAACTGGAATTTTTTTTTTTTTTTTTTTTTTTTTTTTTTCCTTGCAGTCATTAGGGTCAACACTGTCCTTGTTCTGGGTTTTTTTTGGTCATGCCTGTGATTTTTGCCAAGCAGTTTTCTCTTCTTTACCCCTGATTCACTTTGTTTAAGAGACTGATATACTTACTTAGAGATTTCCAGGTATCTGCATATGGAGTTTGCTGTGTTCAAATTTCATAGAAGTTTTGAAAAGAAAATAAATCATTTGTGCAGCGACTGTTGAGGACCTGTCAAGAACCAGTCCCAAGCTTGAAGGTCACTCTGCATTTACAGTATAAACTGTGGAGTAAAAACCAGAGAGCATTGTGAAATTAGACTCTGAGGAAATGGGGAGACATGATGGCTTTAGTATTATGTTGCCCAAACATGTGTTCTGTTTACTGTCAGGTGAGTTCCTGCTGGCTTTTTCCTGACATTAATAATAAGCTGTGTTGTGTAGATGTTGGAAGAATCTGTTTTGGCAAGGCATTGCACTAGATTTGAGCCTAATATATTTATAGCCTGGCCTCGTAATGCTACATTTCACCTCTGCTTTTCTGTTCATCGATTAGACTTGCTGCTCTTCTCTACACGCAGCCGACTGTGCTGATACCAAGTAAGCCTGTTTGGTTATAAAAATCCAGTTTGAATGGAGCAGATGTATAGCTGGCTGAATATATGAGCTTTGTGCTAAATAGATGCTGTTTTATTACTTTTAGTTACTGTTTCTCTGGTACCATTCTCCTCGTTCTATGGTTAAGACAAGCATGTGATTTCTGGTATTTGTTTAAGATTTTGTTTGGTTTTGGTTTTGGTTTGTTTTGGGTTTTGTTTGTTTGTTTGTTTTCAATTTCACTTACAGACATGAAATACTTGGTAACTCTACATTGGCTTAAAATATAGGTCAGGATTTGGGGGAAAATCTTACTTGATTAGATAGCATTGTTCTGAGTAATGGGAATGTTTCAAGTGGTGGTGGTTCCTGCTTCATCTTTTTTTATGGGGAGTGTGAATGCATTCGTACATACATTTAAGATTGAATGATCTAAGGGAACCAGAAAGTGGAAAATGTATACTTAGTACTCATTTTACTTTCCTACACATCTAAAAACACAGTAGACAGTTTTCTCTGCCCAACACTGAGCAAACTAGAATATCCTAGTTTTTTTCACTCCATCTCTGTTTCTCTAAATTAGCTGCATTTTTTAAGAAATGCAGAAAAACCATTTGGGAAAGAAAGATGGAAGAGGGGTGTGGTCCCAGTATAATTGCAGTTTTACAGTGTACACAGAGACATTGACTATTATCCAGTTTTAAGTGTACCATCCTTTCTCCACCATTTGAGTTGCTCTTAGTTTTCAAAAGAAAAAATCTTTTGAATTTTTGAATTCTGACAGAATTAATGAGACACTGTCTTTTCCTGAAAGTAACGTGAAGAAAAGCATAATACTTGTGGATATTTTGCTGGCCTAGTTGAGGTTGTATGTGCAGTCTTTATCCATGGTTCTCCTTCTCTATGATGAGCATTTTAATTCTGCATAGTAGAGATACTTATGGTTTCTTGACATCAGACCTAGTGTCACTGCTACATATCAGGAGAGAGAACATCAGGATTCCCAATGATTTGATGAGAACTGGAACTCATGTTTCCCTTCCCACACTGACCTCCCCCCTGCTCTTTCATCCCATCTGTACCTTGTTGGGGACTTTGAAGCTTTTGGTGTGACCACTTCTTTACCAAGGTGACTTTTAGTGTGAAGAGTCACCCTTCTTATGTTTGAATTCCCGAAATAGGGGAGACCTACTCTAGTATAGGCCCCTGTTTCATCTACTGTCCCCATCAAATATGTACTATCCCCCTGATCTATCCACTCCCTCTGGATGCAAAATAGTCCTGCATGTCTCATAAGAGGAAGGACTGACACTGACTTTGTAGCTGGGAAGTTGAGTTACAAATACTTCAACACCTCCTCTCTGAAGGAAGAAAGAAGGTTGGATTACCCCATTTCTGGAAATGAAATGGCAGGATAAGGAAGGGGAAAACATACAGCCAGAGCAGGGCTGAACCAAGTCGTGATAGGCAGAAGCTGAGAGCAGGGGGTGAACATCATGAGAAGCCCAGTTGTGTCTATATCTTGAAGTGATACTTGAAATTTTAGTGTGGTTTGAAATTCATGGAGCCAGGCTCTTACCACTGTATTATCTGCTATATTGCTGTCTTAGAACATATCATCTAGAGACGTTTAAGGTTTTTTTTCAAATATATCTGTGATTCGGGTTGGAAAAAGTATTTTCTGCTGCTCCCTGATGTTCTCATGACTGATTTCAGGTGATAGCCACTGCTTCAGAAGCATTTAATTGTCCAGATTTGCCATTCCAGCATGGACAGCCACAATTTCATTTTTTCTGTGTGAGTTGCAATATAAAATGCTATTGTAGGGCTGTACATGAAGCTTCTCACTTGGCATTTTTACCAACACTTTACTCCTGGTCCTGCTCTCTTCCCTTCACACACTCCTGAAGACCTACTCTGTTTTAGTCAGGGTACTGTTGCCACCTCGTGGCATTGGCCGAAACCACCAGCAAATGCTCCATGACCTAGATCAGTCTCTGACAGACGTCACGAATGAGATGGATGTGAGATGCAGAGAGTGGAGTGGGTGAAGCTCTTACGAGACTTCACCTCTGTGCAACACTCAGGAGTTTGTTACGTGGGATCAGAGTGCTAGATTCGTTGTGTGTCGACAGTGGCAGAGTTAGTGACAGTCATTATTCTTTTTCTTTTCCCATTTATTTTCTAGATATCATCTATTGTCCATACTGAGCCTCAGATTTTGAAAGCACATTGTAAAGTCCTCAGCCTTTAGGAAGAATTTCAGTAGTACAGCCCTGACAGACCATCTGCCTGAAAAAGTAAATCATCTTAAGGATGTGCCAGTAGTTCAGCTTTTTGTAAACGAGATGCTGAGCAACAAGACTTAGAAGGTTTGTTCAGATCTTGTTACCCACAGCTATTTTTTTTTCCTGAAACAGAATACTGTAAATGGTTCATGAAAGTACAGCCATAACCCTGTGAAGTGGTATTCAGTTTGGCGTAGCCCCAGAATGCAAACTGCGTTGCTAAAGCATTCTAAGAGCTGAAGTAAGAGTTTCCTGTAAAGTGGATAAAATCCTTGGATAAACTTATTTGGATTACAGCTAAAATTCTTATATGTTGTATTTGTTTTAATTGGAATTTAGAGAAATCAATAAAAGTCTAATATTGTGGTTTGATGTAATGTTGAATTCCTAAGCAGAGTTTATATCTGAAATTTGCCTACATTGCTCACTAGTGTAAGCCAGCTTAATATAGAGAAAAATGATCAAGGTAGGGATTGTCATTTGTTGCAGACAATTAAAGATTATCCAAGCCCTTCTTTTGGAGAGAAATGCTTACTTTTAGCTGCAATTCATTTATTATGTATTTATTGGGAAA
This sequence comes from Formicarius rufipectus, assembly GCA_013399695.1. Classification (NCBI taxonomy): domain Eukaryota; kingdom Metazoa; phylum Chordata; class Aves; order Passeriformes; family Formicariidae; genus Formicarius; species Formicarius rufipectus. Next base: position 360,175 of record VXAU01002493.1, on the reverse strand, counting down.
AAAATCAGCTAGTTTTGGTTGACGTTCTCCTAGACAAAGAAAAAAATTAGAGGTTAGCTATAGTTGAGATATTCTGTAAGTGTACACTACATGGAACAAAGAAAAAGATGATGCTGCACTTCTAGACAGCCACTCTCACTTGGACCAGCCTGAAGTCATGTTTTCTCAAGTGTCCTTTAGTTAGGAAAATGTCACTGTAAACCAGGGAAAACAAGTGCTGAAAATCTTCTCTTTAAGACTGTCATCAGTGATAAGTTCTTAAGTTTCTTCAGGTATTGACTTTTCAGCACTTGTTCAACATAGTCTTAGTTAATATTTTCCCAGAAGAAATCCAGTTCTTGCAATTACTCTCCAGATTCTTTGCAGCTTCAGTCTAAGCTCTAGGCAAATAATAAACTGATTTAAAACTGATTTGAAACAAGCAGAAATCAATCTGGTTCTTTGAAAGAACACTGTATAATTAGGTACATCTGGCTTGTGAATGTAAACTATAGCTAAACTGAATTTTTAAAGAGCAAACTCTGCTTAGGTTTAATATCCATTTAAATCTCCCTTTTAATCTCTTAATTAAATTTGAACTAAGGAGATTATTCACATAGCTTGGTATTTTTTAGATTTGTTTTATTTGAACTTTTATCTGGATAAGATTCCATTTGCCATGTAAGTGGTGTTTTGATTGTTTGCATGATTAGTGGCTTTGGCATCTGATCGAAAAAGGGCATAGTTTTATTGTTACACATCAGCAAAATACTTGGATCGTTTCCTGGGGACTGGAACACAGCCCTCACGAACCAAGACACATGTGCCTTCCCACATGTACACTGCTTTTATATGAACAAAAACCTTCCTTTTTTAAGCTAGTATTGAATTTGTTCTGTCAGCAACACTGCCATACCTTAAAAAAAAAAAGGGGGGGGGAAAAGGACCTCATTAGCCATATACTTCAGCAGCACTCTTTAAAAGATACTCTATTTAACACTGGTTCAGGCACTTTGTTTTTGAGCTCTTTTTAACTTTGGGCTATGTGATACTGGATTTTCTGTTTCTAATTAAAATATCCCATTTCATTTAAAATTGTTCTAGCATTGTGTTTTGATGCATAATTATCCAGCAATACCTCTTATGCCTTGCTGAAAGCAGATCTGGTGTAAGCATCTCTTCTCATGGCCTGTGGTGATGCTGTCAGTTTCTGTGTAGCACATTGACTCCCCCCTGCTTATCTGGGGAGTCTGTGATGCTGTGGCACTGTTTCTGTTTCCAGTGAGCGGTTTTTTTAATCTTTTTGGTGCTTTGCCTCTCAGATTTCTTAGACCTTGCCTTCGTTTTTGCAAAGGCTTCAACTTCATATGGTAATGCAACCATTTAATAAGAATTTTATCGTAAACTATTGCTGGAAAGCTTATTTTTCTATGTGTCAGGACTAGCTCAGACCTGCTGTACTCTACCAAACCAGTGGGTTGTGCCATCCTACCTCTGTTCACACAGGTCTGTTTGTCACTGCCTCATTCTCTTCAATGCTAGTCTTTGCTTGACATGGCAGTATGGTCAGGAAAAATCTGTGTGTGGTCCTTTTAAAAGAAAGAATTAAAATAATTAATGAAATTTTTGGTATTGGAAGAAACAGTGCTCTAAGCCAGTGTCAGTACCTGTTGTGGTGTTTGGTGCAAGGCCCTCAAGACACCTTATCTTTAACTTCTGTCACATCCTTTCTGACTTCCCAAGCATTCAGCAGCTGTCACTGTTGACTGCCTCCTGCTGGATAGCTGCGCTGGTTTTAGCAGTGCCTTGTATGGGGCTGTGTTTTGGATTTCTGATAGAAGCAGTGTTAATACAGGGGTGTTTTCATTACTGCTGAGCTGTTTACATAGAGTCAAGGGCTTTCCTGCTCCTTACTCCAACGCCAGCAGGGAGTAGGCTAGGGCTGCAAAAGGAGTTGAGAGGGAACACATCTGGGACATCTATCCCCAAATGACCCAATGGATATTCCATACCTTATGTCACTGTGCTCATCATGCAGAGCTGGGGGAAGAAGAAGGAAGAGGGGGACGCTCAGAGCAATGATGTTTGTCTTCCCAAGTCAGTGCTCCTTGTGATGGAGCCCAGCTTTCCCAAACATGGCTGAACATCTGCCTGTCCATGGGAAGTGGTAAATGAATACCTTGTTTTGCTTTGCTTGTTTTTGTGGCTTTTGATTTTCCTACTAAGCTTTCTGTAACTCAACTTCCAAGTTTTCTCACTTTCACTCTTCTAATTCTCTCCCATCTCCCACCAGGTGGGAGTGAGTGAGCAGCTCTGTGGGGCTCAGTAACCACCTGGTGTTAAACCAGAACAATAACAACCAAGTCATCGAATATTATTTGAAGTGTTTGCTCTTGGGAAATTATCACTACAATTATGCACCGAAACCTTGTCTTCAGTAAGTGCTAACTGCTGGATAAATAAGCTCCTCTCAGTGCATGGTATCTACGTGACTACAGTAAAACCTCATACTATTAGTGGGTTTGTACAACATGATAGCTATAGTCAAGAAATCAGAATTACATCAGAGTTCTCATCACACAAGACTTGGTGTTGCTTTGTGGGTGAATTTGTAGAGTAATTTTGAAAAAGAAAATTACTTTTTTTTAATTATTTTTTCTTTATTTACTATTATTACTTTTATTCTGAGTTGAGAGCAATCTTATACCATGGCACTGTGCTGTTCTGTAACAGATAATGCTCATCGTGAGGTCTAAAGGTGGGGATCCATCTGAGCCAGCATCCCAAACCTGTGCTGAGACTGTGCTGGGACTGAATAGTCCGACACTTAGTGGCAGATGTAGATAAAGTTTATGAATAAAGCTGTATTTTGAGGCTAAGTGAAGGTGCTGCCTCACCTCTTAACCACAGGAGCTTTTGAGTAGAGGTCATGATAGCTTAAAAACAACTGTTGTTGCTATTTGGAAACTTTAAATCTCAGCGTGTTGGTAACAGGGACATGGATTTGGAAGATGCTGACTGCATGGTAGTCCTGGCAGTTTGCAGAGTGGTTGCTATTATGTTGTCTTGTTGTGCTGTCAGCTCTGAAATACATAAATGGGATTGAGGATATTGCACAGATGAGGAGACTGGTGGGAGTCTCAAATCTAGCAAGGTTATACTCAATATTAAGCAGGTTCAACTATGAAGCTGTTTGTGCGTATATATTCCTGCACTCTCTCTCTCTTTGGTCATTTTCTGTCGGGAGAGAAGAGCTGAGGTGAGTACTGTCTCTAAGGGAAGTTTTTACTGCATCCATATGGAAACCACATATGTCCCCTACATGTCACTGCGTACTGCTGCTTATTCTGCCAGTTAAAGGAGGTTTTAGACATGTTTTTATACAGTTTATAGTGAAGGCCTAGATTTTGCTTGCTTTGTCTGAGGGCCACACCATTCTGGTGATGTGGGTTCATTCAGCACTAGATTTGCCATGTATTGCTTTGGCCATTTGAAACTGAAAGAATGGACAGAGCTCAGTAAACCAATAGCAGGGTGGAGAATGGATGCTTTAACATGAGAGTCTAGAAACAGGAAAGGAGGACAACATGGCGAGGGAATAAGCATAGGATGCAGTGCTGGATGCCAAGCGTGGTGCAGTTGCTGTTGAGGGATCCCCTGATACAATCATCAGATAACAATTATATGCTATGATTTGTTAACTTTTATAATTACTAACTTTATATAATTTTTGAGTACTTCAACAAGTGCCACAATCATCTGCATGTCCAAAAGCTGTTTTGCAAAGGGAAAAAAATGAGTTCATGATAAGGAATAGCAAGGACTGACTATCAGACCAGACCCAGGAGTACACATATTTGTCAGATCTGGCCTATGGCTCAACCTGCTAATATTTTGTTTGTTTTGTTTCTCCAGCTTTCAGTGGACATAATTTTCCTAAGGTAAAAACAATACCTGATAGTTCCTGTGCATGAAGAAAAGTTTCTTACAATTTGTGCACCATAGATAAGTGATATATTAGAGTTGTGCTGTTATATGGAGACACTGAATCCTATATGCTGCAAACAGAATTTTTTACATTGCTGGAAAGCTAAGTACTGTCTAGGTTATCTTGATATATGTCTGGTTTATGGTAGAAGATTGTTAAACAGAAGTAAAATATGACTACACCAACAACAGATGGACTATTGCACATAATATTTTTTGTTACAGAACTGTATGGACAGCAATTTTAAAATCACATAGTCAAAGACTTCTTTTTACTCAACTTCAAAATAACAAAATTTCATAAGAGTTGGAATTTGGTTTTGTGGTACTCACACCTCACAAACAGTGCATATTGCACTTTCTTTTGCAATAACAGAAGTAATACAGCTACAGATACTGTTGCTTTACCTCTGCCTTAGGAAATAACTTTAAAATAGCTTCTTGGTTTCCTAATTTGAAAGTCTGTGTGTAACTACTTAAGTGCATAACTGAAAGCAGAACAACTTAGATACAATGTAAGAAAACTAAACTTTACTGTTTCCTGTGACTGCGTGCTAGTCTCTCCACACCTTTCCTCTCCTCATGCACCACTATGCACCCACAGTGTCTGTGTGCAGCAGCAGCAGAAGGCACAGATGACAGGTCAGGGCTGCACTCTTTGGCACCTGGGAGGATGCTTAGCAGGTGGATTTCTGCATCGTAGGTGATGGAGAGTGTTGGAAGACGCACCAGCTCTTGCTTTTGTGCTGCAAGGTATCAGTCCACTGAGAGCTTTTCCAGCAGTCTGAACTAATAGAGAAGGACTATCAAACAAAAATGTTTACTGTTTTATAAAACTGTGCATCTTGGAACTCAGCACAGTTGTGATCTGCCTGCCTGAACAAAGGTTGTAGTGGTACAGGGAGGAAAGCAGAAAAGGGCCAATGGAGCAAGACAAGGGCATGCTTTTGTGCTGTCTTTGACCGCTTACACAGTCAGTAACTTCTATAAAAAGATCTTTCAGGTAAAACCTGTGAGATAACAAGGTGCCACTTGTGGAAGAGGCTTAACTACACTAACTAAACTATAGTTAGTTTCCCAGTGATATCGCAGTGTGGCTTCTGGATTCCATGAACATTTTTTTCTGAGATACTGTGTAGGCATCTTCTTGCCCTTCTGAGAGTGCAGCATGTTTGGAGATTCTGTAAATATATGTAAGCAGACCTGATGATTTTTTTTTTTTTCTTCTTGGGAGATCTTAGACTTAAATATAACCATCTTAAATCTCATTTTCTTTCACAACATTAGTTTGATAAAAACTCAAAACACTTGAGATTTGGTGAAATGCATTTTGTTGTGACTTGTGTACCACATAACTTGCATTACATTTTGAAAATTATACATATGAAGAAATAATACACCTGAGTTATTTAGGATAGTATCCAATGTTCTTCTTGTCCCCGTCTCCTGATGAAAACTTGTATTACATATCTATAATTTGCACCCATTGAAGAGTCTCAGAAGTTGAAAACTTGTTATCCAAACACACAGTATCAGAAAGAGATACAACAATTTGTTGGGGCTGCAGAAAAGAAATGGCATAATATTTCCCTATATTCCTGCATAATTGCTAGATAGCAAAGCATTTTCCCTAGGTTATGGTATCTTATAGTTTATTCCATGAAGACAGTTGGTTGAAAAACTTTGTTTATAGCACTACTGTGAAAGCCAGTGATTTATCTAACTGTTCAGTCTTAGAAAGCACAGTGTAGACTTTCTTTTGTCACCATGGATGCACACAACGTCCTACACCTTGCTGATTTGTGGGAAAGAAAATTTCAACAGCATGGATATTGACATAGCATAAGGAAACCATTCCTGCAGTTTTGTATATTATGAACTTTCAGGGTACTTGTAGACCTTTTCCTTTTGTCTCACAGGTGGGAGTAGGGTGGGAAACTCAACTGCCATCAGGGGCTGTCGTGTGGCTTCAGATAACTCAGTGCAGTTACAGTCTGCAAAAGACATACAAACAGCAAAAGACACACAGCTGACTTAGGGAAAATGACTGGTGGCTGTCATCTGTATAAAGGAGTTGAGGTTGGGCATGAATCTTATTTTTATCATTCAAAGATTTGAAGACCATTGAATGTGACATTCTGGAAGAGAAGAAGTTATCAGACAGCTTTACTTATGTTAACAAAACATGGGGAGGTTTGAGGGGTTTTTTGTATCCATGAATATGTAATATCTGAAGTGTGACATTACCACTTCCTTCTCTAGAACTGTTCTAGGGCATTGCAGGGGTTTTCTTGCAGGAGGAGATTTATTCTTGCTTCCATGGCAGCTGCCTCCTCTTGAAAACTTCTTCATATAGTAGTGCTGCTTCCTCTTTTTTTTCTTTTCTTTTTTTTTTTTTTTTTTTTTTTTTTTTTTTTTTTGAAAAAAAACATTTCAGTTTTTTTTTTTTTTTTTTTTTTTTTTTTCATTTCAGCATTGAGCTTTAGAATCTTCTTGGCAGCAATTTTAGCACTTTTTTGCTACTTTTTACTGGTTTTGTTATGTATTTATATATAATAGTGTTTGCCACCTCTGTATCTAATAAGGAAATCTTTCTGTAAACAGAGCTGTCTCAGCATCGATCGGACACAGAACGTGAGCAGGGTTTTGAGCTGAACTGGGGATGGGCTGGTACACAGCTCCCCATCCCTTTGCAACTCCCCATGTATTGCTGTAGTAAGCCAAGGCCTGGCTCTAGTCTATATTTCTGTGGTAACCTTCCCTCAGTGTTTAGCAGAAGTTAAGACAATTTACATGTGATGAGTTAAAAACCAAGCCAAACCAAAACCAGCTAAATTTTTTTTCAAAGTAAAACCAGAAGCTTTTTGTTTGGTTGGTTGGTTAGTTGTTTCTGTTTTATGTTTTTGGGGTTTTTTTGGTTGTTGTTGTTTTGGGTTTTTGTTTGTTTTGTTGGGTTTTTGTGTTTTTGTTGTTTGTTTGGTTTGGTTTTTTGTTTTGTTTTGGGTTTTTTTGGGTTTTTTTTTTAGCAGAGAAGAGTGTAAAGGACTATACCCCTTGTCTTACCCAGCTTTGTAGCTTTTAGACTTTCAGCCACCGAAGTATGTAAACTTTTTT
>VXAU01002493.1:318044-350511 GCA_013399695.1 Formicarius rufipectus | reverse complement strand
CCCCCCCCTCTTTTCTTTTTTTTTTGAGGGGGAGAGAGAAAAGGAGGGAGAGAGAAGTTGACTTGCGGCTGCATCTCAGTGCGCACGTCAGCTGTAATCTGGTCCCCCGTGCTTGTCGCTGACACCATGGGTTCGGAAGCCGATGAGCCCAAGGAAGGTATGTTTTCCGACTCTTTACACAAGAGAGGGGATAGATATGGACGCCCGTGTTGCCGGCGCCGCTTTTCTGAGCGTGGAAGAAAGTTTCTGCTCGCTTTAGCTCCGTTCAAAGGGGAGGGGAAAAGGCCTTCTCAAAATCAGAGTCCTGCCGTTTTGCTGGATATGAAATGACCGAAGTGTTGGCACACAGGGATGACTGTCTCGCACGTGGGGTACTGATAAATGGGTGAAACAGTGTTTTAGAGCACTGATAGTCACATTTTGAAAGAGGAAGGTTTGTTTAATTTGGAAGCGCCGTGTTTTTCAGCAAAAGAAGAAGTTGCATGTGGAGAACTGAAAGGTCATTATTTGGGGAATAAGCTTGATGCCATTTAGTTCCCTGTCCGAGTGAGTGTGCGTGTGTGTTAAAACAGAGAAGTGTGCCAGAGCTACAGCGTGCTGCTTCTGGAGTGGAACGTGTGGAGAGGCTGGAAGTGCTCCAACAAAAATGCAATTATTCCCTAATGTTGATCGGGAGGGGGGTGCGAGCTGGAGTCGGACAGTGGGGAGCAAGCGGGGGAGGAGGAAGGCAATTTCCTGAAAGTGCCTATATACAAAAGAGCATTTATACAGATGAGGGAACAGGGCAGTGGTGGGGTTGTGCACTGGATTTCTTAGAACACAAGTGATGTTTCATGGTTACACATAATCCTTAGGGAGACTCAAATATACAGTGATACAGTATAGCTGAGAAAAACAACTGGAAACAAACCCCAGCAGGTAAGCAAGCAATAAAGCAGCCTAAGCATTTTCTATTTGGTGAAAACAAGAACTTTTCCCAATGTTTCAAATGGTTTCCCTCCCCCCGCAGTCGGTACAACTTCCTCCACTTGCAGAATAACATTACCAGGGATGTCTATCTGTTTATTTGCGTAAAAGAGTATTTTGTTGATTTGCAAAAAAGTCAGCTTGCACTGAATTAAATGTAATTCTAGTAATGCTGGTAGAACCTGCATAGTAATGGAGCTTGGTGGCTTCTGTTTTGATAAAAATAATTTTTATCTTCTCATTGAATGAACAGATGACCAAAAAGGCAGCTCTTCTTCTTCTTCCTCTTTCCCTCCCCACTCCCTCCACGAAAAAGTCTGTGGAACAGATTTACTGAAAAGCACCACTATAAAAAATATTTCTCTATAGAAACTGTTTGAAAAAGAGAATATGTGAACCTTGTCCCTCATTTTTACAACAGGAGAGATCTGCTCACATGTTATAGAGGGAAAGATCCTCTGGTTTTATGCAGGAAGTTCCAGACAGTTTACTAAGTTGGCTATATATGAAATGTAGATTTTATTGTTTAAATAAATGTCCAGTCTTCTTATGTGACTCAGATTCTTAAATCTTTAAATATTTTTCCCTTTCTGTGCATATAATTAGAAATAATTTGAGGTGCCAGAATTTTCATGCTGAAAAAAACCATTTGAAGCAGGTGTTTGAGAGAGAAGAGAAAGGGTAGCTTTTTTATTAGTTATTTTTAGCCTGGGAAATACTTCAGTTTTGCTGTCCTGTGTTCTTAATGTCTTAGAATGGAAAATAAAACAGTCGCCATTATGGGAAGATGAAGCACAGATGTCACTGAGAAGGTTTTTCAGATGGTCTGTAAATGTATTCGTGGTTATATATTGACATCTTTAAAAAATAATTTAGAAAAGGCATGAGAAAAGAGGGGATTTGTGTGTATATGAATAAACATATAGGATTAACAGGTGAATATATAGAATTGCAGCTTTTACACTGCTTTGTCTGGTCTGATTGAACATGGCATGAAAGATCACTGATTAAAATACTGAAAAATACAGTCAAATACCTGTGGATTTGTAGTGTTCAGTATATGCAGTGTAAAATAGTCAGAGTCTTTCAACTAACTAGTTCTGTTTCTTGACGAAATGGTGTGTTTTGCATAAAGAAAATTGATGCTTCACAAATTGAAACCCAGTGTGGAGCTGAGGCTTTGAACACTGAGAATATTTAATTTTTTAAGTGGTTTACCAAAGGGGAGGTGGTTAATTTTTCCTTTAGGTGCAAGACTGAATGTCATTCTAAAAATGAAATTCTGATTTACCTACAAATTATAAGGTCCAGTGAGGGAATTAGTATGTAAAGGTCTTTGACTGATTAAGGAAGGAGGAGATGGTACACTTGGACAGTTATTTTACCAGATTCTGTACATTTCCAGGACAAAGCTAGTGATGAAGGCATAATGGCTAATCTGCTACAGGCTAAAAAGTGAAGAAGGAGAAAGCTACAGGAAAAATGTTTTAATGATGTTTGTAAGCATAGGCAGCATTGTTCTGTTTTCCTTAAAGCAGAGATGTTCAAGTGTCCAGGGAAGCATCACTGACCAGGAACTAGTGAAGTGACATAGGAGAAGTTCTGAAATTCAGTTGCAGCTTCCTAGTGTAACTTTGAGACCATGTGTTAAAAGATCAGCCTGAATGAAAAAGAGAGTTGAGGGTGCAGTAATAGCATTGAACATTATGTATAATCTGCCAATGATCTGATGCTGAAGAGAGCGATACTTCACTTTTAGCTTCTCTATACAAGTGAATTGCAGTATTTGAAGAACACTGGAATGTCTGTAAAAGTAGATTTAATGGCTTAATATGGATTATTTTTAAAAATTTGCATAACAAGTTGAAAAACCTCAGGCTTTACTACTGGAAAAATGAACTAGTCCCATTATTACAACAAAACCTAAAATCAAGATCAATTTTGAATGGCGAACTGACAATTTTCTTTTTATGATTGATCGAATAAAGGTAGAGCCCTTGACCTCAAGTAAAATAATTTATTTTTTTTTAAAAGCAGGAACAGAGAATAAAAATACATTGCTAGAAGACAATCATTACTTCACTATATATTATATTAATTGCTGGATATAGGGTATGCAGTAGTGTATATGGACTTTTCAGCTTCTGCCTTTGATCTCTTTATGGACTGTATTAGAATGGTAACATGAAACAGGTTTTTTTCCCTCCCATCATGCTGCTAAGTAGCTTTAGAACAATCTTTGTATTCATCTGTGTACCACAATACTGTGGTAAATATGTGCATGTGTCTGTATGGCATCAATCTGTATTGCACTTACAGATCATGACATAAATAACCCTGGCACATATTCTTGTACTTACTTTTGCCCTGGATGAAACAAATTGTGTGTTAAAGTCCAGAAGAAGACTGTAGCATTAAACTGCATGGCATAATTTCAGTCTGGTGTTGATTGATGGCACGTCATATACTGTGGTAGGTACCAAATGTTTCAGTCTGTTACTTAATTCCTTTCAGGGATCTGAAGGAAATGTTCTTAATGCTGTTGTGTCACAACTATGTATCAATTTATATACATGCATTTTAGTATACCTTTTAAAATACATGCCAATATCTATTAAAATTAGTGTGACATAAATTTCTTTAATAGTAAGAAATAGTAATTTACGTAAAGCTCCAGAGAACTTCAGCTTCATTCTGCAGGTTTTATGTTGTATATTTAACAGCAAAACAGCAGGAGATGAATCTAATGTCTTAAAGGAAAAGTAAAATAATCACTATCAGAGTGAATGTAATATACAGCCTATGAAACAATGGATATTTTATTACAAACCTGGACACAGTGAGAGCCTGCATTGCACCTTTATCATATTTGGTTTTAAGTGCCACATTTCATGGGGTGGGAGAGAGAGATCATTGCATTCCTACAAGTGCTCAGAGATTTTTTTAGACATGATTAGCATTTTTTTAAATCTAAATGAGATTACTGAAGGATGAGCTCACCTGTTCTGTTCCTTTTAGAGCTGAGAACAACACAAGAGTTTTAAAATCCCAGAGCACTCACTGTCTAGAGAAGTCAGTGCTCCCTCCTCTAAGTAGTCATGGATTTGCTTTGACAATTTGCAGTCTCCTCTGACTGTGTGAATGTTTTCCAGGGTAGAATTGTGTTCATTTAGATAACAATTAGTCTGCTCTTGTGCTCCTACATGCCACTTACTCCATAAGCAGCAGCGATGGGACTCTGTCATGTGTGATTCTCCATCCCACTAACTCAAAAACTAGCATTTGTTTAAAACTTCTTTGATTTTATGACAGTGAACAGGGAAATCCAAATGATAAAAGTAGAGCATATGATTAGTACTTACCCAAAGTCCCAAGTTCTGCTCTCACCATGAAGATTGTGAAATATCAGCTTCCTCTGTTTTACCTGCTCTTTGCCTACCCTCTATTTTCAAAATAATAATCTCCATAAAGCATTAAGGCCAGTGAAACAGGGGCCTTTTTTTGAAAGCAGTGTGAAAAGTTCAGTTCAGGAGCAGCAAGAATCATCTGGCCCCAGTGGATGTATTAGAGATCTAGACTAGCCAATTTGAGGGTTTGGGTTTTTTTTTTATTCCACAGATAACTTTCTTACCACTGTTGAAGAGAACTAAAAGGTTGCTGTCATCATGTACCCAGCTTTGTAAATTGTAGCAATGCTGGACAGTTGGTTTTTTTTGCACAATCCTTCCTATAGATAATTAGAATTCAAGATTAATAGGACAAAGTGATGGCAAAAAGAATATCAATTTAGTACAGGAAAGAAGGAATAAAGAAAGTAATCCTATGAGAGGTTAGAAAGAATTATTACTAACCAGACACTAATACTGTATCACATATGCATGAGGAAAGCATTGCCAGAGGTACAAATAGTGGGATGAAGGGAAAACCAAGAAGCTAAAACCATAATGAGGAAGGAGCATTGGGAAAGTTGGAGGAAATAAGACTACAGGATACAGGCAAGTCAAAACTTCTAGATAATTTTTTTAATGTAATTTTGGGGATTATACATTTTAATGAAGCAAGCTGGAGGAAATGGAGAGAGGGCTCTGAGGACAGAAATACCACTGCTGTGGTTTGTAGCACAGCTGCTGCAGCTTCATTGAGATGTGGGCACTTGAATCTCTCAGTAAGAGCACTAACTTAGCCTGTTAAGACAGAAGACTCTGTAGACAGCTCTGCATCTCTTCCTTTAAATATTGAAAGAATGGCTGTTTTTATTTCCCTTCCCAAATCAGGGTCATCTCTAAGATAACCTGTCTGTGAGTGGATTAGATGGCCACTCTCATTGCTTTGACTACAGGCTCAGAATTGAAAAAGTTGAACTGTTGTTTTTTATTCTATACCACATTTAGAAATCCATATGCAGTAGTTTGTCTTCTACAGAACACTTTGTACCACAGATATTTAGCAATCTGAGTAGCTGGATCAGATGAGGAAGCTAGGTGGTAATCTGAGCACAGGCCACAGGATAAGCACTAGCTGTAGCTGGTAGGTTACTTCAGAGAATCACTGAAGTTTAACAGGTTAATCATTTAGCTGAGATTGTTGGATTGAATGCTAGATTGCTTTGAGAAAATTCCAGTGATATAATTATACTTATGCAATCAAATCTTTTAATTCACAATGAACTGCAACACTGATATGCTTAATTTCAAATAAAATACAGTTCCTTGAACCCTCTGCTTGATTGAGAGAATCATAGATTAACTGAGGCTGCAAGGAATTTTTGGAGGTCATGTGGCACAACCTTCCACTAGAGGCAGAGCCAGCTTTAAAGCTGGATCCAAATTCGCAGTTAGATGAGGTCGCTCAGGCTTTATCCAGTCATGCTGAAAATGAGTTCAAGAGTGGTGGTTTCACAACTTCTCTAGCAACATATTCCAGTATTTGACCACCCTTGGTATAAAAGTGGTCATTCTTAATGAGACTTCGCCTTGATGCTACTTGTATCTTTTGCCCTCTGTTCTTTTGTTGTGTATCCTCAAAAAGAGCCTGGCTCTGTCTATTTCAAGTTACATGTGTCCATAAGGTCCACTCTTACTCAGATCAAACCTGGCACTCTCAGCCCACCTCCCTAACCATGTTGGTGTCTGTCTGTTGGACCTGCTGTAGTTTGTCAGCTCCTTTTTTTGGAGAGATATTGGGAAGACCAAAATGGCTTCCTGTACTCCACATAAGTGAAGACAGTACTTTGGTTTCAAATTTTAGCAGGTTTTTTTCATCTTCTAAAATTGATTGTTGTACTGGACACTTAATTTCCCAGTCTTCATTTCTTTTATGTATTGATTATGATGTACTGTATTTACTTACACCTTTGAGTTGCTTTCTTTAGGGGCTCTGTAGACCATGTGCTGTCATAAATGAGAGAGGAGTTAGAGATCAGGGAGCAAAAGTCAGTGAATTTGGAAAATCAAAAGAAGCATCTGAAAAAGGGAAGGCCTTGCACCTACATTTGGAAAAGCTGTATCCTTTGCTAGTACTATTTCCAAGTACAGCATTAGGCTAAATGGATGTCTTCTAAGAATAATGAGTATTTTGTAATACATGTGCCAGGACTAATAGGGAAAATGCAACACTGAAACACTAATTGTAATTTCTTTTTTTTCTTATTTAAGGATTAATTTTATATGGTTTCATATTGGTAGATACTTCACAGATCCAGCAGTGTCCAGTAGGAGTAATGTTAGTAGTAACAATTGCTATTTATAAGTTTGTAAGAGAGTGCTGAAATTGACTAAGAATTAATAAATAGTGCTAATCTAACAATAGTCTTATACATATTGGCATTAACTTTTTTTTTTTTTTTTTTTTTTTGATACAGAGGAACATCTGGAAGTTACAGATTTTCTGGTTTCCTTGTTTTGAATAGTTATATTTGATGAGTTACTTGTATTTTTTTTAAAGGCAGATGTACCCTTTTTGTTTTATCTCCACCCTAACCACAGAACAGGATACACATTGGGATTAGCGATACAAAAGCAACATCTAAAAACTTTATTCTTTTAACCATAATGTCAGCAAAAGCACAGGCCTTAAGCCTGCTGTCACCTGGGCACAGTCTCACTTTGTGCAAGGAAGAGAGAAACTGAGAGACCTGTTCTTTGAGATACTCATTCTGCATTGATAACTTTGGGATGTTTTGTCATAAATTTTATTCTTATCCCTAAGATTCTCTGCCAGGGTTGGGATGTGATTTGATTCAGTTTCATCAGTTGATTCTCTGTCACAATTCTGGTTAGTGGTTCATTTCTAGTGCTTGACTGGTTAACAGTGAGAAGTAGAGATCTTGCATCTCTGCATGGCATGGTGGATTCAGCCTGGGCAATTTGGGATTGAAAATCTTCCCCGCAGAACTGTTTTGGCAGGAGCAACATAGAGAATTGGATACACACTTTATGAACTAATTTATTTTTCCCCTACCATTTGCAGAATTTGTAACTATACACATTAGTAATGCAAGATCAGAGTTTGTTTTGCATATCAATAGGGAAAACCTACATTTTAGCTTTGACATATAATATACAAATGGCAGGATGGCTGCAGAGAGTCCTGTTCCTGCTGACAGTTTACAGTAATGAGTATAAATTGCAGTAAAGTGGGAATAAGCACTTTATTTGTTTGAGAGAATTTATCCTTGAAAGATTTGTAACCTGAAATTTCATGGACATACTTTGAGATTGTTTTATGTATCTATGGAAGTCAGTACTTGCAAGTTTCTCTATGGCATTGCTAGCTGACCTGTGATTTAAGATCTCTAAGAATGTGCTACCCCTCAAGTCTCTATCCAAAAATGTTTATATTTCACTTCATACCGGAGTTAATAAAGCACTGAATTAGCACATGCACAGACAAGCTTCCACTTAATTAAATTCATTGAGGTGTGTAGGAAACTTTGACCTTGAAAAATGCAGGAATTCAGTTATTTTAAGACTTAAGTCTTTCATGAGATCGAGTTTTGCTTTTGCTATGTCCACTTTACCAAACTATTCTATAAAGATAATTTTATTGATGGAAGAATATTTTGGTTAAATATTAATGGAAGTAAGTAGATGACACTGGTGAATATTTCAGCTACTAATTCCAAGGGCTATTTTTCGCTGCTTGCAAATGAGAAAATGAATGAATATTTCTGCTTACTTAAAAACATTTGTATTAAAAATACTCACTGAGAAACAGTGATGTAGATGTTACTTCAGGAACTTGAAACAGTCACAGATTTGAGCATCTGCAAACAGAAATGGTGATACTTCAGGAAGAATAGAGTTTGACTCTGGTATCTTGTGATGTCTTCATCAAGCTCACAGCCTTGTCCTCAGTGCTGGAAATTAGAGATTTAAAATCTGTGATGCAAGACATTAGTGTCCTGAATGTATGTTTAAACTCACCTTTCTTTGCAGCAAGCAGTTGGTCCCAAAATCAGTTGAAAGAGATGTAATTTATGGTGATATGTTGATCCATTTGTTGTGGCTAGTTACATAGTGCCATGCAGTCTGGGAGGAGAGGGCAGCAATATCATAGGGAGGAAAAGAGAAACTGTTGACATCTTTATTTCGGTGCAAAAATGAAAATCTAAGTGATTTGGAATTTACACTGATGGTGTTTATATTTACTTCTTGAGGGCTTTCCATCTCCAGGTTCACATTTATATTCCCTCCTTCCTACTATTTGAGTAATCTTGAAAATCTCAAGGTACAACAACCTTTCCTGATAGTGTATATCCTTCTTAGCCAATGAGTGCTGTCCATTGTCAAATAAAAAATGCCATTTGATGCCAGTACAAAGTAAAGAAGCTAGACTTTTAAATTCTGCAGTGGTCATCAGCTGTAAAAATCCATGTGGTTTCATATGCTTTGCCCCCAAGAAGTGGATTACAAAATAGATGCCATTTCTATGGAATCACAGAAGAGTTGAGACTGAAAGGAGCCTGTGGAAGCTGTTCAGTTTGTCAGTAAATATATTTGCAACATAAAATAACTAGGATTGCTAGTGCTCTGTTGGATAACAAAGTTCTGTACCCAAATAGTATTGTTTTCTGATGTAAAAGAAGATGACAGTGTTGCACACATGATGTTTAACCAGAAGATTAAATTTTACAGAAGAGTAAGTTGCTAACAGTATTGAAGACCTTATTTTTCTCTTATGTTTTATATTCCACCAGAACTTAATGACATTAGTGAAAGCAAAACTGAACTCTTAAGATAGTGGAGAGGTGGACTGGTGTTTTAACAGTCTTAGTTTATGTTTGAGAGTTTTGGTGGTATTTGATCAAAGATTTTAAAGGTAGTTTGTGGGTTTTTTTTTTTCAGTGTTATGTGTATAAATACTTTGCATACTTTTTCAGTTATTTTGAGCATTGCTTTTGAGTTGGAGATGCCCGGATTAGAGCAATCCAAGTGGAAACAAAGAGGAGTCAAAGCAAAACTTTCAGAAGATAAACTGTGTTTGGGCCTTGGAAAGCCTGTTCTGAGCTGGCAGTAACGGAGTAGAGTGAAGAAGAGAAATCTCAGGGCCAGAAGTTTGGATGAAGGTTATGGCAGTTGTAGTATGAGTACAGAAGGAACAGGCTGTGGTTGCTAAATATTGGGAGAAAAAGTTAAAGCTGAGGGGTTGGTTTGCTCGTTGTGGAAGAGGAAAGAAAGGGAAATGTATGTTAGCTGTGCAGAGAAAATGGCCAGTGCAGAGTACAGGTGTAGTCCTCCATAATCACAGGTACCATGATTGATTGGTATGGAAGGGTAGGCAAAGCATTTATTCTCTGTACAACAATGCATTAAATGCCAGAAAATTTAACCTTCCTGCTATAAAACAGGAAAATGGGTAGTGGAAATTTTAAAACTAATTAAAAAGAGATGAAGGCTCTTGCTAGTGTCCTAGGCCTAAGTGACAGCCAACACCTCAATAAATAAAATTCTTAGAATGCATATTTTGTTGGGTTTTATAATCTACATTTCAATGTTGATATTGAAAATGAATATACAAACCAGAGACACCTGAGAACTGAGAGCCCTGGGAATCACTACTGTTTTTTATGTAGCTGGCCTGTAGCTGTTGCAGTCTTTAGTGCCTCAGAAGTTTCTTCAGAAAAGAGAAGGCAGAAATCAAATGTGTGTGTGTGTGTGTGTGTGTTGTTTGGTTTCTCAGGGCAACGAAGGGAAGATAAAAGACTAATTTTTACATATATATATGTATGTGTGTATGTATGTAACACACACAAAGTGAACAGTAGCAGTCAGCCCACTTTCAGCATTGTAATGGAAGACAGATACTGAGGGACTCCTTCCTGTCTGTAGGAAACAGACTGTAGTTTACAGATTGACATGGAGAAGAACAGAGAACTAGAAATACAGGAAAAACATTTTTAATTACTTTCAAAGCCATTGTAGGATCTCTCACAAATTTCTGTATAGTTTGAACTCTCTGAAGCCTCTGCTGTGACTTTCTGTACATGTAATTCAAAATGTATGCCCTTTGCATTTTGACAGCCTGACTGCTACCTTGTGACTGAGTTCCCTGTTCCTCTCAGGACAGATTGCCATCTTGTCTAGATCTTCCAGCTCGTTATATTTTTGCAACATGTATCTTTATCTTAACTTCCACCCCAGCCCCCATGTCAAATTTCAGGTTTATCCAGTGGATCCCAAGGTTCCTACAGCTGCTGGGCTCAGAGATTTTTCTTCTGCATTCAAGCCAGAAACTCTTCTATTGTGTGTTTGTGTATATACATATATATATACAAACATATATATAGGTCCTGTGCCTAAATCTAAGTCTTTTGAGTTTGTTGTGGGGTGGATTTTTTTCTTGTTGGTTTTTGTGTGTGGTGTTTTTTTTTTTTTTTTTTTTTGTTGGTTTTTTTTTTTTTTTTTTTTTTTTTTTTTTTTTTTTTTTTTTTTTTTGTTTTTTTTTTGTGGTTTTTTTTTTTTTTTTTTTTTTTTTTTTTTTTTTTTTTTTTTTTTTTTTTTTGTGTGTGTTTGTTTTGTTTTTTTTTGTGAGAAGACCTTCTTTTTGCCAGGATGGTTGTAAGAGCAATTAGATAACTCTTTTTTTAAACTTAACTTTTGGTAAGACGTTCAATTGCAATGGCCATGTTATTTTATTGGAAGTTCCACTTGGGTCAGGGAGCTTGGCACTGTTGCCTTGCTGCAGTTTGGTGTGTGTCTCTAAGGCTGGACTGAAATACAGAGTACCTGCATTGCATTTGATTGATCAGAAGGAATGACATAAGATGTATTTTATTTTTCTGCATAAAGATTTGTGCAGTATTACTGTTCACTGTGCATGGACACCTGGTAGATAAAGAGGAACTTGATACAGCCCTGAAATGGTCAACAGCTGAAATACACAGGCTGCATATTTAATACCACAGCACCAGCTGTTACATTCCAACAAGGATAACACATGGTGGCAGAGGAGTGAAATACTAAATTAAGTTCATGACCCTCCTCTGTGTGACTATCATTTTATCTGTTTAATATGCAACATATTCTGAAATATTCCTCTGTGAGAACAGTCATCAGAAATCAATCTGATTTTTTTTCTTTTTAAAACTACACTGTTAATTAAAATACATCCAGAGGCTCTAGGAAAAAGGGCTTTTAGAAGGCTTTTTTAAAATGTCTAAATCAGCTACAGTGATATATCATGTGATGCACAGGCTGGCTGTGGGAAGCAAAAGCATGTAAAACCAGAATAACTTGTTGGCACTGTCTGCTCCCATGGGACTGCAAAACTCTGCACATAGATTCTTTTTGGAAATAGCATCATTCCTTGCCCCTCTACACAGCCTTAACCTTCAGGGTTTTTTTGGTTTTTTTTTCAATTCTCTCACCTCATGATCAGAAGAGTATTTTGCTATCTGGATTTTTTTAATGGTTTGGTTTTGTTTTTGCAGCAAGAATGTGGATCATCTTTTGCTTTTGTCAAATTTTGAACATTTTATTATTCTAAGGTTAGAATTAAATAGCAAAATCCAGAAGCATATAACAATATCATATGTGTTTTGCAAACATATTGACAATTACTTATTCAGCACTTTATTGAGCAAAAGAAAGGTGTTCCACATGAAGTCTTTTGGCTTTTCTTTTATCTTTCCTATGTTTCTGCAGCTGAATGAGTGCTCATTTTCAGTATGAGTATGCAAATTAGACATACCGGGTATTTCCAAAGATGCTTCATTAGCCATATTTTTTTTCCAAAATTGCTTGATTAATTGTTGCTTCAGAGAGACTTGCAGCCACACAGCTGACTTCCAAATCCAGTAAGACTGCTCAGGCAATATTTGCCATGCATTAGGCTTCACTTCAGATGGAGTGTTTTTTCTTTTGAAGGTCTTCCAGAGTGAATGCTAAAATTAGTGCACATTGCTTCATTAATTAACAATCTCACAGTATGCTCAGTTGGTAACAATTAGGGCAAGTGAAAATGTAGTATAGTTTAGTGTACCTATTAAGAGAACTGTAGGCAAATGTTACTTATGAAAGAATGCTTTGTATGCATTGAAAAATTGAGTTTAAACAGTTTCTCAGTTAAAATTGATATTCGTATATAAATCCCCCTTTTTAAAAACAAGGTGCCAAGTAAAATATTTGGTCTTCCAATAAGTACCTTGTGTACATGAGTCAAAAAGGTAGGAAGTGAAAGAAGCAAGTACTGTACAGGGCCTTTGTTTGAGGTTTTTTTTATTCCTTCTTCTGCACCTGGACATTTGCTCTCTGGGTTTTCCACTGCCTGATGGTGCTTGGCCAAGCTGTCTGCCCTATTGCTGTCTTTCAGTAAACTCTGTGGCCGTCTTGGTCTTTTCTCACTCCTGCCCTCAGCCAGCTGAGAAGTTACAGTCCCAGTGACTGAGGTTGAAGAGTGAAAGCTGTCAGAGTGCTTCTGATCTTGCATGTCTGGTACAAGCTTCAGTTTTCATCAACTATTTTGAGAAGCCAGCCAGTGAACAAACCCTTGTGAATGTGGAGACCGGCCAAGATGCTGAAGTGGCCATCTGGGAACTACTGTATTTTTGGAAGGATGCTTACATTATAAGGACTTCAAATTTAACATACCTTGCACCTGGGAAACTTTGGAGCACTTAGATAAGAATCAGAACACTGACTCTTCTATTTAAAAATAAATAAATAAATAAATAAAACCAGCACAAAAAAAACTTTTTGAAACTGTGACTCACTCCCTCAGATGTTTATTAAGAAGCTATATGTCATGGTGGCAGCTAGAAATATCAGCTTATCTTAATCATATCTGAAGAGTTCATAGTCTGTGTCCTACCACTCATGTTTTTTAATCACAGTGTCATGTAATAAGTATATTGTGAAAATTGTTATAGCCTTGGTAACAGGTTTATGCCTATTTCTGCCTATTCTGTCCTTCAGGACTTGTTTGTTCACTGACGAGGTTTACCACCATTGGAGTTTCACCCTACTGAAGTAATGTATTTATACATTTATTCATATATTTATATGCCTCTGTATTTATTTTCTTGATGTTTGTGGCCTTTATCATTCCTGAAAACAAGGGTAGGCAGAAAGCAGAAGGCACAAGAAAGAGTAAAAATTCACTAGTGTTTTTATTTCTTCATATCTAGGCAATCTCATGATTTTGGAGGTGCATGACTCATGGTCACATACACTCGGAGAGCAAAACGCTGTCAATTCCACTTGATTTTGTGTTGCCTCCCTCCAGGGAAATGATGCTCTCCCACTCCAGAAGCCTGAACATCCACTTTGAATTGCATGTGCAGGCTTTTAGCTATTGGTCTCACACAGTCTGTAGAGAAGCAAACACACTCATCCACAAAGGGTGCCTGGCAGGAAATTGATTGCTGCCTTTCTCAACTCTCTGTGATAGTCTTTTAAATGCTGCCTGAAGCCCTCAGTTAGTGCTGTCTCTTCCCTCTCAGTCCTATGTCTGTGTTCTTTGTGCCTTGCCCAAAAATCCCAGGTACTAGTGCAGCACATGGTATTCCAGTCACTAAAATGAGAACTGGGTCTCACACAGCAGCATTGTTATTAATGGCTTCACACTCACAGTTTCTCTTCTGTTGGGGTGGTTGTATCAATGTAGTGAGTATCAGAAACCTCAACTCCTGACTTGACCACAGAATTTAACGTGGTCCACTCTAAGTTTTTACTGAATGTCTCTTTTATGGTCCTTCTTTATTATGAGAAGTTTAAAAATACTCCATGACTCACGCATTCATTGTCAATGTATGTGAGATTGTATACACTCAACTGCAAGTGATGTTGAATGTACTGTAGACTGCTATCTTGTGGAAAAGAGGTAGGTTTTTTTCCCAAATACTTCCTTTTTTTTTTTTTTTCTTTTTTTTCTCTCTCTTTTTTTTTTTTTCTTTTTTTTTTTAATGTAAATTGAGTTGAGACATAGGCTATGAGGGTGTGTGGTAATAGTCATTTGTCATTTGTACAGAGGAGGTGTACTATCTTCCATAGCTTCCATTTGAGGGAAAAGTCAGCATCACAGCAGCAAGTATTAGCCTTCTTGTACTGTTATAGCTGTCTCCTGAGATCTTAGTAACCTCAACTTTAAATTTTCACTGAAAGTTTATACTTCTGCCACAGTTGTAATGAAAACCTCTGCTTTGGGAAAAAACTCCTCTGTTTTAGGAAAAACTCATCCAGAATTCTACATGTCCAATATGTATTCACTTTAACACAAAAATACCATGTTAAACACAGATACTGTGTATTTGGTTGTGAAAATTAAGAAGTTTCATGATAACTTAGCTCACAACTTTCACAGGAGGCAGTCGCTAGCAACTTGTTTCCTCCTCTAAGTTATAAATTAGAAGATATTGCAGTTGTCTGTGTTATCCCTGTGATTTATCCTTTGAATTTCAAAGTAATGGAGGCAGGATTTCCTCTGAGGACCTTTCACTTGGACTGCTCTTCTCTGTGGAGGGATGGCTTTACTGAACATGATTCATATTTGTATCGGTTGTGCAGAAGATTACATCCCATTGATTGCAAAGTGGTATTTTTGGATTATATACTTTTTTAAAGACTGGGATAAAACTGCACAGGAAAGAAATAGGAACTACAAAGAGCAGTCATGAAGAAAAACAGATTGTGAGATCCTTAAAATTAGTGGGACTATCTGCCCAAATTCTGGGTCTACTGCAGGTCACCAGAGAAATGACACTATTTCAGCTTAAAGTACAAGGATGGATTCTGTCAGTAAAAAGGTGTGGTCAGACATTTAGACATCCAGGCCAAAAGGTGGATGTGCATAATAATCCCTAAGAAAATGAGGCTGTTTTAAGTAGTTGTCTGAATGTGCACTTCTAGGTGCTCACATCTGAAACGGTAATATGAGGTCTGAAAGGGGATGCTCCACTGCCCTCATGCTGGGAAGGTGTGCACCCTGTGGCTACCCCTCACCGGCACCTTGTGAACATGGTCTGGTACACACGGGTGTCTCCATCCACAGATACCTGGTTAATGTTCTAACCTCCTCTTGACGCGTCACCTGTTCTCTCAAGTCACAGGACCTTTCTTCTCCCTCCCTTTCTGCAAACTGTTCCCGTGGTCAGTTGGCAGTAACAGCCACCCGTGTTGCGTTGCTTGCTCAGCGGTGCAATTTCCTTTCAGCTCTCTCTTCGAGGAAGTGAAACCACTGCAATGTATTTTTACATTTTGAGGTGCCAGAGCAAAATGGAGCACTGCAAGCAGCAGAGAAAGGCAGCTGAGAAGCGCTGCTGTTACAACGAGGGGGAAAAACCCATATTCACTCTGCAATAGCTTTTAACAGCGTTTCAAAGCACATGGTAAAGTGTGCAGTGGATTTACTGGAATAAATAAACCACTGGCCAGTCTTCATCTTGGGCATTTTCTTCTCTTTCTACTGTCAGCATTAACAACTGCAATTACTTTAGATGAACAAGTAAGTAATAGTTTTACTGTTATTTAAGAATGTGTATGTTTTCATTCTGAAGGAGTTCTATGATCTTACTGCTGAAACTCAGTTTTATTTAAGCTGTGAAATACACTTTAAGTCTTTCTGTCATTGGTAATGAGGAAAAATTATGATTATAAAATACAAACAGTTTGGAAGTTCCTTTTTGGATTGATTGAAATACTGAAGTATGAAATATACATATTTAGCAATTAAATTAGAACCCATGTAACAGCACAGGGAAAATGAAGCTGATTTCTGGGGTATTTATGGTATAAGGTGGATAAAAGTAGGTCATGCTAGGTAGCCCCAAAACTCAGAGAAGTTTTAGAGAAATACCATTAAGAGCTTAACAGCTTTTTTTAAGGGAGCAATTCCTGTTTTGATTACCGAAGGTAACTGTTTTGAGCCCCAGTTTATCAACTGTGAAATTATGCAATATAAGGGTGTTTTGTTTTTGTTTTTTTAACTGTAAAATTTTTAGGAAGTTGCCATGTTTTCAGTTTCTTGAAATGGTTATTTTGCAGGTTATTATATTAGAACCATACCCTGAGTGTTTGTGTGGCTTTCTTAAGGCAGTGTATATGGATTCAGAACTACAGAATTGTTCAGGTTGGAATTACGGTGGAGCATTCCATGTGATATAGTTAGAATTTTATAATGCCTACAGCATCCTGGGAAAGACTACTTTAAAATACGGATATTTTGTATCAAGGGGTTTTCTCTGCAAATTTTTGGAAAATACATTGAAACAGTGACTGCTATTATGATGAACACATACATTTGTGGAGTGTCAGAAAGAAGATATCATGAGCAATTAATAAGTAAGAAGACTTATTAACATTATGAAAGAACAATTGATATTCCTGGTTTGGAAGGGGGAAAAGTTGTACAGCACTGGCTATTGCTTTCTAGTGTTTGACCACCCTTTGAGATACTTGGATTGGTTTTGTTTCAGTAGTAACAGTTGGAATTTCACCTTTAAAAACGTGAAATATGAATCAAATACTTTCAGTTCGGAATAACTGCTTAGCATCCGTCTTCAGTGTCTTCCTGTATGTTTGTGGTTGAGAAGTGTGTCTGTCTTGTGATCTTGAGTGCTTTGCCCAAGATAGTTAACAAGAGTTTCTTTGGTTTTTGAGTGTCCTCATGTAGTAAAGATTTTGAAAAATGCACTCAAGCGCTTCACACTTCAAAAAAAACAAAAAACAAAAAACCAAAAAAAACTGATATGCGCTGAAAGTCTTAAGAAACAAACCTGGTTGAAAATTTGAAAATTTCTGGAATGATAAAAAAGGAGCTTATTATTAAATTTCTCAAAGATACTGTTGAATTAAAAATACAGAATTTGTTTAATGTCCGGAAGGACAAGTTTCTTCTATTTGCTGAAACCTCTGAGGCACCCTGTGTCTGAACACACCCAGCTGCCCCCATACCAACAGCTAAGAGGAAACCTTTTCCAAATTCAGGGACTTACTGACATCTGCAGGGTTGATGTTTTCATTGGAAAAAAAAAAAAAAGTTTCCAGTCCCTGTGTTTGAAAAGCAAATTGTCCATATGTACAGTAAATGTAAACAGATGAAGCTTTCCTTAAGCCTGTCTGAGACCAGGAAAGCTGGAGCACAAAGGCAGCATGAGCCAACTCATATGTGCATTGGTGGAGAAGGTCCTGGAAAGGGAGTGTGCTCTAAATAATGGTTGCTGGCAACAGAATGAGCAGTAACACTTCACAAGTCAAGTTTATGAAGGAATGTTTGGGGTCCTTTAAGTATCTGAATAAAATTACTAACTAGTCATTGGATGTGTTGGTGCAAGCAGGCATAGTTTTGGAGGTGGGAATCTGTTCTAGTGTTACTTTATTGGTCATCAAAAGATTTCTTTAAAAGGTTATGCTCATGCCAATCACTGGACAGTTAAATTTAGTCTTTACTGAACTAAGTGTAGGACATAAAATGTTAATCTGTACTTGCCATCCTCATGAAAACTGACTTCTTCAGATTGTATCCAGAGAATCTCAGTATTGTTTGCTGACAAAGAATTTTTGTCTTTGTTTTTTATTTCTGTATGGCTATGTGTATGGATACCTAGATATGTATAAAATATATATCTTAAAAAAAATTAATAGATGTGTAGTATTAGAGTTCACTGGTGATATAAAAGGCTAAGCGGAAAAAGGCCTACAGTGGTAGATTCACTAAATTACTTCTCTATTTGAGTAGCAGTGGTTAATTGTCATGACATTTGGGATAGTCACGGTTTCAGATTTCATTTTGAATGTGGGAATCAGATCAGACTCAGTGATTCGTCTGATCAATGAATAGGGCAGATTTATTGCCTCAGTTTTAAATACTATCAACCATAGATAGATCTTCTAAAACATTTCTGACCAAGTTCACTTCATCTTTTCTCAAAAGTAAAACAGTCTAAAACAATCTAAACCTGAAGAGAACAGCTTTAGGGATTTAAAAGATGGGATTTTCTGCAACTGCATTATTTTTGTGGCAGTTAGTAAGACTAACATGCATATATAAACGTGGAAATATTCCTCAATTTGCTGTCCAGAGAATGTCTGTTTTTAAGTACTGACTGCATACTTCTTTCTTTTCTTTTTTTTTTTTTTTTCCCTAGTGGCCACAGATGTCTTCAACTCCAAAAGTCTGGCCATTCAGGCCCAGAAGAAGATCCTTGGAAAAATGGTGTCCAAATCCATAGCAACTACTTTGATTGATGATACAAGCAGTGATGTTTTAGATGAGCTATACAGAGTCACAAAGGAATATACGCAAAATAAAAAGGAAGCAGAGAAGATCATCAAAAACCTGATTAAAATAGTCCTCAAATTGGCAATTCTCTACAGGAACAACCAGTTTAATCAGGATGAAATAGCATTGATGGAGAAATTCAAGAAGAAGGTTCATCAGCTGGCGAAGACCGTGGTCAGTTTCCATCAGGTGGATTATACCTTTGACAGGAACTTTTTGTCCAAACTGTTAAATGATTGCAGAGAGCTACTTCATGAAATCATCCAGCGTCACCTAACTGCAAAGTCACATGGACGCATCAACAATGTGTTTGATCACTTCTCTGATTGTGAATTTTTGGCTGCCTTGTACAATCCCTTTGGACCTTATAAACTCCATTTGCAGAAACTTTGTGATGGGGTCAACAAAATGCTAGATGAGGGGAACATATAAGTATTTGTATTAGAGGTGACTGCCTATGAATTATTTGTAGATGGAACACTGTTGATTTATGAAGGAATAAGGGAGCATGCAAAGAGGGTTTTTTATGTTATGACAAATATTTCCGAATTATCTTTATTAATTTCTTATTATGAGCTATCTGTGGCTATTCACAGTCCATCTGGAAGAAAGACTGTACAGGACTGTGTTTACTGTGCTTTGCATATGGAAACAGCTTGATAAAGACAATCAAATAGAATGATCCAAGGTGAATAAGAGTCTTGCAAGATAGATATACAAACCAAAACAATGTGCTGTCAGACAGCATCTTTTGTAGATTTAGAGAATTAATTCTAAACTGTCAGAGTCCAGTAATGTCAGTAACAGACTATCAGACTATCATGGTGATGGTACACTCTGCAATTTCTTTCACTGTAAAACAGATACAATTTGATTCATTTATAGTCTTCTATCTCTCTGCACAGATCTCAGCTTCTTAGCATTGCCATTGTGAAGCATCGAGTTTTAAACAATATCAGTGATGCCGTCACAGAGTCTTAACAGCAGGCTTGTGCATCTTCGGCTCAGAGGTGAAAAATTCATGTCTGCAAAAAAGGATCTGCCAAGTATAGATCCTTACAGACCTGCACAGATGCTTGCTTACTTTGATTATGTGGGGATAAATTGAGGAATAAGCTACAGTAAAATAGACAGACTGGGGAAGAGTATTCCCTAGAAACCACCTGCAATACTTAATTTTAATTCTGCCAATAGTGAGATAAAACACAGTGAGTTCTCTGTGCAATTCCTTAAGATATTTAGAATTCTGCTAGTAGAATCATAGAATCAGTCATTTTGGTTGGAAGGGTCACAATTCTTTTTTTGAAAGGGTGTGAGTCAGTATATTTTATGCACCAGTCTGATGTGTATGATGATGTGAATTCACAAAGGTTGATAACTGAAAATAAATTGCAAGCCAATTTGCTCTGTGTATAACTAAACTAGGAACAGAAATTAGTTTTATCATTTTGTTATATACTATTTAACTAATAGAAAAATGGAATTTTGAGTAATTTTTTTCTTCTTTTCTCGCTTTCTACCTTTTATACTTCTCCTTCATCTTCTCTCTGCCTTGACATTGGGGATAAAAAAATGTGACTTTCTAGACACTGTAATATACTTAAAAGCATGAAGTTAATACATTTCAAACAGCCTAAGACTTTTTGTTAGGAAGCATATAAAGAATTTGCTGTTTATTTAATTGCCAGTGTTTTTGCTGTTTGCTGTGTCCTTTTGTTTTAACGAGTAAACCAAAGAATATTTGCACTCTGAACTTTTCTTGCCTTTTTTTTTTCACTTTTTGTATTTTCAGTTATAAAGAACAAACTTGGCCTATGCCATTGTCAAGAAACAGATTATTTGGTTGATATCTGAAGGAATGTCATGTAAGACTCCTTCCACTGTTTTACTTGAAAAGTAAATTGAAGATTAAACTTTCATCCATAAGAAATCATGTATAGGGATGCAACATCATGAGGAAAATTGCACAAGTTGTAGAGTTTAGTTTCTGATCTATTTATTTTCCTACCTAGAAAGAGAAAGCTGTTTGTTTTCTTTACCAGTTCTTCTCTCTGGGGTAAGAACAAAAAGGAACTTGACTTCTAGAAATTGAAACAGTTTTATTTATAAATCCTACTTCTAAATCATGTTTTAATTTCTCCCAAATAGCACAGTTTATAATGAATGTACCAGCTGCTCAAAGGAGGGGACAGTACCTCATTTAGAACTATGTGTAATGTGTGCATATCCTGTTTAAACCACTGAAGATTTTCTTCAGCCATGACCCAGAGTATTTTGATTTCTCAAACTGCATCTTCTCTGGGATAAAAATTGCTGCGATGGTCTTTGTATCTTGCTAATGAACAGCTACTTATGTGTATATGAGGCATGTATATTTTCAGTACACAGTACCTTCTTGTTCAGCTGCATCATCTGGCTATTTACCTTGTTAGAATTTAGTGAAAATTGCTCTTAGAGATTTGATTATAAGGATAAAAACTTGACAACTAGGAGCACTTTTATTTAGCTCACTATCAAATTACATTCTTCTGAGATGCTGTAACAATGGTTCTTGTCTGGCATTCATTTTGAATTACAAAGAAGTGTCTTCTGTAATGAAAGAAACCAGCTGTGTTGGGTTTGCAGCATTTACCATTGTAAATAGAAGGACCTAGCACTCAAGCTGTATACTTTTTCAGTTAATTTATTTTTACTGCAGGAAACATAAATAGTAGCTTTAATTATGAAAATTAAGAAATAAGTTGCTAGCATTTTTCCCTGTAGTACATTGATATTAAGGGATTGACCCTTCTGCAGAAACTTGACATAGGCAAAATTTAAAAAAAAGGTTACAGTGGTACTGTTTAATTACATATAGCATAACACCATTATTCTGTGCTGCAAAACAGATGCAATACTGGCTTTTAATAGGGTAATAATTAGTAATACATTAAAGTCCAATCATCATAGATTCATTTTACAACAGGCCTTTAAATCTCCATACCTTAGGTGCTTCATATAGTGTCCTTTCAATGCTTAGTTAATGTAATGCCCAATGCCATCAAAATACATGTTGGTGAAGTTCTGCAAATTAAAACTAATTTTATTGCCTTCTCGAGGTGCTGAAAAAATGCTGAGTCAAACCTTAGATACCTTCTGCAAGATAAAATATATGTAATCTCAGCCATACAATGAAAAGAAGATACAGGAGGGTTATCTCAGACATTTTGTAGGGGCCACCTTTGAAGGGTTTCACTAGAACTTTTGGTATGTTTGTATGCTGTTGTTGTTGGCTGGACTTCGCGAAGATTTTGGGATAAACCTGAGCAATGGATTTTTTTAGGTGAGGCACAGTGTGCGCAGAACTGGCCCCACCCCCTTTACTCCTGAGGTTCATCTTGCCACGGCCGAGCAGCTCGGACGGCGACAGCGAGTTCCTCGGGATTCGAACCAGCGTCCTCAGAGGAGGAGCCGGCTCCACAGGCGGGGGCCTACGCCACTCTGCCAACACCCGCCGCCTCTCAAGTGTAACATCTCAGATTAACATTAAGAAAAAAAACAATAATCAGAAAAGCAATAATGTCAGGTTGTTGAGCAATCCTGGGAGCCCAAGTGGGTCAGAGCACCAGGGGGAAGACCTCACCGTGTCCTCTCTGCCACTGAATGACACAAACGTGGCACTGCAGCCGCGCCTGCAACACAAGCTGGGGCATTATGTTTGTATGCATAAACAAACAAAAAGACACAATTTGGTAAATTACAAGCCTTACTCTTGTCCTTGAGCTCAAGATTTATCTCCATCTGAAAGGTACAGAGATTATCAGGAACCTGAGTGCTCTCAGCAACTGGCCTAGGATGATTTGTGTGGGTTTTTTTCCTAAAAGGAATATATCAAATCCTGTCTCTTCAAAAAAAAAAAAAAATCCAACTTCGCCCAAAAAACAAATTCCTGTAAAATAAAGGGGTGAGGAGATGGCCAATTGCTTTCTCATATATCTCTATAATGAGATTACATTGCCCCAAGGAAATAAGGCGCTGATTCTGGTGGCAGTTGGTTTTGGTTACTTTCCAGCCCCTTGTAGCTACAACAGCTATAATGTGACTATTTAAAGGTACACTGGACTTCTGCATGTAACTCTTGAAGGGATCAGAGCATGCTTGTTTTCATTGTCTAGCTGAGAGGAATCCACACCATATCACTGTCAGAGAACAGTACTGAGGATGGGTAAGTCATACATTGTATGGGCTTGGATGATCCCCCCATGATGAGTATTGGCCACTGGTGACCTACTAACACAGCTTTTCTTCGGCCTTACATGCTTTTCCTGACCTGCTGAGCAGCTGCAATACTCTTAACACAGGTTGACTCCTTCCCTACTGCTTTTAACCCCAAAATTATATTGCATTTTGTGTGCATCTAAGGAGAACAGTAGATACAACTACATTACCCACTTCAATTGATGCAAAAAAACAGAGGTAAAAATCAGTTTCCTGTTTTTTTGGTATGCTTGGTTTGTTTGTTTGTTTGTTTTCAATGTCATTTGATTGCTGAAAGAATAATCTACATCTTGATTTAGTTGTTAATACTATTTTGGCTATAATCTATACCCTCATCAGTGTAGTAGCATTTAGCTGTGATTTCAGTACAGTTACTTCTGAGCCTTTTTTTTTACACACTTTTGAATGCATTACAGAGAGTGTACTTCAGCACAGACATGAAACGAAGATTCCCATTTGCATAACCATTTGCAAAGAAACTTCATTACAACTGCTTTTATTGAGATGTGGGCAGGTCAGCCAACATCCATGGTTAAGTGGCTCTGTTATCTGTGCTCTGGATAAAACAACTGTCAAGGAGATTATATTTGTACAGAAAAGTCCTGTAGTATCTTTTTTCTGTTTTTCACATAAATTAAACTTCTTTTGGGAGGGGAAAGCTTCCTATTTATCTTAACATCAAAACTGCTGCTCAAAACCACACCATGACTATTACTCAGAAAGTTTAGATTAAGTAATGTAGTTATTTCCAGTTTGTTCAAAACAAACAAAAAACCAAACCCCCACCCTGCTAAAAAACCCAAACCTGACCCACCTTGCATTTGAAAGAAAATCTGAAAAACTAATTCATTGTAAATTACTAATATTTTCATGCTGAATTTTGCATACTGCAGCTGAAATACCACAGCTTTGTAATTCATATCTGTAGTATTAAATATGTTGGGTTACCCTATGATTTATTTTCCATCTGTAAAAATAATGGAGCAGTATCTCCATACAGACTATGTCAAAAAGCTTTCTGTTACAGCAGTGCTAATTCTGTATAACAAATCAAGATTTCTTAAAGTTTAAACAACAAATTGTTGAAGTGACCTCTCTTAGTACTCCATTTTATTATTCTGTTTTCCAATTTTAGATTTTATATTTATGGGCAAAACATTCCTGAAACAATGCACTTTTTCTTTCAAGCTTAAGAAATACAGGTGCTGATACATAACTTATAACAATCTGTAAATTTCTACAACAGTGGTTTCTAGAGAAACATTCCTTGAGGCATTTCTTTCTATTAGGGAGCAAACTGAAAAGAGGCAGTTCATAACTTTGGGATGCACCATAATTACACAATATCAGGCAAAGAAGTATACTATAATGATTAAGAATAGTGTAATTAAGAAGGTATTCTGCTTGCCCAGCTTTCTCAAGCAACCAAAACTTATTTGTTGTTCTCCCCTCTGGGAAAGTCTTGGTATGGTAGGCGGAGGACAAAGGAGGAGCTTCCTACAGTTATTGTGATTTAGATATAAATTAACATCATCTGTCAGATGTTCCACTACTCTAAAAATCTTCACCTCAGACTTTAAAATCATATATTCCACTGGCTTTATGACAAATTACCTCCTATTTCAGTTTGTTTTAAATACTTGGGTTTAAAATGTGCCTTTATTATGCACTCAAATGTGAGCCAAGTCAAAACATCATATATTGCTTCCTAGACACCTTGGGTTTTTTTCCATTAGTCAGTAGGTTTTCTGTGTGCTATAAAGAAGCTTCTAGTTGGATATAATTCTGAAGGTTTTCATAAATTCAGGTAATTCTAAGAGAAAATTGTTGGCTTTTCACCCCCTTGTTCTCCAGTTCATGCTGGTACCTTTTCAGTGTTGGCCTCCTGGTCTTTATACATGGCAACATAAAGCTGTTCATTTGCAAGGCATTTGTGGAACACTGTAAATTACATTTTTCAGAATTCATTTATTGATGATTGTTCTGGCCAAGCCATAGCTAATGGTGCAGAGAAAATATTGCTCCATTTAAGTTGCATGAGGGTTTTCTAATGCAGGGAGTATGGTGCTGTAGATGGAGTAAATCAGCCCAAGTAGGGCCCCTACACCACCAACCCTTCTTGTCTTGTGTGGGAATACAAATGCACCAGTTATACTCCATTGCAGAATAGTATTTAAAAATTGCTTGGCTTTCCTGAGCAAGGTCTAGATGTCTTTTTTTTTTGAGAATCTATTTGAGTAGCTGGGCTTGGCTTGGTTCTGAGAAAAAGGTCCCCTGGCTGTTGATAGCCTACTGTTAATTAAGAGTTCCCATGACATGATAGGACAGCCTTTCTCCATTCCAGAAGCACTTTGATGATGCTTTCAACTTACTTCACTGACTGGACTTGAGATACCATGTGTTTTGGGTTTGTTGGTTTGGGGTTCAGTTCTATTTTTGTGCAGAGTCATGACCTAGAACTCTGTATCATCTCCTAGGCATGCTAAAAGGTTGCAGGAATAAAAGAGACTGAAGTTTTCTGGTTTATTATGCCCTGAGGCTTTGACCCAGAGAGGGAGTGAGTGCATTGGTCCTAGAACATGACATGAGATCAGCTGTTACTTTCAAGGGAGCTGGTTCTGTATCTCAAGGATCTTGATAATTCAGCAACCAAAAGATTATCTCATCCTTGGAACTAAAGTGAGTCTCTTTACCCAACTAAAAAGCTGTCTCAGTTACAGGCTGCCTAACTTGATTTCAGTGGTATGGACACTCCCAAAAGTACATTTGCTGTGCCATCAGTTGAGAAACAATTAGGAAAAAGTGAAAAGGAAAGCTCAGCACTTTTCTGGGAGGAAGGGCTGTGATCAGACAAATATCTCATTAAGTTTGCTTTGCCGTCCACACTGTGATAAGGACTACTACCCACTGTAAGTGCAGACATTTGACTTTGGCTAAGTAAGACAATATGTTTAAGCCTACAGTTCTAATATACTAGGACACTACAATCTGCAGTTTGCCCTAAGGCTGGAACTGAGATGCTTGTGCTACAACATGCAGAAACGGGAAAGGAGTCCCTTTATACAACAGTCTCAAAGTAATCTCATCTTTGCTATTGTTTGGAGCTGGGAGAACCTTGGCTGGGGGAATTCTGACTTCCCACCTCATTTCTGATTAGCAAACCAAGTGCTGGAGAGGAGCAGAAGCAAACTATAGGAAAACGCATTTATGTTGTTATTTCATCGACTGCTGTTCTGTACTTCATGTATTCTTGAGTAAAATTGCTTTTTACTGCAGGCTGGGGAGGAATTCTCATCACAGAATATATTCAACCTGTGATGTTTGGTTTTCATTTGCATTTTTGGGATGGTTAGGATGGAAGTTGGCAGAGTGGCTATTTCTGAGAGACAACTGGAACTCTGATGAAATGCATAGAGATGTACTTTTGTGCACCAAGAAAACTCCTGTAACACTGAGAGTAAGTAGAATGCTCTTGGTGGCAGCTTGAGAGAAGAGGCCATTTTAGAAGACACAGGTTAAAAGTAGCTCACCTTTTGCACATGCTTTGCATTTGTTAAAGAACCTGCCTGGATTTATTCTACGAGCAGAACATATTAGATTTTTTCTCTGTTCTGAAGCTCAATATGGCTGTTAATTCAGAAGCAACTGCACCAAATCAGTTTTCTCAGGAGGCATTTAAAGTCTTCCATCTATTCATCAAAGATTTGGTTCATCTGCAAAATATGTTTACTTGTAACTACTTAGTAGTGCCAATATGCATCTGATTTCCATAGAATGCAACATAAGGTTATTTGCTAGTCTTTTTACCACTTGTTTTCATTCATGTTTTACTCCATGTGGGGCTTTATTCTTTGTTTTGTTTTGCTTTGCTTTGTTTTGTTTCGCTTTGTTTTGTTTCTTTCAAGGAGACCAATCTAATGGAGTTTTCATGAAGAATCATTTAGGATGAAGTGGAGCGGTTGTGTTATGGGAGTAACACCATAACCTTTTGCTGGCACCTCCCTAAGGTCTCTCCACAGGATGCTTTTTCAAAGCTGTAGATGTGCACACACAACTAGTTTCTGCTTCATGAGTTCATTCTATTCCTGTGTTACTACATACCTGCTCAGCAGTCCCTCGAGTCCTGACTGACCCAGGGCTTTGGTCTCCCTTAAATCCTAAGTCTCCGATGGAATCAAACAGAGAGCTTCCATAGCACTCTGCTTGTGCTCCCTGCATGGATTTTCCACTTAATTGAATGGTATGTGCAACAAATGCCAAAATTAATGTTTCTTGCCAAAACAGGGATATGAGACCGCCTGTGATGTGGGATGTTGACAACAGCTATAAAAATGTTTGCATTTACATTTGGAGTTGGTTCATAAGAAAATGTGCACTGTTATCTACACAGTAGGCTGTTCCTCAACATCAGGAAAGCTGCTTTTCAAGTTTTGAGGGTGACAAACAATGGATTCAATGGCAAGAAAAAAAACCAAAAAACAACTTACTAATTGCTGTACGCTCACAGAAAAATAGAAGAAGACAGTACAGTGCAAGCTGAAATGGAAATACTACTCAATGCTGTTCCTGCAGATGAAAGGAATCAATAGAGACACTACATTCTAGCTATGAAGAATTCCTCAGCAGGGGTTTCTGTCATCCCCCACCCCTCAGAAGGGGTTTCTGTTTTCTGGGCACTTGATCAAGACAAGTAGTTTTGTCTAAACACTTTTACTAAGAGATTAGCTACTATAGTGATCTGAGCCATACATATGGTTTGTATAAAATGAACATATGTGACCAGCTCAGTGCTGAGACCCCTCAATGACCTCTCAGCACTGGCAGCCAGAGGGCAGCTGCAGAGAGAGAAAGGAAATGGGGAGGATGACCTGGCTGCAAGGAGGGCATCTTTGGTCACAGAAAAAAACCATATGTCTCTAAAACTCAGGGACTTCTACAAGCATGTGGGGAGGAACCATCTGTTGGTGACCATGTTTTTTCTGTATTCAATGAAGGGAGCCACAGTTTTTAGCATAGATTCAATATCTAGTTCTTGGTCACAGCAAGAAACAAGTGCTCATCATCTCCAGCAGCAGACAGCAGAAAACATTTTCAATGGGATTAAGGCTCCTCCAGTATCCACAGCACATACAAACCCCCAGTTTATAAAAGACTCAAAGAAATAAAAGCCCAACCCAAAATAACCAAAGAATGACGTTATAACATACACCAAATTTGTTTCAGTGCACAAGATGAAAATTCACTGCTAATAACTTAGCTGCTCTAGGCATTGAAGTACAACAGAAAAAACAAACAAACAAACAAACCAACAAAAAAACCCCCCAAAACAACAAACCGACACAAAACCATATTATCTCGTTCATTATTACAAGCTACTGCATGCAGTTTTTGGCAAATCTTTTCTGGTGTAAAATGTCTGATATATCAATATTAATGACAAATACCTGTTAGTTCACACCACTTGCTAAAAGACAAAGTAAATTTGGTCCTCCTCTTTGAACTCACTTTATTGTCAGTTTCAACCACTTTACACCCTGTCTGTCTGAGTTTAGAATGTGGATATCCTGCTATTAGTCTTCCACTATCACTCACTTACTGAAAACTTAGTAAGACACCTATTCATTTGTGGCTTGACACCTACTCCATTCATGTTTCCATCTACCATCACTCCACTTTGGACAGCAGCAGTACCCTCATACCTTGTTTCAGATTGATGCAGGTTTTTTCTGATTGCTGTATGACTTTTGGGACAAAGCACTATTGACTGTTAAAGGGAACCTTGAGGTTCAAAAACGTTTCCATCATGAGTGGTTCTTTGCTTTTTGGATCTTTTTAATACCAACAAGTTTCACTTTAAATACATAAAATATTGAAGTGACATCACTCTAGTGCACTTACTTTTGTGTTTAACAGGTTAAAAAACATGCAATCCGTTGAGCAAACTCTAATTTTCTGTATTGTTTTGAAGTGTGAACTTTTTGTTGATTCTAATTGCAGTCTATGCAAAAAAATGAGGAAGTTATAAAAGATCCTCACTTTTTAACAAGGCCTGTTTATTAGGTATCTAAAGAACAAATTCTGCTATAGAAGTACTGCATGGACTGATTTTACTTGAGACATGTAACCACTAGCTTCCAAGTGAATTCAAAACTAAGTTCTGTCCTTGAATAGCCTATCATCTATAAAAACCAGGAGATTGAAGCCTAAGGAATGTGAAAGGCTAGAGCTGAAACAGCTTATTCAAGGTCATGTAAGATGCAGCAGTGGACAGAACCAGCACAGAAAATGAATCACGGTCTCTTAGGATTTATTGATAGAAGTACTCACAGGACTATGCTGCTGTAGATTGATATGATTATTAGGAGATTATTCAAATAAAATTGGTACTGTAAGGATGACCACTCTGTTCCTGTGAGTATTTCCACTCTGAACCAGATACTGCCCTTGCAGTAGTCAGTACTGTTCTCATCCTGGAGACTTCCTTTTCTTCTCCCAGATGGGAGCCCAGTCCCATACTGTAGCAACAATAAACAAAATATTGAGTGTCGAGGCTGAACCAAAGCTCACAGATGGTTGTGACTTCAATCTGTTGTTTCCTCAGGAAGAGCAATCGAAACCTGACTCACAGCTGTACCCACCCCAGGGAAACAGCTTCCTCCTCCTGTCATAGTACAGACAAACCACAATCAGTGATGTTCTCTGCAGTACATGACCAACTGCACCAGGCCTCTCACTGCTGGGAAGTTTTCTCTTCTACCGACCTGCATTTAAGTGAAATGACAAACTTTGGGAGTTTAGTTGCGAGGGTATTTTGTGCTGTGACAGAATAACACACAGTCAATGCCATGGGTTGTTTCTGAGCACATTCAACAATATTTACCACAGTTAAAGCTTGCGGTCTATGGTAGACTGTGCATCTGATCCGTGTACCCTTGCCTGCCTGCAGAATTTTTTTTTTTTTTTTGTTTCCAGTATTTTCCGGGTGGGTGGTACCTGGTACACGCGGTTGCTTGGGGCAGTTTTCCTGTAGCACGCGCTCCCTCCAGTGACAACAGTGTAAGCTGCAGCTGGAATACTCACACTCAAGCTGCGTAACCCTTCGAACTGAGCGGTGCCTGTCGTGAAGTCACAGGCAAAGCGTCTCTGTTCCGGCCATTTCTAAAGGAGCGAACGCGATAGAAATGATAACTTATTCTATTTTTGAAGTCTCCGAGTAGCTATCACTGAGATGCCTATCGCCTCTCTTCAGTGTAGACAGTAAAGTATTAATAGCCAAGAAGATAACCATCCAGCAAAAAACAATTTTTCCATTAGTATCAGAAGTAATCCAAACTTGACAGGGTAATTTCATAATGAATTAAAGTTCTACTGTGCAGAAGTAGTATATAGGTGATTTCCCCAACAAAATAATTCTGTCCATTCCTTTCACAGTCTTCTGTTCCCTGAGCACCCCCGGATTTAAGGCACACAATGCAAAGGAGCAGGGAGTTTACAGCTCCCAGAGTCTCTGGCTTAGGTTGCTCTCAGAGGAGGCAAGGAATAGCAATGAATAGCTTCATGGGATTCCTCTCTATAGTTCAGGTAAAGTTTGTCATCATCTGAATTGGTGGGTAATACTGGAAAAATCCTCACTAGTTCTACTGCTGAGATAATAGAGCAATGGCCCTATGAAACTCCAGTACAATTGCATTCTGAATAACACTGTCTAACATGATGCCTGTGATAATATAATGAATAAGTGTGTTTGTTCTACATACCCACTGGTTTGACCAAATACAATGCATTCTGCTACTCTGTCTCTCTTCCTTTGCTTCACTAAAGGGTCGCTCCCATGGGCTCCAGCTCTCCCTGAACCCTCCCACTGGGTACATTCCTCCGGGAACAGGTTGCTCCAGCGTGGGTCCGTCGTGGGGTCACGAGTCCTGCCAGCAGACCTGCTCCAGCGCAGACCTCCATGGGCTGAAGGGGGACAGCCAGCCTCAACACTGTCTTCTCTACAGACTTCAGGGAGTCTCTGCTCCTGCACCTGGACCACCTGCTCTCACTCCTCCTTTGCTGACCTGGGTGTCTGTGGGGCTGTTTCTCCCACAGGTGCTGCAGAGTGGCTTTCAGACTTCGTGACACATGGACAGCCAAAATCCAGGCTGGGAGAGGCCAGCATATTTCACATTAGTGGTTTGATATAAAGAGTTCCCACAACCAGGGATGAAAGCGGCGATTTGGATTGGTTCAACAGTAAACCAAGAAAGAAACAATTACACAACATACACATAACATCCATATAAACCAAATAACTATGGATTAACTCTAAATGGTGGCATGATGTCTCACACTAGGGCAGCCTGGTCTCACAATCCACCTGGCCTGGTGGTGTCCTCTTCAGGCACACGTGAATGTGCCTGCGGAGCAGCTGGAGCAGGACTGGTGTGTTGGAACCCATGCAGATTTTCAGACTAATGACTCAGAAGCAGTTTCCAAGACAGAGGCCTCAATGATAATAATGGACTATGCTAGATGACCTTGGCTAACAGTAAACTGAGAGAAAAACCTGCTAATATTCCATGGTATGATACAAGTGAACAGTTCTGTTAATAAAGTTAAGATAGGTAAGTGCCATATGAATTCACAAAAAATACAAAATACATACTTAGCTATAGCTGTGTGTTGTTGGATAGTTTTGATGGAGTGTTTTAGTTTTGGAAATATGTATAAGTGTGTATTAATGTAGTCCTTTCTTGTACTCTTGAAATCCCTATGCAGGGTAACATAAATATGCAAGAATGTAAACATTTAGGGCCTTTTCTGCCATCCTGAGTAGAACTGTAACTTTAGACGAAGAGTAATAACCTCTTTTTTTTTTTTTGATGCAGTCAGGTTGTCTTATTAACAGCTAAGGCTTACAAGCCTCTTACTGAGACACTAAAACCGTGTCAGTGCAAAAAGTCGTCGGCTACCCCAAGGGGCTCTGCCGCTCCTTCCCCGCCTTTCACCAGCGCCGTGGGAGCGGGCAGCACCGCGGCCACGCACCACCGCCTCCGCACCGGGGCCGCGCTCTCTCGTCCCCTCCCTCACTTTTCCCTGCCCTGCCCTTTTCCTGCCCCTCCCTATCCCTTCCCTCGCTCCCGCACTACATTTCCCGGCGGCCGCCGCGGCCCAGCGCGCTGCCGGCGCCGCCCCCNAGAGGGGCTGCGGACGGTGCCGGTGCCACTGTCAGGGCCGATGTCAGTCGTGCCATGGCTGCACAAGGGTCACGGCCGTGCTGCCCCCGGGGGTGCCGCGCTTCGAGCCGAGCGCAAGCACCGCCGCAGGTTCGGCGCCGGTGCTGCCCCGAATGCGCCACTGAGTTCTGAAACACTGGTGCGAGTCGCGGGTGCCCCGCCCGCCCCCGGCGCTGCCCTGCGGCCCCGAGCCCGCCAGCCCTGCCTGCCGCTCGCTCGGCGCGGTTCGGGCACGGCTGGGTCGCCCGGGAGCAGCTGCACACCTGTTGTGCCTTCCCCGTGCGGGGAGCCGGCCTGGAGGGAGCGCGGGG
>VXAU01002493.1:288000-317687 GCA_013399695.1 Formicarius rufipectus | reverse complement strand
TTTTTTTTTTTCTTTTTCCTCTGCATGCATGCTTGACCTTTGTCTACTGTGGTACTCGAGCAAAAATAGGAGCCGTCAGTGTATCCACTGAGCGAGAGGCAAAGTTTGTTTTTGTCATGAGCTGCTAAAGGAGTTTGTTCTGCCATCCTCTAAGAGGGTTCTGCCCTTCCCGCAGCGAAGTTTTGCTCTCGTTTGGTGGAGCTGCACACAGCCAGAGGTGTCATTATGGGGCCTAATTAGGTGATGTCTTGTCAACAACATGTGGAAAGCACTAAGCAGTCCATGTACATCATCTGAAGGTGGCCAGCCTGAGCATAATTCAGGCTAGATCTTTTTACGGTGCTTTCCCAGTGTTACCAGACCCATATTTATGTGCTTCTCTCTGTACAGCAAGTGTCACTGAAAAACTCCTTAAGACCTGCGATTAAAGAAGAACAAAGTGACTTTGACAATAGCAAAGCTTCTGAAAAGCATTGCATTAAGAATTGCTTGTTATAAGTGTGGGTACAGTGACCTTTGTACTGCTAGTATTAGATTGCTTAAATATGATTTGTTAACAGAGGAAACTCACCTTGGATGTTGTATTTCACAATAGCTTTTTAAGAGGTGGTTGTTTCAGCCAAGATAAAGGGAAGCACTATTAACTTCAGATTAGTTCTTGTTTTGCTTTTATTAAGTTTACAACAGTGTAGTTAGACTGCACTGCTAATTACATTGTTTTTCAACATTGATTTCTGGATTGGATGCTGGTGTACAGATCAGAGGTGGGAATTTATCTGAACATCTGGAGCACTATTTTGTTTTAAACTGAGACCTGTTTTCCCATACGCAGGCATGTAAAATACAGTAGATTGTTTTCACTTTGGGAAAGTGCCTTTTGCATTATTGTTCCTGCCCTTCATTCAACATTGTCATTATTTATGCAATTCAACTTACTATTTTTTTTTTAAGATTAGTTCTGATTCTTAAGCATTCAGTCCTTGCTGGCCAATTGAGAACGCTGGCACATATAACATCGTCTGATTTTTGTGCACTTTCAGGTGCATGACTTTTCAAAACAACAAAATAAAGTTTCTTGGACTTGGGTTACATCAGGCAATGGATGTGTATGCATCTGACATGTGATACTCTCCGCTGCAGAGGCTCAAGGGAGTCAGGGAATTTTCAGTTTGCTGGTGTGAGATCAGTACGTTTCTAAACAGATATACTTTTTTCCCTTTTTATTTTTCTCTTTGTGAGAACTGACTTTGAATATTCTGGTGAAGGGCAAAGAGAAACAGTTTGCACTCTGAAAAATTTTTTTCTCACTGATTAGCACTTGATCATTCGAAAGCATCAATGTCATTGGTGTCAATAATTTTTGACTGATAGAATAACTTTTTACAGATACAATCTGTAAATCATTTATTGTAACAAATAACTGGTGTCTGACACTACTAGAATAGAGGCCAAAGCAAAGGTGTAGGAATCTTGTTTTGTATGTGATGCAGGATTGACAGTCTTCATGGCCAAACTGTATGTGTCTGGTTAAGTGAGGTGTTAGGGTTTCCTTTGTATCTGGATGATTTTGTCAATATGTCTTCAGTCACAGTTAAAATTGTGTTCAGTTTTTTTTCCCAAATCTTAACTTTAACCAGGAAGTATCTTATTCACTTAGAGTGTAATTAATTAACTTGTAACATCCCCTCCTTCTTCAATGTTACATCAGGACACTAAGTGTTCTTCCTTTCAAATGTATTTTTCTGTCACATTCACAAAGCTGGCAGCACTCAGCTTGTCCAGATGGTTCTGTTGAATGCACTAACAAAGAGTAAGCATGGGGATTTTTTTTTTCTTGACTAGAAGTTTTGTCCAAAATCTATCTGTTTCGTTTTATGTCTTGTACTTCTACAAAGTTTTGAACTCCTGGGAGAAATAATGTTTTATTTTGAGTCTTCAAGGTGTTTGTGTTGAATTGGTGTATTTTTCTTTATGCAGTTATTTGTAGTTATGTAGCTATTGCCTGAATTGTGTTCCTGGAAATACTTGGTTTTAACCTTGGGTTTTTTTTTCTTTTTTTTTAACCTAGGTTTGGGCAGAGCATATGCTTTGGCTTTTGCTGAAAGAGGAGCTTCAGTAGTTGGTAAGTTTTATGTTAGCTAACTTGATCTGGACAATAACCTTTGCCTTTTCACATAGCTTGCATTCAACAGTCCATGCCCTTTTTGACAGTAACCTTTGTTATTTATTGGTTTTCTGTCTTATCTTTTGCTGTTTAAATTTTGTTTCTAAGCCTTATTTTCTTATGAAGCAAGCTGCAGAAGTTTGTCCAAGTCCTTATCTTTGGTGGAAAGCCAGTTTCGGTCAGATCATTTCCCAGATTTGACTTTCATCTATGCATACCTGTCTTTGCCATGATTTATGGCCAGAGAATGTGTTGTTTTAGGTGTATATTGCTCAGAAGCTTCCCATTTGAATAGGTGAATATGTTATCCCAAGAAAGAAGTTACTGGAGTGTAATTCGGTAGCATTGTTTCTTTCTGCAGCTCATGGAACAGAAGAGCCATCTATGACCATCTCAATGACAGTGCCAAATAGCTTTAAGTAAAAGGATTTTCTAGTGGTTTTTTAACCCCTTGGTTGAACCTTCTCAGGGCTTATTTAGTTGTGAAAAAATGCTGCATCACAAGGTAATTCTGAAGGTCAAGTTGTATTCTTGGGCATTCACTGGTAGTCGACATTGGGGGTTTTAGATTGGCTATTAGGAAAAGTTTATTCACTGGAAGGATTGTCCGGCACTGGAATGGGCTGCCCAGCGAAAAGATTGAGTGACCACTCCTGGAGGTGTTATGTAAATGAAGATATGTTGTAAGAGCAGTGATGAAATACTCTGAAAGAACATGGCAGCTTTTCTGCCCAGTTCCACATCTCTCTCTGAGTGAATTGCTGTTGACAAGAGCAATACACATGGGAAAACTTCTCATCACCTAAAGGCTGCCTGCTACCTCCTTTTTTTGTCATGCTTTATCTCTTTCATGCATCTCATCAGAAGAAGTTGAAAGGGGGAGGAAGGGATGTCTTGCTTTTGTCTTGCCAACTGTGTTATGCCCAGACCTACTGTTTCTTCCAGTTGAACTGGGAGCTTTTCTGTGTTGTGGTTTTCGTTTAGATTAATGTTTTTGAAGCATC
This sequence comes from Formicarius rufipectus, assembly GCA_013399695.1. Classification (NCBI taxonomy): domain Eukaryota; kingdom Metazoa; phylum Chordata; class Aves; order Passeriformes; family Formicariidae; genus Formicarius; species Formicarius rufipectus. The sequence goes on along the minus strand of VXAU01002493.1, from coordinate 314,519 downwards.
TCTCCTCATGTGCATCTTACTCATATTTTTGTTTACATTATGGAATGATACAGGGTTTTGTGAATGGAGTTCATTTAAAAACCAAGCTGGAAGATGCAACTTAACAGCCTATCTACAGTATTCCACGAATGTGTTAGGTTTGTGACACCAGACTACAGCAAGAAATCAGCTGACTTATTTTTTTTAAAAACCATGTACTGTAGATGTCAGGTCCTCAGCACCAACTGTTTCACACTTCAGATTTGCTTTCTCTGCTCTCTTAGTAGCACACTCCTGGCCTTGGAGGAATTCTTCTCTGAGGTTCAGATTATAACCATCTCTGTCTCAACTGATACAGTATCTGGCTCTTTTCTACTGGATATTTTCAACTGGAAATTGCATGATGTAAGGCTTGAGCTTAAAATAATGCTATTTGTCTGTTTCAAAACCTAGACTGGCTCAATTCTTTCCTGCATACTAATTTTTGCTCAACTCTGTTGGTGCCTATGCCCAAGGTACTTTGCTGCCTCTGAATATTTTCCCCAATATTTAATCAAGTTTTTGTCAGCAAATTGCTACTGAGGTGAAGGGTAAACATATAAAAGCTTTGTCTTAGGTTTCAATATCTTAACATGACTGAATGTTTTGTATAAATGTTTACATAAAATTGTCCACTCTTATTTCTCAGGACAGATTAGAAATCCTGGTGCTGTTCCTGACTCTCTTTCCTTTAATATCATGTGAAAGACTTGTGGTGTTGCAGACTGAGCAGTTTGCTTGTGTTGCCTATCCTAATACTTCACTACACTTGGAAGTTTTTCCTAATGCCTTACCTGAATTGTGCTAGCTGCATGGTTGGACTGTTCGATATTGATCTGTTTAGCAGGGAGATTTTGTCTTCTTTTTTTTTTTTTTTGGCATGAATCTGTTGGTATGCTTGAGCATATCATGGCATTCCGCCTTAGTTCTTCCTGCTTTAGACCAGGCATGTTTTGGGTTTGGTTTGTTTCATTGGTTGGGTTTTTTTGTTGTCCTGTAGTGTCTGGGTAATAGAGAGTGATTTAGTTATGTGTCCTGCAATCTGTGTTCCTGTTTACATGGAGATTTAAAAATAGAAAATGGCACAAAATGGGTTTATTTCATTTTGTGATAGTAAAGCAGGCTTGCAATTGCTATTATCAAGATCTACACAAATATCTTGCATATTTTGTTGATTTCACTGTGTCTGGCTTCTTGAGGACTTTTAAGAAATTAGAAAGCACAAAGTTGGAAGTCATGATAGCAAAAAACCGTTTAATAAAATATCAGAGTATTGCATGTAAATTCAGTTGATCCTGGCTTTCTTAAAATTTCCTTTTGCACCTGTTTAAGCACACTTCTAACCATTTTTTAAAAGTCTTTGTCCAACTACAACGTTTGGCATTTGTTTCTGTTCCCCAGGTGAGTTCTTTGAAACGATGAAAAATGCAAATACAGCAGTGGTGCAGCCTCAAGTGGTGATGGTGCATTACCACTACCACCATTAATGATGTGTGCCCTAGTACTGAGAGCAGACTGGATGCAAAGCATCTCTGATGGCCCCTTATCCCACAGGAGCAGAATCTGAAGCTCGGGAGCAGGCACTTCTTGCTTTGTTCAGACCTCTTGATCTCTTCCCTAGTGGAGCTGACTAGTAACAATGTAGCTACTCTATTAAACAGGAACAAAGTTTTCTCGGTTTTGCTTACAATTCATGCAGTAGTTTGAGCAGTTTGACAAAAGACCAGATTAAATCTCCCATGATTGGTATGTAATCTAGATCCTAATCTCTGAACTATAACACAATTATAGAAGTAGCCTGGGCAGGGAAGACAAGTTGAGTGTGTGGTGGAGGAATTAAAAACAAGTTCTGTTTTCCATGTTATTAAAAAAGAAGGAATAATGTATGTTGCACTACTCTTTAAGAAAAACAAGTCACGTGTCTTACTGTTCTTCTCTAGTCATCTGAGATTTTCAGTACAATCCAGATGCAGCAGGCTTTATTAATACTCCCTAAAACTTCCAGTGTGATAATGAGATAAGGACAAACCGTGAAGTCTTGAGTCTTAACAATGAAAAATTCATTTCTTTGTCATGCATAGTGAATGATCTGGGAGGTGACTTCAAGGGATATGGCAAGAGCTCCTCAGCTGCTGACAAAGTTGTCAGCGAAATCAGAGCAAAAGGAGGAAAAGCAGTACCCAATTATGGTATGTTTTTATCCCAGAGAAATATAATGCTTTATCTGTAGAAATAGTAGACTTGTTGAATGAAAAGTTGATACTTCTTAGTAAAGGACTACTGCCAACTTGCCAATAACATAAATTAAATAGGTGTGATATGATGTGGAGTGGGGAGATAGATGCTAAAAACAAGTGCATCAATTGCTTTTTTTATTTTTTCTTTTATACAAATTTTAAACATTGAAATATTAAGCATATGTCTGCAGTTTTTAAAGGCAAAATGGAAATGGATGGTTCTTACTTTGCTTCATGTTTTTCTTGAAGTGGCAAATGTGACATTTAGGCTTTCGGGGGCGGGGTTTGCTCTAGGGCATATGGAAAGTGTGGCTGAATTTGAGTTTAGTTTGTTATTGGGGTTGTACACTATTTGTTTTTCTTAGCTCCATGTTATTAGTTGCTAATATACAGATAATTTTATTTGAGAATTTGTACTTTTTTCTTACAGATTCAGTGGAAGATGGTGAAAAGCTTGTGAAGACAGCCCTTGAGGCTTTTGGCAGGATAGGTACTATTGCTTAATTTGTGTTGAAACTTTTTTGCAAGTGCAGAGCTATTATAAACAGTGCAATTGACAACAAGTGTATCAAGTACAGTGGGACAACAGTAAAATGCCCACCAACTCTTGATGCCCTTGGTCAGTGAAACCTGAATAAGGGACTTTCAACTTTTAATCTGAATGGACAACTCTTCTGTGGCTTTTTGGTGTTTTTAGCAGAAGTTTAAGGCTTAATACATGATTCTAGTTTTCCTACCCTTCAGAATTTTGTAACTTCAGTAATGGTTAACAATTTCTGTCTCAAAGCACAGAGTCCGTCAAGTGTTATAACTAGCTGCATGAAATTAGCATAAATAATGTTGCTGAAAGCAGTGTGTCATGCTTTGAAAGCTCTTCTGCTTATGGAAGGTCAAACTGCTTTAACAGAAATGAAAAAAAAAGAAGCTTGAGGTATTTTATCTAACCATTCATGGTCGTTTTTACAATGTGATTGCTACTATTTAATTATGATTTTAACTCAGGGCTAAATGGCTAAAAGTACACGTAATCAAAGCCAGCAGGAACCTAATTAAGTATTTGACAAAAAGTTTGTTTTGATCCAGGTTGCTTTGTGACTCTGTGGTTCCTCTAGTTATCATTTGGGCTAACTGCAGCAGAGATGATTATGCACAAACTGCATAATCAGAATTCAGAGCACTCTGAATTCAAAGCAAGCTTTGAACTGTATGGGATGGCTGCATCCCGCAGGTATTGGATTCCCAGGTAGCCAGCAGTCCATGGCTATACCTCCTTCTCAGGCTTTGTCCCTTTGGCAGACTAAGACTTGCCTGTCCTGAAGTATTATGTCTTAATTATTGTCCAGTGGTAGGATTAACTATTCAAGACAAGAAGCTATAGAAGAGTAAGATGATGTACATATGCAGTGTTCTTGTCTATATGTGTTTTTAGAAGTGGGAGGAAAGTAGAAACAAACTTGGATTTTATCAGTGCATTTACATAGTTTCCCTTTTTTTTTCCCCCCCCCAGATATTGTTATAAACAATGCTGGGTGAGTATACCTGAGGGTTTTGCCCTGTCTGAGTGTGGACTGTGGCTGTTGTGTAAATAAGTGTTCATCCTCTGGTTATTTCGTTTTCCTACTGTTGCATTTTAGGATCCTGAGAGACCGTTCATTTGTTCGGATAAGTGATGAAGACTGGGGTGAGTTGGTGTTAAAATTATTTTAAAGTGTGCTTTCTGTGTGAAAGGTGAAAGGAACATCCCTCCCACTGGAACAAGGAAGAAGACAAGGCAGGGAAGGCTTACCTTTTGCCTGGAAAGATTAGTGGTCAGTTCTTGTGTTTAGCTTGCAAACCAGATCTGTGCTGCAGTGCATGGTAGGTCTACATAGCTCCAATGGGGAAGAAAGGCTCTACTTGCCACTCTCAGTTGCTGAGCGAAATACAAAAACGAGCCATATGAATTATACACAATAGTTTTTGTGAGCAGAACACATTCCTAGCACCAGCACTGAGTGACTGAATACTAAACAGGCTTAAAAAACCCAGAACTAACTACAGAGGAAAGCAAGCTGATGTGCCAAGGGACAGAAATAAAAGCTGAAACCTTCAGTGAGGTGGTTGGTGTTGATAGGTCAGTAGAGACGACTATTCAAACATGGTTTGTCTTCTGTCCTTGTCTGATTCTGCCTATGTGCAGAAATTCTGAATGCTTTTGAATCCCATACAGGAAAGTCCCACCCAAGACGAAGTGTTTGTGGGGAGCCCCCACATCATCAGGGTATGTTCAGGCAAGCACTTCAAATGATCTGTGAAAAAGGGATGGAAAAAAAAAAAAAGTCCACCACTCTTACTAGTAGTGTCAGTGTGTGAAGAGAGTGCGTTTTTTGTCATGAAGAAGAAACGTGGTTCATTTCAAGTTGGGTGACAAAATCTTGGAATTATTAAACTGACATTAATTTGTTCCTAGATATAATCCATAGAATTCATTTGAGGGGATCATTCCTGGTCACCCGAGCTGCATGGAATCATATGAAAAACCAGAAGTTTGGCAGGTAAAAATTTCTCTTCTGTTTTACTTTTTCAGTTGGGTATAATAGACTGGTGCGTGACAGTGAAGGAGAAGTTTTGCACCATTTTCTTTCACTGTCCCAGGCGTGAAGCAAAATCAATTCAAATGCATAACATTTCTGTTCTGATCCCCTCTCTCCACCTCCCCAGCCAAATGTTTAAAGGGGTTTTTTTTTCTAAGTATTTAAATGTATTTTTCTGAAGAGTCTGAACAAAGCTGTAGAACTATGAAAGTGCAGTTTCTTTTCATGGGGACTAGCTAAAAATCTTTGTTACTTCAATGTTAATGAGAATCTGAGGATTCTTGTCCTTCTCCTTCTTACTGAAATGATTGCTACATGCTGTTCATAGATTATGGGATTTTTTTTGTTGTTGGTGGTGGGTTTCTGTGGCATTTTTTGTTTGTCTGTTCATTAGTTTTAACCTTTTGGACACATAACTTATCTTAAAAGATATGGGAGTGTTCTTTGCCTTGGTCCATGTTACTGGTAACTCAGAAGAGTGCAGTCAAAACAGATCTTTACTTTCTTTGCTTTTGTTGTTGTTCCTTGTCAAAGTGCCAATGTTATGATATTAATCTTACTATACCCACATGTTGAAAACCATGTGAACTATTTTCTCATCCTGTGACCTAAATAACATTCATTCTGTTCCAGGGAACTGAATGTGAGGATAGAAAAAAGATCAGCAGGCAGAATACATGGCTGGGAGTTGCATCTGTTTGGGAAAATACTTCCCTTGGCTCCTTGTCTGTATTTACTCAGATAACAAGGCTAGTCCGTGGTTCTGCAGTTTTCTTATAGACATCTTCCAGTTGCAAAATGCCTGCTTTATACAGTTTGAGGCTTTTTTCATCTTAATTATATTAAGCTAGTGCTTTTAACACATCTCTTTATTTAGATTAAAACATTGGATTATTAGCAGTGAGGCAGATAATAATAATGACAACCGTTAAATAGGTGTTGATCCTAGCTATGCAGTGTGTTTGCAAGTAGATTTGAACAGAATCTGATAAGGCTCCTTCTGAAAGTGAAGGTGTAGACCCTTTTCTCTTGAATTCGCATCAGTGAGAAGACATGCAGCCCAATGTTTTCCTGCTTTTAACCATCTATGAACTGCACTGATTTTAGAGCTTTCATCTGAGCAGTTCAGTCACCTCCACAGCAGTAGTAGGCACAGCAAAGAGCAAGACTTTATTGTCTTCTACAACCATGTATTTAATGTGAATTCTATAAGAATGGATCTTCACATATTACCAGGTAGATACTGTGATGAAATAATTATCAGTAATTTTCTGCTGACCACTGAAACCATTTGTTAATTGTGATAATAATGACACTTAAAGTGCAATGAGAACATGAAAAGAAATTACTTTTCCTTATACTGTACCCCATTGTCAAAAAATGTCTTTTCTAGTTTTGCAGTATACCTCAGAAAGGCTCATGATTTTGTTAATTTTCTGCTACCTTGACAGTGCTTCAGGATTTTTCAAATATTTGCTATCTATCAAACATGAAAGAGTTACCTGTTGGTTAGCAAAACAAAAAAATAGTATTTTCTTACTTACATGCTTTTGTTTTGTGTAATATGGAGACTCTAATGCCACAGCTGGAAAACACTGTTGTGTAGAATTGAATAAGTTGAAGAAATAATTGAATATTCTTCTTTCTTTCCTCTCCTCTAAGAATAATTATGACATCTTCAGCTGCTGGAATATATGGAAACTTTGGTCAGGCAAACTACAGTGCTGCAAAACTTGGCCTTTTGGGTCTTTCAAACACAATTGCAGTTGAAGGCCGGAAATACAACATCCACTGCAACACAATTGCTCCCACTGCTGGATCCAGGCTGACTCAGACTGTCATGCCACAAGGTGAATCCTTTAGGGTCTACCTGTACTGATATTTTTCAGTGAATTGAAGCACAGCCAAGTTTCTTATCTGTCAGAAAATTCAAATCCTTCACACCTCAGATTTTGATAATTCATTATTTCAGTGTCTTTTTGTCTCTGAACTGTCAACTTATTTACTTTATATGTTGTGAGAAATTCTTACTTTTTGCCACAAGATAAGAAGCAATTTTTCAGTTTACAAACACAGTTTCATGTGGCAAGGCTCTGTAATTATAATGTCTTCCGAGATCCTCCTACAGTAATGGAAAGGCTTGTTTGTGTCATCAGATGTGCAATCAGGTATGTGCATAGGGTGTCTGCACTGATTACAATATTGTCTAATTGTGGAATATTGAGCTGTTGCACAATATGTCATGTGTGTACTTAGTTGTTCCATGATACGCAGGAGATGATAATGAGCCGAGTTGCCTAATTTATTGCACAGTTACTAATCTTTTAATGTTTGAACAGGTTTTAACAGAGCATTGCTTTGGGAAGTCAGTGTAAGGAATGTTATGGAGACAGCTGTGTGTAAAGTGTAAATTTAGGATAAATAGACTGACAAATTACTTTGGCAAATGACCAGAAGAAAGAAAAATAATTTGGAAAAAGAGAGTTTGTTAAAGTAAATGGCTCTCAGAAAGTCTTCCAGATCAGTCTATTTCATTTCCCTCTTACATTCCTTTTCCCTGATGACAAGCAGATTTCAAAGCCGCAGCTGCCTGAACAACCACACTCTGCTCCATGACATTGTCTCAATTTTCAGATAGTGTTCTGTAATGTCAGATGTCAATAAAAATCCCTGCTATATAAACTTAGCAAGGCTGATATTCTCTGAATCTCATTTGAAAAAATCAGCATTTTCAAATGAGATGTTTATTAAATATTCGGCAGCTGCAATAATTGTCATAATGTCTTGCCTTTATAACTGGCTAGCAGGCTAAAAGTAAAATTGTTTGTCTTACTGCTTGTCCTTGTTTCTGGCTGCCTGTCAGGTGGAAATCTGAGAAGAAATCTGGCTTTTCAGTCTGCATGTAACAATGTTCCAAATGTTTAAACAGACTTTGATCTCTCTGTCTGAGAAACAGTGTCATGGGGCTTGGTGGCCTATATGTGTCTCAGGAGTTGTTTGTATTTAATGAAGCTTCACAATTTAATTTTGTTGTTTATTTTCATGACTGTTGGTTAAATTCTGGCTCTGCAGTTCATCATGTGTTAGAGTAAGAATAACTGGATGAAATCATGTATTTTTTTCTATTTTATTTCTATTTTATAATTTCCCCCCTTTCATTTTGCTCTAGATCTGATTGATGCTTTCAAACCAGAGTATGTTGCTCCCTTAGTTATTTGGCTTTGCCACGAGAGCTGTGCGGAGAATGGCAGTCTATTTGAGGTAATTTTTTTTTTCTCCCCTTTCTTTCCCTCCTTGTGTTCCTTTCTCCAAAATAAGTAATTTTTTTGGCCTGTCCAGTCTTAACCTTTTTGCTGAAAGGAAATTACCATCTAAAGTACTACATACTGAGCATGGATGGAAGAAATGTTGACCCTGTTGTGCAGGTTCTGACAAGCAGGTAGTAACAGCCCTGCTAAATTCTGATGTTAAATACTATCAATTTGATTTTTACAATTCTTATTCTACTCTTTTAAGGTTGAGAAGATATCAAAGAAACTACTTCAAAAGGCATTTGTTTTCTAAATCATTCAAATAAAGAAAATAACTTTCAGGAAGGATGAATGACTTAATTATGATACTCAATATAGGTATTGTCACCAGACTGCTAGCTCAGCTGGAAGCTGTTATCTTGTACTTAGATTTTATGTTGGTCATATTCTGGTGCTTAACGAGACTGTTAAATGCAACCAGCGGTAGTTCAGGAGTTTTTATTGTGTTCAAATTTGTTCTGTAGTATAGCTTTGTTTCCCTATACTACCAAAGCTTTGCTTTGTGGCATGTGCTAAGCTGATATTTTTCTTTTTTTCTTGACAGGTGGGAGCTGGATGGATTGGAAAATGTAAGTACTTTATGTTGCAGGATTGATCTTGTTTTTTGAGTTTACATTAAAACTGTGCAAATTTTCTTAGCAGTTAACTTCTGCTCAGGACATTTTTATTCAGTGAGAGAAGATTTAACAAGACTAGAGTTCTAAGGAAATTGCTTATTTTAGGTAAAAGTCACAAATATAATTTCATATGTGGAAACTGGTAACTTTCATATGTGCTTTGTTATGCTTTTGAGCTAATAGTAACTGAAAATCTGCCTAGGTAGCTTTAGCTCTTGGATCCCACATGTAATTTGAAGTAAAGTAAAATCTCAATTTTTTGTGCTAAGTATACATTGCTGCCTTTTCTTGATAACTTCAGTTTTTCGTGACATGAAAGTAGCACATGCTGGTACACAAGCAACGTTTTAGTTGCTTTCCACCTTAATTGTTGAAGCAATTAACCCTCTGCATAACCAGTAGCTATGCTGTATTTCACTTGAATTCCTTCAGTAACCAGCTTAAATATGAATGTAAAGAAAACTTGCAGACAGTACTGAGGACTTACAAGAAGAAAAGTAATTGTGTGAAATAGCTGAACCTTTTTCCTAAGTGCATTGAACCTAATACTGTAGTTATTAAAGGTTTCACTTTTTAGCCTATGTGAATATCACCAGTAAGTCGGAAGTAGGGCCATTAGTTGAAGAAGTCATTCTTTTGAAACTTTTTTTTTCTCATTTGATAACCATTTTGTAGATTTCTAACTAACTGTGGTGGCACTGGAATAGCTTTTCCAGGAAGTGTGGTAAAGAGTTCGAAAGAAGCAGGACAGCAGCATAAACTGTCTAACTGCCCTCCACAAAGGGTTACGTTTAAAAGAGCTGAAAATCTCTGTCATCAAAAGTTGTTTTTCTCGTTATAATGGCTGTTGTTGTTGAAATGAAACCGGGTTGTTAGTGAGGTATCAGTATGGCCTTATTCATTGTCTATTGCTAATTAAGAGCAAAACCAACATGATAGGTTAACTATTAGCTGCAGTCCAGGAAGTCTCTATTCTTACTGATTTCACATTGGCCTTAACCAGTCTCTGTAAGATTACAGTATTGAAATAAAATTTCAAAGACTATTTGGAGATGCTGGCTACTGGTATTATTGTTCTTTCACAGATACCAAGTGGTTTTCACTTTTTCCCTATTGTTTTCCGTGCCTTTCAGAAGGTTCCCAAGCATTAGTAGTCAAAATCCTGTCAGAAGAGTATGTCTGTAGATACATACTGGCTACATCTTTTCTCTAGGCGGAGGCCTAAAATTGATGTGATACTTTGGAGGGCAATCAGTCTGTGTGGCTTCAGTGAAATTTAAAATCAATGCTACTCACTTTCTAAATGCTAGTTAAAAGCAGTGAGCCTTTTTAGCGCAGCTTTGCAGAAGTACTGTGAGTTATACTGGAGTGCTTAGAACCTCTCTGTTGCTGCAGGATCTTGAAAGTGGTGACCTACATGAATGTTATCTAAAGAACTGAAAAGTTTCTTTGTTCATTACTTGAACTCTCTGTCTCATGTTTCCCATTAGTGCGCTGGGAACGATCCTTGGGAGCTATTGTCAGAGGAAAGAATCAGCCAATGACACCTGAAGCAGTGAGAGATAACTGGGAGAAGGTGTGTGACTTTGAGAATGCCAGCAAACCCAGAACCATCCAAGGTAAAGAAGACTTTGAGAGTTGAGGTTGTTCAGCCTGGAGAACATTCCAGGGAGACATTTTTGCAGACTTCCAGTACAATAGGAAAGAAAAAGCAAACTTTTTAGCAGAAGCCTGTTGAGGCATGACAAAGGGTAATGGTTTTAAACTAAAAGAGGGTCAATTTACCTTTGACGTTAGAAGTTTTTTATAATGAGAGTAATGAAACACTCAGGCACAGGTGTCCTGGAGAGGTGGATGCCCATGTCTGGAAGCATTTGAGGTCTAGTCGGACAGGACTCTGAGCAACTTAACTACTTGAAGGTATCCCTGCTTGGGGAAGTTGCTGAAGGTTTGGACTAGCTGACCTGTAAAGGTCCTTTCCAACCCTGACTGGTCTTTGATTCTATGTGAATTGTTTGGGTAAGGAAAGCTTAGAAGAAAATGTTTTTCTTTCAAAGATTTGCTGAAACTTTACTTCAAAATTTACAGAACCAGTGAATTGTTTTGTAAATGTGTAAACATTTTGTAAATGTGTAAACATTAGTAATTTGCTGTTTCAGTATGGTCAGGTCTTTTTAAAGAATCTTTCGCATTCTTATCTATAGAATTAAGACAATTTTTTTTTTTAAGAGAGAATCAGTGTTATTTTAAGTATTACAGTCAGGCTAGTGATAGTGTTTTATTTGATTCCACCTACATAGAGGCAGTAGCAGTGTAGTAGAGAGATTGTGTTTTACTTTCAGTCCTGGACTCTTAGGTTTTGGTGAACATTTCTCTACCAAAAAACTCACTGGTTAAATCATGTGATATATCACAGCAAAGAAGGTCTTACTGTGCCTTGTGTTTCCAGGTCACATTGCCCCCTTGTCTGGTGACCAAGGTGGTTTTCTCTTTCAATGCTGTGTTTACTTTCCCTGTTCCTTGCCAGTATTTGAGAGTGTGGAATAGGAGGGAAAGAGGCATCCTTATGAACAATACCAGTCAAGTTTCAAAGATACTTACGTACACAGTAGATATTTAAGTTGTTGGTTATGAAATCCATTACGATATTTTCTTAAAACCTTAGTTATATGTTTTGAGATGCCTAAACCAAAACCAGAATGGGAGATACTTTGTTCTTTCCCTCACATGGAATGTAGCCATCCATGCAGTAGCTGCAGATTGCCTTACTGATCTTTGATTTCCAGTTGTTCCATTCCCAAATGTTATGTGAATTTATACATGTTCTCTGTCCTACTATGGAATGGTATTTATAATAATACAATTCAAGCTTTATAGTTTCTGATCTGATCTACAATCTGTCCCATGTATGATGTTATTTTTATGGATTGCTAGCAGAAAAATGTTGTAGAGAAGGAATTGTAGACAGTAATTACTTTTCAAGGTTGCTTCAACAGAATACATGATATTTCTGATCTGCCACTTGATGCTATCAGAGGAAAAACACTGGACAAGATTTTGAACATCTGAAGTAAATGGGCTTACAATTCAACATAGCAGGTTTCTACAGTCAGGAAATTTCATTGGCTTGAGTCTTCCACGCAGTGTACATACCTTAGCTTCTGTTTTGTTATGAACTTAGCCAAAATATGACACCAAGCTACAGGTACTGCCAGACTGAATAAAACCTCTTGAATTAGTATGTTGTACATGAGAATCCTCAGAAGGGTTGAGGGAAATTCTGAAGAAGTTAGCAGATTAGAATTTTTAATACTAGTAAAAGTTTTTTCTGCTGCCAAACTCTCCCCTTCTTGCTTGAAGCTGACTGCTAAATAAAGGAGACTAATTAGGGTACTTACATTAAAAATTAAAAGCTACAATACCTAATATCTGCAAGTTAAAACTCTTCCTGAAGGTTTCATTAATTTAAGTAATTTGATCCTGTGAAAAGCATTTGTGTACTAGACATATGTCTAATAAAAACGCCCCCAAAGCCAAAAAAAGTAATTAGACAAAGTATTTGCTTTTAATGTAGTAGAAAATCCTATAATCCGAGATGTTAATCTTGTTTCTTATTTTGGTAATACTGTTAAAAGTGGTTGGAATTTATAGCTTTGTATTCTCTACGTAAGCAGAAAAACCAAGTTAAGTGTGATAGAGAAGTTTCTGAATGTGTGGTGAATGGTGCAATAGGTCACAGTTTCGGATTGCACTGGATGTTGGTGTGTTTCCTCCTTGCCTCCACAGTGTGCTTCCGATGTGTCATTTTCCGATTCTTCCTCTTGTGGAAATGGAATCAGATTTTGTTGTGATAAAGACAGAAGACAACCATCCCTGTCTTGCATATTGTATACTGTATACATCATTCCGTAGTATTTATTTCATCAGTTAGTATGTTTACTTGTTTTCTTTATCTAGGGAAACAGAATTCATTATATCTTTTACCCAAATGAGGCACACTGTCTGAATTTTGCCTCAGTTGTGATGATCTGAGCCAGTTTCAGCTGAATCTAATATTATAGAGATCTGTAATCGGCTCTTAGATTCACAGTCATTTCTAATTTTCTTATAAGCTATCTATGTACAGAAAACAACGTAGGTATTCTCACTGGCTGACTTCTGGCACATTTCAAAAGCTTATCTCTGGCATAGAGCAAATTAATGTAAAACACACCGAAGGTGTGTATACTTTGTTTGTGTATGAAGAAAAATTTGCATAAGAGGAAGAGTGTTCCAGCTTCAATGTCAGCTTTCTTCATAGGTATTTAAAATGGATTTAAACACTGGTGCTGTTTCATACACTGTTAAGGAATATGGTTCATATACAATGTGCTCTAGTTGGAAAGTGAGAGGAATACTTTTGGAAAGAGTCAATCTTTGTTATGACTGTTTTCAACCTTTGCTCTCCAGGTTAACCTTTTCCTGCTGTCTGCTAATCATTTCTTGCCTGATGGGCTAGTGGACATTTAAGGTTTTAGAGTTCACTGGCAGTATAACAATTTAAAAAATACCCCGTTACCAATAGTAAAATAATTATGTTAAGTAAAAAGTTTCCTACTGGGTTTGTTTCTGCCAAAATTATTTGGCATAATTATATATTTCTTGTATTTTCAAAAGAGCCTTCTTCAGCTTGTGGAGTATTAAAAAGTACAAATTGACATTACTGAAACTTTAATTTCAGACATCCTGTGTGTTTACATGTCCGAAAACTCATGTCCCACTCCATGTTTCCCTCCTCCTCTTTCACTTACAGTACTCAAAATTAATGCAAAATAAAGACATCCTTATCACTGTCAGAAGCTCACTTATCAGTGATTTTTAATGTTTTATCATTCTTTTTTAGTACTCTCATACTGCATTGCTTGCTCATAAAAATGTGTTTGATCATAACCTTTGTACCTTTTAATGCAGTAATCTAATCTACTGTTTCTTTGAAGGTGTAATCCTGCATGAAGGAGTCATATCTACTAAAATATTGCTGTAAATGTGACACCATACTAGTCCTGTCTCTTATGCCAGGCACCAGAAATGCAGTGAAGACTGAAACAAATTAATGTGTTGAGACATTTCAGTTGCATGCTGCTGTACCAGTTCCTGGAAGATGAAAGGACTATGTCAACACTTGAGTTCTTAACTGGAAAAATTATGTAACATAGTAATTCAGGGAGGGGAAAAAAAAAAGAAACATTTTTTACTCTTTATTAAAAAATTAAAAACAACAACAAAACAGCTTTGCTGTCTGTATCTGATGATATTCTAATAACTTATTTAAACATCTTGAGTCAATCCAAAGGGGCAGCATCTTAAAGGTAGCTTTGATATTGAAGCATGAAAAGCACCTTGAAATATAAAGAATAATATACACTTTTTGCTGACACACCTCAGAATGTGTGGACCAGGAACCATAGATGTATCTCACACATTTGATGTCTGTCATGGAGATAAATAAATCCAGAAGTCCTTGGAAAAACATTCCATGTTTGAAAATGAGTAGATGTATTGCTAAATGATTCTGGTATGATGCAGATCAAGTACTGTTGCTGTTTACAAATATAAAAGTAGGCCAAAGTTTGAAATAAAACCAAAAATCGAAACAATTTTTATAAGGCCTTTGACATGAAAGGTGTCACGACATTGTACATTTCAAAAAAAGGTAGGAAGAAGGACCTTGAGAACTACCAACCTGTCAGCCTTTGGAGAACAGGGAGGTGGTTCAGGACAGCCAGCACAGCTCCATCAAGAGCAAGTCCTGTCTGGTTGACCTAGTGGTCTTTTGTGATAGAGTGATTCCATCAGTGGACAAGAAAAGAGCTATGAACATCATCTGTCTGAACTTCTCTAAGGCCTTTGACACAGTCCTCCCCAACATTCTTCTCTCTAAACTGGAGAGAGATGAATTTGATCGTTGAACTTAGTGGATGAGGTGTTGTTTGGATGGTCACAGCCAAAGGGTGGAAGGCAATAGCTCAATGTCCACGTGGAGGTCAGAGACAAGTGGTGTCCCTCAAGGACCGGTATTGTGAACAATACTGTTAAATGTCTTCATCAATGAGACAGATGGAGGGATTGAGTTCCCCAAGCTGAGTGCTGTGGATGGGATCCACATCATGGGACCCTAAAGGGGTGGGATGACTTCCAGAGGGACCTGGACAAGCTTGAGTAGTGAGCAAGTGGGAATCTCATGAGCTTCAACAAGGCCAAATACACAGTGCTGCATTTGGACTGGGGCAACCCCAAGTATTAATACAGGAGAAAGGCATCAGATATGTCCTTGCTTGGGGACGGACTTGGGGATGTTTGAACAAATGGGCATGAGCTGGCAATGTGCACTCTAAGGCTAGAAAGTCATTTGTATCCTGGCATGCATCTAAAGGAGCATGGCCAGTAGGTCTAGGGAGGCAATTCCACCCCCATTAGATCTCCTCTCCGCTTGGAGTACAACATCCAGCTCTGGAGTCCTCAGCATAGGAACGATAAGTCCAGAGGAAGGCCACAAAAATTATCAAAGAGATGGAATACTTTTCCTGTAAGGAAAGTCTGAGAGAGTTGGCTTTGTTCAGCCTAGAGAAAAGGCTTCAGGGACAGCTTATTACAGCCTTTCAGTACTTAAAGGTTGCTCATAACTTTTTTGCAGGGCCTGTTATGATAGGGCAGGGGATAATGGCTTTAAACAAAGAGAAGATTGATTTAGATTAGATAGGAGAAAGTTTTTTTACAATGGAGATAGTAAAACACTGGAATAGGTTGCCCAGAGATATATTAGGTGCCCCAGTCCTACAAACATTCAAGGTCAGTTTGGAGAGGACTGATCTATTTGAAGATGTCCCTCATCATTACAGGAGAGTTGGACTTTAAAGGTCCCTTCCAACACAAACTGTGCTATGATTCTATGATCCTCTTAGTGTTCAGCTAGAAATGAGCCAGCTCACCAATTTTATTGTCCAGTTATGTCATACATTCTGGAAGAAAGACTCCTTGAAAAGGAGCTTGTAGCATTCTGCACCATTATTAATTTACAGGTTACCTTTATACTGTTGGTCTTAATTATGACATGCTATCTAAAACACATATTGTTACTCTTTGGATTTCACCGCTTAGAGTGATTGTTATGTTCTTGCGTGAAACAGGTTGTGTTATAACCTCATGGCATATTGTGGCAGAGCTTGTATCCAAAGAGGAAGCTTGTCTTTGGCAGGTGATGTGACAACATATGTTTGTTTCTTAGATGTTCCTTTTTCTTCACAAGATTCAGGGCACAAATAAAACATGATTCTGGTGGTGAGCCTGGTAAGAGATAAGTTAGGAGATCATGCAGTTAACTTGAAGGGTATTTAGGGTAGTGCTGTGTGATAGAGCAATGCAGTGTCAGTCCAAGCAGCAGTGCAAATCATTAGGGGCAATAGAAGTTTTGAAGTGAAGTGCATCCAGGTTAAGGTTGTTAAATAATGATTTTGCACTCCTCTAATTTAAACACACTTATTTTTCAGTGCATGATTCTCATCACCTTTTGTTTTATTCTTTCTAATGTTTAATACTGATTTTAGCCATATTGAGCTTCAAGGAACAAGCTGTTCTTGATGGCCTGCACTTACCATAGCTGAGTTCAGTTGTGCATAATCTCACTTGTAATCTTGTCATTGATCAAGTCTCAGATTTATCTGTCTGTCTGTCTGTCTATCTATCTATCTATCTATCTAATCTATCTATCATCTATCTATCTATGTCTATCTGTATATGTCTGTCTGTCTGATTCAGGAAAGAGGGTAGCAGAAGATTAGATTTGCTATTTGTATTGTGAACAATGTTCAAGATAAGAAAAGCAGTAGTAATTTTCAGATGTTTGCTTCTCAAACAGTCGAAACATAGAGTGCTCATTATCTTCTCCTTTACACATTCACATGGGTTCTGGTTTGACTAGTGGGTGCAGAACTGATGGAACTGGTGTAGAAATCACTTAGCCTCAACTTTTTTGTAGATGCTTATAAAATGTAGCACTATGCTCAATTTATTGTTTATTTATTGTGTTTGAATTGAGAAATACCAGGCTATATCTCATTGCTAATGTATTTGTTTTGTGTCTAACTGGAGTGTGTCATTTGTGGATATTTATAACTGAATTTTTTTTCAATTCCTTTCTCTAGAGTCCATAAGTGTGTTGAATGACGCTCTAAGTCAGATAGAGTCTCAAGGGAATGTTTCTATGAATTCCACAAGCTCTGGATCAGTGTCCTCTTCATATGTTGACACGGTAAGTACATCTGTCTACCACATGCATTCAAAGCTGGATGAAGACCTTGAGCAGAGAGTCTTGTGTTGCCGATCAGCTTCGTGCATTTTAAACTAAAGTTAAAAAAAAAGGAAGCAGCATAAGAAACAGGCTTAACTCTTAATTTTTCTTGTTGATGATTGGAAAACTTAATGGCTTTGTAGACTGGACAATACAGAATCTAAGTGCCTGTAAATTCTGTTAATGCTCTTTAATTAATGTATTCAGAAAAGAGGCAGGACGTGGGTGTTCTTGGGCAGTGTTACTTTGTTCTGGCTCCTCCATGGATAATTTTTCAGTCTTATTATGGTGTTGGTTATTTCATTTGTTGTTTCTTTTTGGAAAAAGTCTTGTGCACTGCTGGAAGTGCAGTTGTATGAAGTTATGCTACTTACTTTTGAAGTAAATTGCTTGCAGTGAGATACAATGTATTACGTTTGGGCTGCTTGTATTGCAACGAATGCATGAGTAGTTTATGGTGTATTAATTAATCATACTTTGTTTATATGTAAACTAAATATGTAAACATGTATATGTAAATGTTTATATGTTTATATAAAGAAGATATATGAAACATGAAGTTTGTTTGATATGTGAATTATAGAAAGAATGCAAGTTCAATACTAACTATTTTTAATTTTTCTTTGATACTGACTTTTAATTTCCAGGCAAGCATTGTTGGCCGTGAATTGGCTACCTACGTGTATAAATATACTCACTTACAGCCTATTCTATATGCCCTTGGTGTGGGAATGTCAACTAAGGATCCAGATCACCTAAAATTTCTCTTTGAAGGAAGTGAAGAGTTCTGCTGTTTACCTAGCTTTGGAGTAATTCCTGCTCAGACTTCAATGTTTGATGGTGTTCCTTCCCTTCCAGGACTAAATATTGATCTTGCAAAGGTATGGAAGAGTTAAGTAGCTAATTTTGTTTGTGTGTCATGTAACTAAGAAGTGATTTTAGTTAGTGTTTTTGTAATTATTGTGTTTCTTTCATTCTAGAAAGGAAAAATCCAGTGTTTCATATTCTTACATCCTAAGAAATTATTAATTTACTTCACATGTATAACATGTACCTTTCTAGGATAATATGAATGATGCAATTTCTATTATTTTTTAATTTGTGTTTGCTATGCTTATTTTAAACCACAAAAATTTAAAACTTTCTTTGAAAATATTTTGGAGATGAATTCAGAAAAACCAAAGAAGAAAACTTGGTGGCTTGTTTTTTTAAATTTCTTTACTTTGTACACTTTCTGAAATAAATGTGTACTGATTTGGGGGAGACAACAGTATATTATTTGCTGTTACAGCGCTGTCTTTCTTTACACAGATGCTTCACGGTGAGCAATATCTGGAGCTGTATAAACCATTACCAACCTCAGGTCAGTCCTTTTGTGTTACTGATCTGTCTTTCCCTATGGCAATGCTTCCTGTAGCCATATTGTACACAGAAATAGGGAAGCTCTGTTTCAAACTGGATTATTGCTTTTCTTTTTACAAGAAGTGTGAGAGAAGGGAGGCAAACTGCTGTATTATCGAAGTAATTCTGAAACTGTCCTTGGAATCATGTGGGATATGCTTAATCTTTTGTATAATAAGCAAATACACTACATGCCTATGTATTATTCATATAATTTGATAGTAGCTACCAGAACTTTTAATTCTTTCAGTAAAGTCATAGCATAAAACTTCTGAAATGTGTACCTAAAAATTCTTCAACGCTGATTGCATGTTGTGTGCCCGTAAGAGGATAAGATTTAAATTATGTGTGTGAAGAACAAACTGACATCTCAACAAAGAGGCTGAAAAACTATTACTTTTCTTCCTGTCAAAATTCTTTTGTTACAGATGGCTGTGTTTTCCCAGATTGCAACACCTGAGGAATGCACTGTAGACTAAATCAACATATGTGCACATGTGTCTGGATTTCTTTGCTAGTAGTTTTTAGAAATTAAGTTTTCAAGAGTGTACAAGAAAAAAAATACTACAAGTCACAAATAAATGGCAGAATTTCTTGTTGAAACAAAAAAAAAAGAGATGTGAAGGTCATATTAACTTTAGAGAAGTCTGATAATTAGTGATGGATTGTCCGGACTTCAAAAAGTTTTTTGATTTTGCATTCCATAGGCTGATTTATAAACACATGTTATTAGATGTGTAACTGGAGCAATAACCTCTTTAGGAAGAAACTTCAGGAACCCTCAGGGCCAGGCTCTGAGGTGAGGTTTTCTGTAGAACTGTGGTTGTCATGGCCTTCTTGAAATTTGTGAATGATTCTTAAGTGATTTGAGCTATTTTTGAAGTTTGAGTCTGAAATGTGATTTGTGTTTAGCTCCAAATACATGAACTATGGTGAAATTCTGTTTAAAAAACCCCCAAAACTTCTAAAGAAAACCCAAAGCTGAAACACCATACAAAAAACACCTCACGTGTGCAAAATAGATTTACAAAGATGCCCAGACACCAGTCTTATAATTGTAATTACTGTGATTATCATGATGATGATGATAATAATAGTAAGGATATGTAAGGAAGTCAGTAAGTAAGATAGTAAGGAAGTGTATAGGGATCTGTAGGTTTTGTTCCTGAAGCAAAACCTTATAATGTGTGTGTGTTCTTTTCTTACAGGGGAATTAACTTCAGTTTCAACTGTTGCTGATATTCTCGACAAAGGATCAGGAGCAGTCTTGCTAATAGATGGTAAAAAGGTTTATGATTTTTGAGGAGCATACAGTAAAATTTATTAGGCTCTGTTTTTAACTAGCTGTACCAATACCTGCCATCCCTTCAACTGAAAAGTCTGTTAGCTTATTAAATCTCAGTGAGATGTGGCCATGTAATTGTTCTTGGTCACTTAACGTACTGAAATAAGAATACTCTCTTCCTGCGTAGGCAGAATAGTGCACTATAAAACAGATCAAAATTCTCTAATAATAATAATAATAACACTTAACCCTGCCTGAAGGCAGACATTTTAGATTCTACCACCGTCAGCAAGTAAGTGTGTGTCTGCATGTTTGCTTCTGTTTTATTAGGTGGCTAAGGGATAGGAATGTCTCCAGAAGTTGGTAATTTCTAGTTTCCATGATTTTGCTATCTGTACGTGTGTTTATACCAAGAAGAAATTAAACAGCTGGAGTAGGTTAATAGGCAGTGAATGTCTAAACAGTGTTAACCTTCTAGTTCCTCAGTGGACAGATAAAATTGTAAACAGGTTTTTGCTGATAATTTGTTCCTCCTAGTTGTGTTTTGTTTTCATACTGTACTAATATGAACCGTGTCTGTTTCTGCAACATGCAAAAGTTGCTTTTGTGAGCAGAGTCTCAGTGGTTTTTAAATTTCTTCTGGAACTGGAAATTAACATTATTAACAAACAATACTGTAAATTAAGGTGTAAGGGAGTGGAGTAGTTATGAATTGGAAATAGGAAACTGAATTTTAATTTACTATAGGGACTGTAACTTGTTCAAAAGAGGGCATGAGTGACAAATTCTGGAACTCTTTTCCTATGAAGTCCTAGTACCACTTTTTGTATGAGTTCATAATCTGCTTTACGCAGATTACTAGGTATTCTTAATAGCTTCTAATACATCACATTTTATGGTACAAGTCTATCATATTTAAATAAATTGCTAATGCAGTGTGAGTTGCTGAAATCTGATTTCTGCCCTCTGTTGTCAAATGGTTTGAGCACCTTTAATGTCATCACCATTTCAATGTTCACTGTTTAATGCTTTCATATAGATAAAAAAGTGATATTACTTGAAACAGATCATTACTCTTCCCTAGTCAGGAAATGATTTGCAACTGTGCAGTGTGGAAGTGTGACTATTGCTCTTCAGTTTTTAAAATGTGCTTTGCCATGTTTGAAGATGTCTGTTGTAACAACACATGCTAGCTGTATGAAAAAGACAACATATGACCTTTCCTCTTCTCTGTCTTTCAGTGAATACCTATTGTGGGAAGGACCTGCTGTGTTACAATCAGTTCTCTTTGTTTTTTGTTGGAGCTGGAGGATTTGGTGGAAAGCGAACATCAGAAAAGGCCAAGGTAAATTTTCACGTGTTCATATTTCGAAAAGGAGGAACACATAAAAATTTCTGTCAGCACTGCAAGAAAAGTATTTGCTATACCACCTAGGAAGAGTAAATGAGCATTTAAGCAGTGTGGTGGTATGAACTCAGATGGAATTTAAATACTTCTCTTCACTGGAGAGCCTGAGTGAAAAGGTACAGTTTGGAGCTTGGGCAACTAGTGGCTTTGTTTTGGCAGTTAAGGAGAAAAGTAAAGTTATAAGCATGCAACGTTCCTACATTCAAATATTTAAAATTACAGTTATGGAATATCCTAATGGAAAGCAGTGTTAGGTTTGAACTTGCAGTTTCTAGAAAAGATCCCTAGGTGTAGCTCTCTCTAAATCTATGTGTTTGCCTGAAAGAGGTTTGGAGAGCATAGAGAGTAAAAGAGAAGGAGCTTATCTTGGAGTTAAATTTTTGTGTTTTGGAAGAGAGTTAACAAGTATCAAACAATGCCAAATGAACACTAGTGTGTATGTCCAAATGCATGAAGCAGTTATTTAGGTTCTTGACATACAGCCTTTGTCTCCTTCAATACTGTGTTTGAGGGTAGAGTCAGTGACTCCGTGTTCTTACTGTGAACTACAGCCCTGAGGCACTACAATAATAATGGAATAGAGGGTATGTTAAGCCCAGTGTTTTTGAAAATTTATAATTAAATACCTAGGTTTCATACATCTGAAATACTGTAGGTATGTTCTTTGCAATTTTTACATGTAGACCTAGAAGTTTTTTTACTTAAATCTGTATCAATTGTGTAGAAGTTTTCTGATCTGGAACTTTACTAATCAAATCCAGAAATGCCTGCTGCTTCAAAGAGAAATAGGAAAAGCCTCCATGTAGTATAAAAACTTTACACAATATTGTTGCAGATGGTGTATAGAAGAATTTTGAAGAAACTCTTAATTCTTTTGGAATCAGACTTTATAATAGTACTTGGAAAAAAAAAACAGTGGTCAGAGGAAAGGTGGCTAACATATAGTGGTGACATCAGTCAGTCCAGTCTAGTGCCTTGACACTTTTTAGTTAAGCATTGCACTTCAAGCAACTGCAACTTCTTCACTTGATTTAGTGAAGTGTGACAACATTGTATAAATGACTGTACATTTTAAAATAGGAAGAATACCTGTTTTTAAAATAGGAAGAATGCCCCTGTTTTGGGTGCGAGTCCTTCCTGTGATAGAAAAAAACTCCACAATGTAGTCTTGTTCAGACAACACAGTAATATACAATTTCAGCAAAGGCATGTGCATGCCAGACACCAATTTCAAATGGTAAATTTTCCTGCTTTTTCCTTGCAAACTTTCCCAATTAAAGGGAGCTTTGTGTCCCTCTGTGCCAAAAATGAATCCCAGGCTGAATAGACATATGTTATAATGTGTCTTTTTGTCATTGTAACTTTCATTGTATTGTAACTTGTATTGCAAGTTAAGACAAACAAATTTCCAAGGTGAAGCCTTTGATGAGGAGCATGTTATGTAAGTCATATCTCTCCTCTTGTGCTGGGGTTTTCTTGCCCTACTGCTGGGGGAGTTTCATTGGTTATTCATATGGTGACTAGTTTTAATAATTCAGTAAGCTGAGCTGAGTTCCTTTATTTGAACTAGAAATAGATTGGTTACCCATTCTTGTTCTGAAGGCACGTTGAGATAATGTTCTTGCTATCAATCTGAGTAACCTGTAGGTCCATTGTGGTTCTCTGAAGTGACAAAAGCAGGAGTGCTGTTACCCACTTCCACCTGAGGTGTTCTACCCAAGAAGTGTTCTTGCTGCTAGTAAACAGGAAAGAACCTTTGCTTTTACTGGATGTGAAACTACATAGCATTTGATTTCTTGAAGGTGAAAAGTTATGTAACATAGTCCATGAGTGAGGTAGTAAGTAATTTTGTACTTCACTGTGCTTTTTAAAGCATTATTTCAAAAGCTTCATTTTAATATCTGTGTTCCAGGGCATTGATGCTCAATGAGACAGCTAGCTTTTTTGGATAGTTTGAAAGAAATCTCATCAAACTCATCAGCTGTAATATGTAAAGACCTGATGCCTCAGGATCACTGTCTTTGTGAAGCTAAGCTTGGATAGGAGAAGTTTTCTGGACTAACATATTTTTCTATTTGTCCATAAATGTAGAATTGGTAGGATGAACCTTAACAGATCGGTAATATTGTTTCTTTTTATACATACTTGACGTATTCTGGCAATGGGTATGAGTAAAAGATTTCTGCTGTGGAATAGTAATAATACTATTACTTTTGTTTTAGTTAACAGCAAATCCACCAAAGAGACCACCTGATGCTGTAATTTCTGATGTCACAACATCTGATCAGGTAAAGCTTTTTATGACTTAGGTGTCAAGATGTTTGTTTGGTTTGGAGAAAGGAGTCGTCTATGGTGTTTACTAGTAGTTCAGATTTTATGATATACCTCAGATATTTATATATTTATGTGTGTATGTGTATTTGTAAAGCTAAAGTTTCCTTTCACTTATGTCAGTGTGCTCAATGTACTGTGTGAAACATTCTTAAGACTGATAAAATTGGGTAGTTTTTTATTACAAATTTTACATAGGAGGAAATTAACATTTGTATTCTGTTGTACTTTGAAAAAAGAGATTCAGACTTCCTTAAATTTACACCACATGGTGCAAGCAATTTGTCACATTGTGGCAAAAAAAAAAAGAAGTGCTTGTAGTTCACAATTTGGAAAATGTTAAATTCCCATAGTAGGAGGAGTCAGGGAAACATGAAATACTGGCAGATTCTGTCCAGGCATGTTTCCGTCTGTCCACATTCCCACTGGTTCACAGGCACCTACTTCTCCCAGGGAGAAACATGAGTAAAGAAATATAACCTCTTCTCAAAGGAAATACATGCAGATGTCAGACAAATAAGAAAGTCTGGAGTCACCACTATGAAGACACTGAGTAGTGTTTTCAAAAGCATCTCAGTCATGATAGAAGGCTATAGCTTTTGGAGAGGAAATTAAACTGTTGAGTATTAGCTGAACTGTGGTAACTGTGATGTCTGCTTAGCCTCTCTCTGATTATATAGAGAGTAATTAAGTCTCACCCAGCTGATCCTGTACTTGAAGTCCAAGTTAACCCTACCCACTTAAACCATGAAAGGGCTGAGAACAACATCCCTGTTTCTGTCACTGATGTCACTGATGCATCCAAAAATTCGTAGCATTGGTCTAGAACATACAGATGTCTTAACTCTTCTAAACAGGCTTCATTGAAATTGGCAAGTTGGGCAAGGAGTAGAGAATGGGGAGAGAGTGCTTTGTTTCTGGAAGATGGTTAAATATAGTGGAAGGTACTATCCAGCAGATGACCCTTTATTAGATAAGGTATAGCTTCTCTAACGGCCTGGTAGTTAAAAGTATTCACTTTGAATGTTGGAACCCTAGTTCAAATTCTCCTTTGCATGACTATGTTGTAATTGATTCCAGACCCATCAGTTCTTACATGATACTTGTGATCTCCTTGATCATTCAGTAATCTTAGTTTATGAGCCTTAAACCCTTATGTCTGGAATTGTTATTGTGCATAAAATGTAAAGTTCATGAGATAAAAGAAGAAGGTAATGGCCCTATAATGCAGAATTTGGGACACATTGCCACTGCAGAATTGATTTTTAGAAATAAAGAAAGTGCTGAGGGTAGCCACTACTTAAGCTCTAATCTGCCAGATATATATATATATATAAAAAAAGAGAATTCTTCTCCAGTTAGAACTTAAAGGCACTACAGACTGGATTTTCATAATCATGAGAAGGCTTATGTGCCAAATTATTCATTAGCATTTGTGCTTCATTGATGATGGATGTGTAGAGGAGGGGGATTGTGTAGAACTTGGGAACAGGAATACAGACTTTCATGTGAAGGACAGCTTGGGAAAATGTTACCAAGATTTTACATTGATGTGCCTGTGGAATGACACATAACTGCCTAAAATCTTCTTCAAAAAAATGGAAGCTGGTACACAAATTGCATCAAAGTTTCAGAATCTCAATTTCTTAATGTTTAAATAAAAAATATGTTGGCAGAAATGACTGTTGCCATTCAACTATTTAATTGGTGCAGAGTATAAGACAGACTGGAAGAGTCAGTTTGCAGATGGCACTTGATTTAACTTAAACTGTACTAATATCCAGTTTTTGTGTTGCCACATATATATGATTAAACTGCTCTTTGTAATTGCCATTTCTCCCTTAACTTTTCAAACCATGATCATGTAGTAAACCTTCTTATAAATGACTTTCATGCCCCTTCTAGAAATATTTACAGTGATGGCACACCTGTATTTCACTGAAGATAACAACTGTGGTTACTTTGGAAGTTATATACAGGTGTAACTTAACTGCACTCTTTTTTTTTTGCCAAGAGGTGTAAGATGAAACACTGCTTAGGGAAGATGATACTGGGAATAGAGGTCTCATAAATGGTTTTGCCCCTCACCATGTGTTCAGCAGAACAGAGGGTTACAGCCACCTATGGTTCCTTGAAAAATGTTTGTGTTGTCTCAGTGACATGGCATTGACAGAAGTAGTAATCTTTTTGGTTAGAGGTATCAAAAATTAATACCAGGTGGTATAATACATGTTTCTCCCTTCAAATCTGTACCCATTTCTGAGAAGTTCTTTAAACTTCAGCCAGTGTTTGTGAGTGAGTTACAGTACCATGATGTAAGCTGCTTAAAGGTGAAAGCTGATTAAGAAAAATTTACAAGTGTCTGACATTCTAAAATGTTTTAAGGCTTAAAATTTTCATCCTACTGAAGATGGGCATAAAATATTTCTTCTGTGTTCATTAATTTTTCTACAAAGAGCTAGAACAATTTTTCCATCTTGCCTAGTAAAGCTGTGCATGTGCAGTGCTATTTTTCTAGCTTGTTCTCTCTCTGTAACCTGAGTGATGCTTTACTAGATACACTGCCATAAATCTTTTGAATAAAATAGACCTTTTGACAGAAGATCAAGAAGTTTAGAGGGTGTTTGACTATTAGCCATTTAGCGAGGAATGAATCATTCAATTTCAACCCTGTAGGGAATGTTTAATGTAGTTACAGGCTTTTGTCCTACTGGTTTTTGAACCAGGAGCTTAAATTAATCAATCAAATGGATTTTGCTGTATTGTTCCTAATGCAATGAAAAATCACACGCAAGGAATGACCTGTATCTCTGGAGAGTTTTGTCTACATAGAGCTTTCACTCTCTTCCTAAATGTGTTGATTTCTTCGTAATTCATTTTCTGATGACACTCAAAATAAGCTTCAGTGGTTATTTAAAGGAGATGATATCTTAAGTAATTTTCCACTTTTGAGGAAGAAAACAAGGAGTCTTGAATTTGCTGGAGATTTTTCTTTTTTTTTTTTTTTTTTGC
>VXAU01002493.1:204409-287986 GCA_013399695.1 Formicarius rufipectus | reverse complement strand
TTTTTTTTTTTGTTGTTTGTTTGGTTTTGTTTGTTGGTTGGTTGGTTTTTTGGGTTTTTTTTTGTTCTTAGGAAATATTTCACAGCATTCTGGTACTCTGCAGGTTTCCTTCCAAAAAATAAACAATTCTATATCTTCAAATATTAGAAATAATACTCAGAATACACAGCAGTGTGACAGTGAATAAACATCAGAATAGAATTGTTCAAGAAATTTAAGTTTTTTTTTTTTATTTCCTCCAGTTTTCTTCTGAAAGCTCCCACATTAAATTCTACCTCTGTGTACTTGTTACTTACATCATTAGGGAGAACTAGACATAACAAAAAGATAAAAAAGACCAAGTAGACAGATTTTGTAAAACAGAATGTCTCAACCTGTCATGCTTTGAGATCAGCTGTGTACACACGACTTTGCCCTCTAAGTCTCTGCAATGCAGTGTCATATGAGCTATCACATGTGAATTTCTGCCAGAGCTACTTTTCCATGAAACTTGAGTATCTCAAGTACATGATACATCTGCTCTGTGGTTTCCATGGCCAGGAAAACTGGCCATCCTTGCTCTTAAGTATTTTTAAATTCCTCTTTAAAAAGAAACCAAGAAACCAAGCCTGTTACTGGTCTCTTGGAGAAATAGCTTTCTTATATCCTGTTGTTTGTAAGTTACTTTGATTTTGAAAACTGTGATAGTGTTTTCAATGTTGCAGAGTCTCCAAAAAGGTGAATACTCTAAATTGAGGTTGCATTTCTTGTCGTCTTAATCTGCTTTAAGTGCATTGCTTTATGATACAGTTTTCAGTCATGCTGGCATAAATGGTGTGTTTCCTCCTCTTCAAGAACTCCTACAAATGAAGAGGGGATGCTAGTCATGAGCTGAGACAGTGTAGGAAGTCCAGTTTTCCTGTGTTATTTGTGGCAAGAATTTGTGTTTTGAGAAGGAGGAGTGGAAGGAAAATGATTTCATGGTCATTGACTGGTTAAAGCTGCATTTGTTTGATGATCGATTTTCTTTGTTTTGTTCCTATGATCTGTGGGCAGCTGTTAAGCAGATAGCTCAAAGTACTCAGACATGGGTGCTCCTTAATTAGTGGGTGGTAGAAGAGGATTAGATGATGGAATTTGGAAGATGGAATTTGGGAGTTAGACTGTCAGGAGGGTGTCTGAACATCACAGGCTGAAATTAAACACAGAACTGCTGTGTTCCAAACTTGTACATTGTACATAAAAAATGTGAGGTGCTTTGAAAAATGAAGGCTTCAGATGTTCCACTGGAGAGCTGGAATTGGTTTGTGATGCTGACAATTGCGCCCTCTTTTACTGTCTTACAGTTTTCAGTCTGTAAATTAAGGTTATTCATAAATGTTTGAGACATTTTAATTGAACAGTGAGTGTTTAAAGGAGTGGCATTGAATGGTGATTTTTGAGAATGTGATACAGTAAAAAGCATAAAAAGAGACATATATATATATATATATACATACACACACACTGCAATATTAGGGAACATATGTAATGTTTTCTATTCCAGGTACAAATGTAGCACTAACTGACACAGTGTGAAGAAATGGCTGCTTTTTAGTGGTTTGGGTTTGTTTTCAAAAATACAGTTGTTTTCAGTTTTCTCTGAAAGAGGAAAAAGTAATTGGCACCTGTCCTGTTTGAAGAAATGTTATCATCATTCTTTCACTAAGACTTCAGGAGTGACCTTTCCTTCCTGAATTGTTCTCAGTCATGGAGTCCTCCTGCTCATACTGCTGTCTGCTAGCTACATGAGTTTAGTTTTTCGCTGTTAAAACTACAGTTTTTAATGTAAAAGGAAACAATTAGGAAGACAATTATGCAAAAATCTAGTTTGTTATAAAAGAGTGGACTTTACAATGAAAACTCATTGAGAAGGCATCTTGGAAAGAGAGGGAGACATGGGAAGCATATAACAGCATGAGTAATTATTAAACTAAAATCTGCTGTTAAAAATTTTCTGCTTATTGCCAACAGGTTCAGTATTATGAGACTTTGCTTTGAGAATGGTGTGGTAAGACCCTTAAAAGCTTCTGTGTAGCTGGAACATGAATCCTGTGGAGAGTCATCTTTATTTCTACATGGTTTTCATATATGTTATCATCCTAAGCATATGTAAATATTTGTGTGTTTTTAGAAAACACAGGGAATGATGAGGGAAGAAGCAAGTACACCAAACAGATCAATAGCTGGCTCCAAGCCTGGTGTCACTGGCAGAATTTTGTTTCTCTTGATCATGGGTCAATTTATGTAACAGCAGATTGCTGTTCACCGATGGGATACACCTGTTTCCAAGGGGTAAAGAATCTTTGCATAGGAGTTATCAGGGCTCAGCCAGGCAGTTTTAAACGAGATTTGATTGGGAAAGACATAAAATTATGCTCGCTGAAGCATGTGAGGCAGCATGCCAGTGTTTGAGGGTTGGTGTGCTAGTGAGTTCCTTTGGCTGGCTGCTGCAGTGGAGATGGAATCCTTGTGTCAGCAGAGACACAACGATTATTGATGAGCTGGAAATCATGGAAGCACCTGAGATCATCATGTTAGGAATTAGAACATAATGTTGAGTTTCTCCCCACTGCAAAAAAGTAGTGAGATAATTAGCCCAACTGAAGTGCATCTACACCAATGCACACAGCATAGGCAACAAGCAGAAGAAACTGGAAGCCATTGTGCAACAGGAAAGATATAACATAGTTGCTGTCAAAATAAGTTTGCAGGAGAAATTCTAATTTCTGTCCTGTTTTGTAAAGACTGTAGTACATCATTGCCCAAAACCATGTACATTTAAATGACCTTGAAACAGTAGCACAAGAGAGCCTCCTGAGAGATTCAGGTGATTTTTATTTTTTTTTTTCTATTTGTAGCATAAATAATTTGTTTCATGATAGAGAAAATGATGTGCTGCAGGAGGCTGGCGAATATTGAAAGCATGACAGAAAAAAAAGTACAAAGCAACAAAGGATGATGCAAGCCAAACAAAGGGATGCAAAGCCTTTGTTAGGATTTGATAACCTTTTCCTCGTTTGTCTAGAGATTTCAGTGTGCAGAGATGGTACTCTCAGAACTGTTGTATAGTGAGTGAGCATTTTTAAAGTAATTATTTTAAAAGTTTGTGCAATGTTATGATTCTAATGTTTTTATACAACCCCCTGTCCTCTTGTTGGAAAGATTAGAATATAATTTTTGAATCATGAAAATTTTGTAAAATAGTTGAGGGTTTGGATTATGCTAGAATTTTGTGGGTTAAGATGACAAAGGAAGAAAAGGTACTAGTCTGGCAGTCTGTTTGAACAGGATAGTCTTCCTTACCAAACTCGTTTCCTCCTCTTATCTATACATACCTTGGTAAAGGCTATAAAAATTTTTATTCCATTTGAAGTTCCCCAAGTTGAAGTGATTTTTTTTTTTTTTTTAATTAAGAGAGGCATTGTTGAGGGAAAGGCTTCTTGTACGTTTGCCATGCTACTGAAAAATTACTAATGGTCGGTGAAGCCTGTGTCAGACTATATAAGTTGATACTAAACTCAAAAAATATTTGTTATGGACTAACAGTAAATACGTAAGTAATGTGGGGTGGGGAAGCTTTATGTACAGTGAATTACTTAACTAGTGTGCTAAATTTGAACCCTTGAAGCATCAACACAGCCCATTGAACTGCAAATATTCACTGTTCTTAATGTAAATGATAGGTCATTGGCTGCTTTTTCATCATGAGATTGCTTGACTGCTTGTCCTTAAATAAGCTGATAGTTAAATTGTGCATACATGCATGTTTGTATGCATATGTACCTGGATACATGTATATACATATATACTTAGTAAGATAAGCTCTTGGTCAGAGTTCTATTTTAACCAGTTAGAAGGGAAAATGCATGGATAGTTAGCTTCCTTTTCATTAGCTTTACCACTGACCTTTATTGCAGTCTGCAGGAAGATGAAAAATTGGCACAAAAGGGTTTCGTATCACCTTTCTTTTGTGGTCTGGCAGAATTCCTAAATTGTTAGGAAATGAGACTTGACAGTTTGTGTTATTAATTGGAGAACAATCTAACCATATTATAACTGACTTCAGTCTAAAGCTTCACTTCAGTTGATTCTTGTCATCCCTCAAGGCTCATCTGGTTTTTTTTTTTTATTTGGTTGATTGGTTTGGTTTGGGTTTTGTTTTTGTTGCTTTTTGTTGTTGTTGTGTTGCTGTGAAATGTAATTTATATAATGAAGTAATCCCAAAGATTGTGATAAATGAAGTTTATTGGCAGACCTGATTTGGCACTGAATCTGAAATAATTTACTGTGTAACTGTTTTATTCAGTTAGGCTGTTGTGGTTTTTTAGCTGTGACCAGTGCCACTGTAGTTACTGAAAATACGAAAAGACAAATACCATTTCCCACATTTGTGTGTTAGACTTTTAGTTAAATACATTGATCACATTTAATTCTTTGAACCTAATTATTTCCTAAATGCTACATTAATTTTGTTAGCAAAGCACAAGTATTTTTTACTGCAGTAATTTTGAAAAGGATTTGATACGAGTATTGTCTCCCAAGTAAATAAACCCCTAAATTGCTAGTTCTTGTTACAGCTTTAGTAAGCAACAGCTGCATAGCTAAATTTAAGTTGCAATTTGGGCTTGAAATGGAAATTTGTCTGTTTTTGTAATGCAGAAGTTGAATTTTCCAATACTGCAACTCAATGTTATTTAGTTAGAATTAAAATTTATTACAACAGCTCCTTTGTGAAAATAGCCTCCTGAAAGCTTTTGTAAAAATTCAAATTGAAGAATAAAAATGAGACCATAGAATTTTTATTTAGTTAAAAAGCTATTTAATGATTTAATTTAATATCTGGCAATTTTTTTTCTAGTTCTCGAGTGGCAGTTTGCTATTAGATTTTAAGTGCTTTTGAAAGAAAACTTCAGTAATGAAGGGGGATACCCTACTTCATAGAATTCTGTTGAGGAATTCTCTCTAAATTGTAGTTTTAAATTTACTTTTTTTGAAAAGAAACTGAGGGTCTGTCCCTCACTTAAAATCTCTTTCATGGTGTTACAACTTTGATCTACTCATCAAATTATTTGCTTTCTTTTCTCTTTTTCAGTACATCAAATTCAGACCCATCTGAACTTTAGTCTTACATTAGTATGAAATGTGCAGTCTTTAGTATTTTCCTAAGAATTTATAGGATCAATTAGAAGATAGCTTTCCTAAAAAGGAAAAGGTTGTAGTAAGTACATCTTTTGGGCAAAGGTAGAATTACCGTTAGAAATTTCAGATTTATGATGTTTTCATACTGCTACATCTGTTTTCAAAAGGGGGAGAGTTTCAAAAAGAGTAAACAACTATTCCATGAAGAAGTATTAGCTTAGTATTTGCCTTTCTAAGATGTCCGTGCTTTAGCCATGGTGCAGTTGAGAATTTTCTTCTTGTTATTTTTAGTACATGCCTCTAACTCTCACAGAAATCTAAACTGAGGCTCAAAATATTTGCTTGTATTGATGAAAGTTACCAGGACAAATAAGAAAGAGGTAGAGCTTAGTGTTAAAGCTGTAGATACTTGGAGAAATGGACCTCAATATTAACATGTTAAAAAAATAAATGCATTATGGATAAAAATGACAATATGAGTTCAATTTCATTGTCTGCTTCAGATTTGACAGGAGAAACAGTGTTAAGCATATATTAGAAAATACTTCCTTTTGAAAATTTTGGTTTTTATCCTTCCCTTTAAGAAATATTCTAGCTTCTTTCCTCCAAACTGAATTTAGTTGTTTACTCTCGTTTAAAGAAACTCATACTGTTTTTTATAGTTGCTATTCAAAATACTGGGAAAAATGTTTAGTGGTAAGGGATTCTAATGAAAATACAGTTTGTTTTCAACTTAAAAGCTTTATTCAGTTGTGTCTGTGTTAAATTTGTACATGTCATTAAGCTAGTAAATTCTTGAAATCATCATTAGTTAATGTGATGTACTGATTTTCTCTGTACTTTTGGGAAATTTGTGTTAGAAAGTACTCCACGGTAATTTAGTCACTGTATTTCACTGCAGTTTGTGGACCAGGGTAAAAAGATTTTAGTCCAGAAAGTTGCACAGGTTGGCTTGTCATATCTCTTGTAATATGGACTACTGGCGACTGCGCACCCTCAGCAAATACAAGATTTGATAATGGAAATGCTGAGGCTACACCGGATGGAAACATCAAGTACAGTTGCCATATCCTTTGTTGTTTCTTAGGTTTATTCACATTCACAATACATAAAACACACTAAATCTGTATTTCTCTACTTTTTTTACTAGTGAAAGAGAATATTTAGCATGAGGCA
Organism: Formicarius rufipectus; assembly: GCA_013399695.1. Classification (NCBI taxonomy): domain Eukaryota; kingdom Metazoa; phylum Chordata; class Aves; order Passeriformes; family Formicariidae; genus Formicarius; species Formicarius rufipectus. The sequence continues at coordinate 281,650 of VXAU01002493.1, read as the reverse complement.
AAAGTCTTCTAGAAAGCTTTTAGTGTTGCCTTGGGCTTTTATTTATTTGTTTTCACTATTGGGATCAGCTACCCATGAATCTGCTACAAGAGAAGTGTATCAAAATTAGTCAATCATGTTACTTTAAAAAGGGAAGAATAAGGATATTTCTGATCTCTTTAAGATTAATCAATTGTTGGGTGAACATAACAGTGTGTGCAGGTTTTAAAAAAAAAATTAATTTTTTATTTCACATTGTAGATACATTTGTCAAGGAAAAGATTCTTTAAAATTAGACTTCAAGTTGCAGAACCTGTAAACAAAGTTTTTGAAAATGCATTACTTCACTGTTGACAAATTTTATTGAAGCTAGATCTCTGTATTAGCAGAGTATGTTGTTTCTTCCTCCCATTAAGCACTTATATAATTTTCTTGTGTACCAAGACCCCATGGTCTTAGCATATTTCTGTGGAATTTTGGCAGTTTGTCTGAACAGTAATAATTAATTTCTAGTTTACTTGCTTTGTTGTAGAGTATATTATCTAAGGACTATGTAGATTGTGATTAGTTTATTAATCTGTCAGGAATTTTTGGGTGACTCTTGCTTGTTTGTGTCTCCCATTTTTCCTTCTCTGTTCCTGCAGGCTGCCTTATATCGACTGAGTGGGGATTGGAATCCTTTACATCTTGATCCAAGTTTTGCTGCTCTTGGAGGTGAGCTGAGGGATACCATTGTATTAATATTTTGACACAGGATGATGTAAATGTATTTTTAGTCTTTTTTTTCACTTGTTTAACAACCTGGCGAAAGTAGTGCTTGTTTTATAGCTGTTCTTACAAGCACCGTTAGCTGTCTTTAAAGTTCTGCATGACACTAGCTTATTGTAGCTAGAAATGGCGACTGGTACTTGGACCTTACCTACAATGGAAACATGGCTTCTGACCTATTTTTCCTTTAGCGCTTGCCACAGTCTTGTTTTCACAATCTCTGTTTCATATGCAGAAATAAGGTGACTACCAAAGCTTCAGAAGGAATTACATAAATTCTTTTATATGTAGTCCTTGCCATCTAAATAATTCTGAGATTGTATTGGTCTTGGTGGATTCTTTGTTCCTCTATGTAATCTTCTCAATCTCAATAAATCTATGAAGGCAGGAGAGAGGGATTTAGCACTTCTTTCCTATGTGATTGCTTAACTGCATCTCTTGAGAGCACATCAGCTTGTTCATTTACATAATGCTAGATGTAAAAGCATCCAACCAGAGGCTCTAATTACAGAAAAGAGGTCTGTTTTCTTAATGTCTTGTTGTAAAGTTACTTTTTGGAATTCTTTTTGGGCCTTGAGAGTAGTAGAATTTGCTTACTCCAGGCTGACAGTAATTTGATTTACTTAAGAAATTTTCCTGACTATCCTGAATATGATGTAGGCTAATCATAAACATTACATGAAAATACCAATCTGTAACAGTTGGTCAGCAGTTTTCTGATCTTCTTACCAAGACAAGTGGAGCAGAGCTATACTTCCTTGTTCAGATCATGATTGACATACTTTCACAAATGATTTCCTTTCATAAATGAGTACTAATAACTCAATTTTGTATAATTCTATGTGAATTTGTTTTACTAAGTAATGGTAGTCACTGGAGTCCATAAAGATATTTCCCCAGTTTATTAAACCATTCTATTTGTTCATCTGATGATTTTGGATAAATATTTCCTCTTGAAGATGCTGGAGATGCATGTTTGTAACTGAAAAACCAGTGTTTGGAATAATGATCATAATACTTGTCAAACCTTACAAAAAGAAGAGGAGTAGAAATCTTCTACCTGCTCACAAAGAGCACTGACACTAGACACAGTGAAAATGAAATTAACTATGTAGATGAGGTACATAAAACTGCTGCTCTCGATTTTGGAACTGGCAGTACCCTACTGTAATACCTAAACTAAATCTAAGTACTATCCAAAAAAAAAGTGTTACTGTAGGGGTATACCATAAGTATTTTTTAATAGTTTTGCAAAAGTTTTTTTCCTTGGGTATATTCACACAGTTCCGTGTCTTGCAGCAGTCTATGTTCTCTTTAACTGGCTCTCAGGAGTGTGCTGGATGCAAGCATTCAGCACAGTGCATTCAGGTCGTTCCAGGGTTATTGTTAAGGCTGCCTGCGAATAATGTTTTGGAGGACATATGCTACGTTATCTTCTTGTGCCTTTATTCCTGTATATTTTCAGTATTTCCAGATGCTAGAAGGTGAAAGCAGCATTCACTTTGGGTTTGTTTTAGTCTATATACAAAGTAACTTGATCACCTTATGGAATCACCTCTTCTTTGAGGGTGCATTAGTCTAATAAAGAGAATACTGGGGAAAATAGAATTGTGTATTTTTGTCGGTTTCTGAGTTCTGAAAAGAATGGTGGTTTCTGATTCTTGCATGGTGAATTGAACTAAGTTTTTTAAGAGCTAAATGTCAGTAACATTCTAAATGACAGATACTGAATACTGATGATGTAACAATAATTGAAGTAGTCTTTTAAAATTTTTACTGCATGGTATCTTTGTGCTTTCAGAACAGAGATTTTGCTTTTACACAAAAGAGAGTGCTATTAAAAGTGTGCCTACTCAAATGTTTTACAGGAAATAAATGGCAGAATGATCAGGGAGGAATAATTACTACAATAAAACAGATTCATGCTCCTTTTAGCCTGTGCTTTTGTCATTCTCTTCTAACCTAATGAGTCAAAATTTCTCTTTCTCATGCTTAATCCTCGTAGCCTTGTCTTTTTTTTTGGCCATTTATCATAATTCCCCTCTTCCCCAGCATTGAGTCTGTCATGGGTTAACCTCAGCCAGCAACTAATTGCCAGACAATGTCTTGCTCACTTCTCCTCCCTCCCCTCTCCTCCCTTCATGTCCCTTTCTCCTCCAGCCCCAGTCCCAGTGGGATGGGAGGAGAGATGGAGAGGAAAAATGGTAAAACTTGTGGGTTGGGATAAGAACGCCTTAAAAACTGAAACAAAGTAAAATATTATATTGATAATATTAATGATGTTACTGATAATAGTAATGAAAAGTAGAGAGAAAATTAAAGGAAAAAACCTCAAGGGAAAAAAGTGATGCGCAACACAAGTGCTCGCCATCTGCTGACTGAAGCCCAACCCTTCCCTGAGCTGTGATCAGCAGCTCCTGATGAGCTCCCCCTAGCTTATATACCGGACATGACATTCTGTGGGATGGAGTATTCTTTTGGCCAGTTCAGATCAACAGTCCTGGTTATGTTTTCTCATGGATTCTTGTGCACTTGTTCACTGGCAAAGATGAGACACTGAAAAGTCTTTGGTTTAGGTTAGGCACTACTTGTCAACAGCCAAAACATGAGTGTATTGTCAACATTATTCTCATACTAATGTCAAATCACAGCACTCTACTAGGGAAGAAAGTCAGTTAGATCCCAGCCAAAACCAGGACAGATTCCTGGTGGCTTTTTTCTCTTTGTCTTGAAGGTGGTTTCTTTCTCCTACATCTTCCGTTTCTCTACAGGCTGGACTTTTCCTGTCTCCTTTTGGTTTTGCTTTTTCTCCCAGCTGTTTGTTGCCCCTTGGAACATACCATGCTGTGTAGATGCTATGAGGAGTTGTTTAGAGCTCAGAATAAGCAGGCTCTGGCAGAAAAGGGTGGCAGATGAGTTCTGGGCAAAGCAAGTGGTTTCAGAGCCAAAGCTGGACAGATGTATGTGGATTCCATGGGCTCTCAATGAGCTAAGTTAGATTAAAAAGAAAAGGATTAGGAACTGTATTGGAGGAAAATACCACGAGAATAGATATTCATGGAAGCAACATTCAACATCCTAATATTAAAAGTGCTAAAATGTTACTTCTTTTGATAGGATTTAAGAAGCCTATACTTCATGGACTATGCACCTTTGGGTTTGCTGCTAGGAATGTTTTGAAGCAGTTTGCAGATAATGATGTGAAGAGATTCAAGGCAATCAAGGTCTGTATGTTCATTCTTTGCAGTTAGTCTTCTTGATTTTTCTGGTTTTAGTGACAAAACAAATATGTGAGTGTGGGAAAAGCCTTTTGCACTGTCCTAACTGCCAGAATTAATTGCATGCATTTTAATGCCACCATCTTCAATGTTTCATAAATATTTAGGTTTTCTGTATTGTTAGTTGATTAATTTTCCTCTTTGCTCTATCATTTTAGTAGACCCTATGCTTTTAGTCATTACATGTACATATGACAGATCTGTTCACAGTCCCACATTTTTTTTTCTTGTTTTGCTTTTAGGTTCGCTTTGCAAAACCAGTCTTTCCTGGCCAGACTTTGCAGACAGAAATGTGGAAGGAAGGAAATAGAATCCATTTTCAGACCAAGGTCAGAACAATCTCATCATTATGGGTTTTAGAGAAAGGCGTGTTGGTTAAAACACTGGGAGTATGAGGGGAAGCAAAAAAAAAAACCACCAAAAAAACAACAAACCAACAACTCATCAAGCACACCACTGACTAAGGTTTTATAAAGAAGTAAATAGAATAGTCTTACTTATTTATGGTGTTACTAGGATTCCCGTAAAAATACCATTAGAGGACTTAATACCTTCATCTTAAATGAGAAGTCATTTAGTTGTGTTCCATTTTCTGTGTTTATCTGCTGTGGAAGAGGAAAAAGCAGTTATTCTCAGGCCATCATAGTTTGTTTTCTGCAGTTCCTCAAAACCTTGCATATGTATTAAAAATACTAAAAAAAAATTTATTTATCTTAAATTAACTCCTGACAGTTTGTGCAGGTTAAAATGTACAAATTTAACTTAAATGTAGTTAAACTTCAGCTGCTGTTATACAGAACAACTTACCTAGAAAGGGAAATTTCATAGCAGTCGGACATAGTAACTACAATACAACAGAGTTTACATTTTTATAAATTCCACTTTTGTCTTATTCTATTTCCTTTGACTATAATGCTATTAGTAATTTGGTATGGGTACTTTCCAATTCTCACTCCCACATCATAGGCTACTTACTGGAAAGTAAGGGTAAAATGCTCTTCTTAAAGGACAAAATGTAAATGTTCATCACTTCTGTTTAGTATCATATGACACTGTCATTTTCTTAAACTGTGATTAGATACTGGTATTTATCAATATGTATTGTCTAACGCAGATACAATTTACATTGCTTTGGCTGTCAAAAAGGTTTTGCATTCCCATCTGTAAAAATGTAGCCAGCTCCTGATTAGTGCTTAAGGCAGCAAGTACAGTTGCAGCTTCAGGGAGGATTGGGCAGGCAAAGTCAAATATAGGGGCATGACTGCTGTTTCCACAGGAATACAGCCTTGTAGTATATGTGGTAACTGAAGAAGGTAAATTTTGTCTTCAGATCTGATGAGTGTTAGAAGCTATAGAATTTCAAAATGTTAACAACATAGAGAGTGCTATGTACAAACTGTCCCTCTCTGATTGCTAGTAGTAAGTGAGGTAGTTGCTGCCTCAAATGTACTTTGGAGATTACCATAGCTATATTTAAAATGTGCTACCGCACAGTCCTGACAAAATTTCGAGTATTCAGGTGTTGGCTTTTGAGGTTTTGCATGTACAGTGTAAATTAATAGAGCTCATGATATACTTCCATGCCCTTTGGAATCTGTAAACAGGATGAGTTGTTTCGTTCTGTTTAAAAGCTGAATTTGTAATTATGCTTGGTTTAGTCATTATTAATACATAAAGTTTTGGTGAATTTTACCACAGGTTGTTTTCTTCACAAGTTTGTAGTAGCTGATTTTTCAGAAGAATTGCGAAGTTTGACAGGATTATAGGAAACTGCCTTGTTTGAACAGTTATGAGTTGTACAGAATTCTGTTTCTCATTGCATATTGGATTTGTCAGAAATAAAGCAATCTTTATGCTTGAAATAAACTCTGGCTAAATCAAACTAAAAGTGGACATAAAACTTTCAAATGCTGGTTTGATTCCAGTTTCAGCATTGTCTGAAGTGCAGTGGCAGTGGGTGACAAGCTGTTAGGAATGATTTGAGTAATTGTTCTGTGTAGTGCAGCAAACTAGACTGTGGTACTGGATGTTCCTCCACTTTGGCTTTTGCCGACTCTGTATGCATTGCCAGTGAATCAGTTTGCCATCTTCTATTAGCTGCCCTAAGTCAGAATGGTTTGTTACATGTATGTCTCAAAGAGAAAATGCCAGAATTAAACCCTTTCTCTTCTTTGATTTAACTATTTCAAAAAATTAAACCAGAAGGGAATTCAGGCATTTTTCATGATTCTTCTTGTAATCTTTCTTTCTTTAAAGTGCTTAAAAATTGTTTCTAGTGTAAGTTGGAGTATAAAGCATGTGGAGATACTTAAACTGTCTGAATGGACTCTTACAAATGAAGTGTCTACCTCAACTAAAAGCATTTTAGAACAATGTCTTTCTGAGGCTGTTTATGAAGAAACGTTGACGGTAGCTTATAACACTGAAGGTAAATTTTCAGATGAGTAAGATTTTTCTACTGCTTTATGGACAGAAAACCAGCAATATATTTGAGTACCATTTCTCAAGAGGCAAATAGTTATTTCACTTGAAGAGCTGCTTGAAAAATACGTATACTAACAATTTGCCTCAAGACTACAGCTCATTGTCTGAAGTGTTTTTTTCACTCTCTATCATTTTTGTTTACTCTTCATCTCTGATTGTAAAATGTAAGGAGAGGTTTTTGGATGCCCTTCTGTTGTGGCTTTTTGCAAACAACATCACTCCCTTAATATATGTTCTCCCCCCACTACAGGTCAAGGAGACTGGACAAGTTGCAATTGCAGGGGGCTATGTGGATATAGTACCGGCCTTGGATAAGCCGTCTGGTCGAGAGCCTCTGAAGGTAGGGAGAAGAAATAAAAGTCTTAACTTGCAAACTGGCATACTTAGGCTTTATTTTTGTGGTAAACATGAGAAAGATACTTAGATTGCTTTAGGCCAGTTGCGCGCACACTGTGCCTCACCTAAAAAAAAAAATCCATTGCACAGGCTTATCCCAAAATCTTCGTTCACGAAGTCTAGCCAACAACAACTTAGATTGCTTACCAGTCTTATTTGCTGTACACAGATAAGTGTATGAGTTCAGAGGTGTGAACACACAGGTTGTTAAAGAGACAGAGATTAATTGATCTATTTGAGAGGAAAGTTCCATTTGTTTTAAGATACGCAGGATGGCTGATGTATTTTAATATATTTGATGCTAACTGAACTCTCAGAATAAGCATCGTGCTGTATGTCACAAAACATGTGAGACTTGTACCAGTGAGGGCTATCAGTTTGGAGCACTTGCATAACTTAAAATTGAAATTATTTTCTGTAATTTGGGGCTGTATCTGTAGAAAAAGAATTTTGTTTTTATTTTGTAGATGTTAAAGACCAAAAACTGTGTAGGCTGTAAAGATTTTTTTAAACTTGGGCAGAACCGTTGTTTTTCCTTTAAGCTTACCCTGAGAAGTTAAGGTGCTTTGTCAAACATTTGCTGGCACAATCAGATATCCACCAGGGGAAACTAGCCTAACTGAGTGAAGATTGGCAAATTTAAATGCCTTTAGGAACCCTGTTATATAATGGAAAATGTTAGGCTTAACCAAAGAGGTGACAAGGTAGCAGCCCGAGGAATATTGTGTTTGGTGTACAAGTAGGTACAGCAGAACAACTACACCTATGAGAGGTTCTTTCCTTCAGTTCCAGTTAGATGAAAAATGCCACTGAAGTAGCTTCTAAAAGTGTGGCTTTTTATCCAGTACAAATACTTGCTAAAGAAAAACTGTGAAAGGCTTGCAAAATAATGTGTTTGGCAAAGGTGAAAATTCGAAAGTAGGTAATCCCACTCTTAACTGTGTCCTCACTGGAGTTTTGACAGTGTTCATAGTTCATTATGTTTTGAGTATGTTCCATATCAAGTTAAAGTAATATACAGGTAAAAACACCTTTTGGTTTTAAAAACTACCATGTCAGTCAGTGTGAAAAAAGGGGCAATGGTTATCCTCCAAAGGAAATTAAGGGCAATTTAGAAACTCTTAGAGTACTAATTAAAAATCACATCTTAAATTGTAATGATAAATGACAAAAACTGCAAAAGCAAGATGTGAAATAATTTGAAATGAAAGTTTGAATGAAGCATTTTCTACTTGAATGTACCCTTTAATGCTGATGGCTTCTAGATGTGATTGTGGTGGAAGAAATCTCAATTGCTTTTAATAATTCTGCTGTGGATACTTTTCCTGGACACAGTGCTTGAACTAAGACATATTCAGTACATTTTAACAAAGTCTCACTTTTAACTTCTTCGTGCTCTCTCTTTTTAAGACTTCAGGGCTGCAGAGTGACCTTGTGTTTGAAGAAATTGGTCGTCGTGTAAAAGAGATTGGAAATGAACTGGTAAAGAAAGTCAATGCCATATTCCAGTGGGACATCACAAAAGATGGAAAAACAGCAATGCAGTGGAGTAAGTTGTAGCTTTTGTATAATACCCTGCTGCATTTTTTAATGAAGTGAGGTTAAGTATATTTTCTTTACATATATATATATATATATTATTATATATATTCTAATTAAACTGATGTCTTGAAAATAAGCACAAGGTAGTAAACACATATTCACTGGGACTTGAAAGTCTGAGTGTGTTCTGGATGCACAAGGGACAAGGAGGTCAGGTAAAGTTCCATAATGGCAGTTATTAACCCTTCTAGGAACATACTTCTGTAACTTGCCTATTTAGATGTAGGTGTAAACCGTCCTTTGGAACTTAAATGCATTTCTATTTACATTTTCCAGATTGGCTTGTCACTTCACTTAGGAAGGCATGGTAGATTAGCCTACTAGGCACTCTGTGTTACAGTAATTATTCTGTTGGTGATATACATGGTAACTGATCTAAAAAAATAAGTAATTATTTCTACTGCATTGTTCTTGTCACTATAGTCCAATTTGTTTCCCTTCAAATTTTCCAAGGTCGAGGTTTATTGAAGGTGTAATCATGATTTTCCATTGTTTAAGCATGGGACTGGTTGATGAAAACAGGCTAAAGCCTTAAATGCAGGGGGTCATAGCAGAACTGTTTCTGGTAAAGTGGATTATAGAAGTACGTGAAATGGTTTGATGGAGGACAAATTACTTCCTCAAAAAACGTTTCTTCTTAAGTTCTCTTGTGCTGTCTTTCTAAGGATATGTATTTAAAAAAAAAAAAAGTTTAGTAATTTGATATATTTATTGTCTTTGCCATTTATTTATTTTTTAGTTCATGTATCCACTGCTCTGTTAGTGGAATGTAAAGTTTTTCCAAAAAGATAAAACTTAGTCAGGTTGTAACTTTTAGACCTTTGTTATTTATGGAGAAATGAAAGTCTTTGGGTCTGTGAAATTTTGTTGCTTAGACTGCTTCATTTTGTTGGTCTCTGTGGTTGGATGTAGCCAGAAGAAGTTTGGGGGAGATGCAGATGAAGTGGGTTGCCCGTTGACAGGCTGAGAGGAGAGACTGACAGTAGGTCAGAACAGGTGTGTATGGTGTTTTTGTCTAAGTTTAGAGAACTTAGAAAAAAAATTATANGGCACGGAGGTATTTTACAGACCGCAGCTGATGAGTAGCCGGTGCTGGGTTGCCCCCGGGGCGGTTGGTGGATGGGAAGAAAAAAACAAACTTTGGCGTGTCCCTCTGAAGAGCAGTGTAAATCCTCTGCTGGTGAAAGTGATGGTTGCAGTCTGGTGGCAGTCTCAGTGTGCTCGTGGCTCTGGTCCTCTTCTGGATCTGAAGAGAGCTCCCAGGCCCAAAAATCCTCTGCTTATATCCACTTAGGCTCCACCCAGTCCCTCCCCCAGGGCGGAGACTTAAACAATGGGTGATTTACTCTGTGAGATAAACAGTGGCCTATTTTTGATACCCCTGATGGGCCATTAGCAGACATGATGCCTCAGGTGGGTGTGGAGGCAGAAGAATTTCCTTATCTCACAGAAGTTCCAAAACACCCAGCCTGCAGCCTGAGGGGTGTGCTGTCCCTTAGACAATAGCTGCTAATGTGCCATTGTGAGCAGTTCGTGGGAAAAAAATGGCATAGAGGCTTTAGAATACACACCCACACAGTGACAAACTGATCCTGTCTACTAAAACCAGGACAGTTTTGTTCTGTGATCTTTTTAAATTATTGTTATGTCTTTCCAATGTCTGTTCTCAAGAAATGGTTACTGTGTTTCAGAAACTGCTTGTCCTTTTACAGAGCAATTGAGAAACCTATAGTTTCACTTTATCGATGTTTTCCTAATGTTGACCAGCAGAGATTCTGACCTGCAAGACTGCGGCTAACTTTCAGGAAAAATGGGATATGTACCTTGATCAAGATAGCTGTGTTGTACCTGTACTGCCTTTTGAGCAGTTTTTGAGGAATAAGGGGTGATTTCCACTTGGACCACAATCAATATGCTGAATATACCTGTGTAAATTACACAATCTGTTTACCTATACATCAAAATGAGACAGGAGAAATACTGAATGATCCAGTTCAGATGTTCCGTCTTGAAATTCATTACTGCTCTTAATCATTTCTACTGTCTGCAGTTTTCCATTTTTGCACTCAGTAATTTAAATTGTGGACATGCTTAGAACATGGACAGAAGGCTTAGGAAGTTTTTCTTATATTCTTGCATGAATGTTTAGAAGATAATTAGAAGTGCATAGGTTAAACTCCAGAATATTTAAACATGGATACTTGTGTTTGTTGGTCAATTGCTCTGTCCACTACATCAGTCTTGTCTGTTGTTTCACTTGTAACTGAATGCAATACAAGTGATGGTCATGTTTATATTAAAAACCAGAAAACTGTCTAAGGATGATTTGTCATGGTCTTTGCAATAGCTTTGTTGGTCAGCTAAATTTAGTATTATGTATGTCCAGAGAATAGAGGGAAAAGTCAGTGAAGTAAAAATCTACTGAGAGGTGTTCAAGACATGAATAAAGTTTCTTGTTCAGGAAGATCTGAAACTGCAAACCACAGTGAATGCAGAACAAGCACACTTACAGATTAAGGCCTGAGCTGAGGCCTTACCTGCCTCATGAGACCAAGTTTCATTAAAGGGGAGACAGGTGGATGTTTGTGCCATTGTATCCAGAGCAACAGAATGCTCCTGCTTTGAGTAAATTACTAGTCAGCCTTTTCAAAGCTTGTCCTCTCTTGTGTTTCCTACTGAAACAGTAGGAGGAAGGTAGCCTTCTTCCAGTGCATATATGCCTAGCTGAAGGGGATTAAATAGCTGTGTTCCCTCTGCTTCAGTTGCAGTGAAAATTGTCTGTACTTCTATATGAATTTTGAAAAAAAATTCCAAGCTCCCTGTAGGATAGAGTGTGGAGGAGGTAGTCCAATATTTTAAACATTTCTTGTTGCTGACTACTACTAAGAGCTGAAATGAAGCATTTCCAAAATCTTGGAAAAGTTACTGTGAATATTTGTATAATATGGTCAGTTCCTTCAAGCTTACGAATTACTGTAGCCTCTGTGGTGTAGTAAATATGTGTGGCTGAAGGTAAATATCTAGGTGGCCAGGAAGGTGTCTGTAGAAAGTGTTGCTTATTTTTCTCGTCAGAAATATTGGTGTGCAAGCACTCTCTTTCTGTAGCACTCTTTCAAAGAATTTTTTCTGTCATCTGATTTCTGTTTGTTTGTGTTTTCTGAATATCTTTGTGTGTCTTTGAAATTTCAGGTATTTATAGGGTGAGGTAAACAGTTAATGTTAAATTAGTTAAACTCTTATAAATAATTTAAATATTTATCATATCAAAATAGTGTTGAAAACTCACTAGCAGAGTGTTAGCAATCATAATTGTAATGTCAACTCTCACAGTTTGTTCTTATTATGGATCAAAAGCCTACTACTGTTACTGTCTACATAACTCTAATGGTACATTTCTAATGGTAAGGTATGTATTTATCTGCATGATGGAATTTTTAGTTTGGGAGTCTTTGAAAATGCTATTCCTATCATTAAAAAACACACCCAAACAAACACAAAGCAGAGAAAAAGAGATTTATAAGCAGTTGTGAACGTAATTCTTTTTGCATGTTTGCATATGTTATTTTATTATTCAGTATTCAAGAGCATCATCATGTACTGTCTCTTCTACCAGATGCTGGTGTAATTAATTTTGCATAGTGAATGTGGAAGAGAGTAGTTTATGACTTTACATTCAAAGGAAGATAGCTTTCTTGCACTTAAGATATTCTCAATAACTCAAAAGATTTCTGACTTTATAAGATCTTTGTAAGATCCTTATGTGGTCATCAGCAAGATTTTTGTAATTCACATGATTGATAACAGTTGATTTAGAATGTGTAACATTGACAATGCCATTTGCTGACTTGAATGCCTGACTTTTTCAGTTTTAAATGTAATAGAAGCCTCTGTACATAATTAGAAATTTTAGTCTTTGATACATTGATTTTTTACTTTAAAAAATGAAGATGGTAGTAATATGTGACCTTTACTATAGCTCAGATTTATTTATGTGTCACTATTTTGACTGGTTTCAAACCTGCTTCACATTTTAATGTTCCTCAGCTCTGTTGATAGAACTGCATTCTTGACACTACATTTCAATTTGGTCTGCTGGTTATTAGCTGTGTCCTCCAGCCTCTTAAGATATTGGAGGTAAGCATGTGAGAGAAAGCAGCAGTATTAATGACCTCTGTCATGGCCACATGTCAAGTCCTGTGTCCAGTTCAGGACTCCTCAGTTCAGGAAGGACATTGAGGTGCTGGAGTGAGTCCAGAGAAGGGCAGTGTAGCTCATGAAGGGTCTGGAGCACAGGTCTAAGAGGAGGGCTGAGTGAGCTGCTGTTGTTCAGCCTGAGGGAAGGGAAATTCATGGGTACCATATTGCTCTGTACAACTGCCTGGAAGGAGATTGTAGCCAGACGGGGGATCAGTCTCTTTTCCCAGGTAGTATGTGACAGGGCAGGAGGAAATGGCCTCAAGTTGCAGCAGGGCAGCCTGGATTTCAGTTGGATTTCAGAAGGAATTTCTTCGTGGAGAGAGTTGCTAAGCATTGGAATAGACTGCCCAGGGAGCAGGTGGAATCACCATCACTGGTGATGTTCAGGAAATGACTGGATGTAGCACCTGGTGCTATAGTCTAGTTTTTAAGGTGGTGATCAGTCAAAGGTTGGAGTCAGTGATCTCAGAGGTATTTTCCAACTTTAATGATTCTGTTATTCTGTGAAATTTGTTCTTGTGTATGCAATCATTCTGGTATTTCTCAAACTTTACAAAACCAAAAACTTGAAGTTTTTTTTGTATTTACACTTATTTCTAGTGTTTTGTTCTAACCATATCTGTGACCTTTTGATCTCTATACTGCAGTAAAGCAAGATTTTTATTAGTTTAAATGAAGTGGAATTTGTGAATTGAGTTTTGCTTTTGTTGTTACAGAGTCACATCTTGATGGAGGCACTGGTATTAGTAACAATAGTCTGTTTAACCAGCCATGACTTTTACTTTTGTGTAGTTGTCTGTGGATTGTGTGAAGCTGTGGAGAGGTGTAGTACAATTGGCCTTGCTCTCGGGATGTGAAATTTTGGTCAGCTCATGTGCTGCCTAAACACTGTTGACCTGTAACCACTGACAGCTGGCCTTTATTAGTGGCATTTCTATACAAAACCAAGCTGTTTTAATTAAAGAGGATGCTGAAAATACTCTTAAGAAGGTAAAACAACACTAATTTTGGCAGTATCAAAACCTAAAGAATAAGTGTGGTGGTACTGGAACTATCTTGCTATTTTTTAATAAAATGCTTAATTGACAGCATCCTTCTTCCTGGCTTTGATTTCCCTAGTTTACTTCACTACCTAAAGCATGCTTTGATCTCTCTTTCATTTGTCTCCTTTAATTGTCTTTCTTTTTAAGTGGTTATAAAATTATTAATTTTTTTTTTTTGAGTTAAGGTAGTTAATTTCCACTTCTCTTAACACAGAGAAAAGGTGTTGCCATTGAGATTTGTTAGCTGATAGTTAATGGCTCTCTGGAACAGTACTCGGAAGAGTTTACCCATCTTTTGCTTTTCCTCATGCTTCTGAAGACACAGGCAGGAGATATTTCTGTTCCTTTCCAGTTCTCAGAAGATTAAAACTTTGTTACGAGAACTGCGGAGAAATAGCTGCTTTAGGAACAGCTGACAAATTAAGCAGAAACTGCTCAATAATTTATGATGCAGTATCACTGCCAGTGAAGAATGGGTGACATTTTATTTTGTTTGCTTTGAGGACCAGTCTTCTATTGCTGTTACCATTGCAAAGCAAAATAAACCCCAAACCAAAGCAAACAGAAAAGTAGTCCAACTATTAATATTTCACTCCAGAAAGAGTATGGCACTCTTCAAAGGCAAAGCAAAATCTCTACTCCAAATCTTAGAATGTCATTGTCTAGTGTTTTAACTCCTATGTAGTTTATTATTGGCCCTTTTTAGTACGTCTCTGACAACAGCATCTTGTGGATGCTAATAATTCATAGATATTTAAGTACTGTAATATAACACTTAAGAATTCAAGCAATAGCAAAAATTTGAAGAAAAAGTGATGTATCATTCACTGTAACTTCATGATTCTACTTTTCTGCTAGGTGTGTAATACTAAAATTTTACACATTTGAGAAGGTAGTTCAGTTCTAAAATGGACTTCAGCTTTCAGGTTAGTTTTTGTTGCTACATACAGTATTGCAAACTTCTGTTTTTGTATGGAGTAGATCAACCGTGTGAATGTCTAGGAGAAAACCTTTCTCTAGCCACCAGGGAGGTTTTTACATGTGTTCTCAGGAACAAAGAACACTGGAGACACTTTCAGGTTACTCATCTGTTGCTGCTGGCAGTGGAGCTGTACTGGCAGTGCCCACATTGGTTGCCCCCCAGCTGCCCAGGTCACCAGCACTTGAGCACGGACATAGTACCAAGTACTGCCAGTACCAAGTCATGATCCAGCTGGCTGCTCCAGTCTTAGTGCAGCATGCACGCAGCAGTGGTGGGATAGCAGCTACAACCACAGAGATGTGTATCCATTATGTATGTGTAGAAGACATGTAATAAGAGACCTGCATCAAGACCATTTCCTGCTATGGCAGGCAGCTGTGTTGCCTGCCTTTGTCTCATAAGTTGTATTTTACAAGAGGGTACCTTGTCCAGTAATTTTGGAAAGCTAGTATTTTTCTGCTCTGATGCTTTGAACCTGTTCTGGTACTCAACTAATTAATGTCTTTCATTGGTAGTTTACTGTCCATGAGGCAGTGCTGTAGTTTAGACTCAGTTGTCTTTTGAATACTCTAGGGTAGGTATAGGTCAGGAGGTTAGAAAACAGATTGTATATGTTTCTAATCCTTTTATTTATTTTTCTCCCATGGGAAAAAACTGAATGAGCAAGTTTTTGGGGTATCTTTTCATTCTTTGTGAGGAGGGGAGTTTCTTTGCTTGAGGTAAATATATTTTGGATCACTCTTTCTCCAGTTTGTTTGGTTTTGGTTTTGGTTTTTTGTTTGTTCTTTTGTTTTGTTGTTGTTGTTTTTGGGGGGGGGTGGGGGTTGTGTTTTGGTTTTTTGTTGTTTTTAGTTAGGTTTGGTTTGGGTTTTTTACTTCTTGTATTAGAGAGATAACATATGATAAAGCCTAAAATGGGGGTAGATCAAGTAACAATAGAAGATTATTCATTCTTTTGTGGGAAAGACAGCTTTTTTTGTCACAGAATTCTTTTCTTTTGTGGCTACTCTGTCATTCTTTTTCATTTTTTCTCATTTATCAAAAATCTTGGTGCTGTTTACAAACAATACAGAGGAAGCGAAAATTTTTATATTTTTGGGAAAAGAACTCACCATTGCATCCTTTTTTTTTTAGCATTTCCAGTAAGTTTGAACTTGAAGTGGGCTAAGGATTTGATGTGGTCAACCTGCTCTCGGTGCCCAGCAAGGTTATGGAGCAGATCACCTTGAGTGTGATCACATGGTGATCACAGAACAACCAAGGTATCAGACCCAGCCAGCAGGGGTTTAGGAGAGGCAGGTCCTGCCTGACTCGCCTGGTCTCCTTTTATGACCAGATAACCTGCCTAGCGGATGAGGGAGATGCTGTGGATCCTCAGCCTTCTCCTGGAAAATCCCTCTTTGGTGGTTCAAAACTGGCTGGATGGCCAGGCCCAGAGGGTGGTGGTGAATGGTGCTACATCCAGTTGGTGTCTGGTCACGAGTGGTATCCCCTAAGGCTCGATATTGGTCCCAGTTCTGTTTAAAGTCATTAATTTCCTCTTTAATGATGTGGACGAGGCTATCAAGTGTGCCCTCAGTTAGTTTGCAGATGACACCAATTTGAGTGGAAGTATTGATCTGCTGCAGGGTGGGAAGGCTCTGCGGAGGTATCTGAACAGGCTGGGATGATGGACCAAGGGCAGTTGGATAAGGTTCAGTGAGACAAAGTGCCAGATCCTGCACTTGCATCTCAAGAACCCCCTGCAGCACTACAAGCTTGGGGAAGAGTGGCTGCAGAGTTGCCTGGTTGAAAAGAACCTGGGGGTGCTGGTTAACAGCTGTCTGAACATGAGCCAGCGGTGTGCCCCAGAAGGCCAATGGCATCTTGGCTTTTGTCAAAAATAATGTGGCCAACAGGACCAAGGCAGTGATTATCCTTCTGATGTCCTTCTATACTTGGCACTGGTAAGGTCACATCTTGAGTGCTGTTTCCAGTTCTGTGCCCCTTGCTACAAGGAAGATATTGAGTTGCTGGAGCGTGTCCAGAGAAGGGCAACAGACCTGGGATAGGGTCTGGAGCACAGTCTTATGAGGAGAGGTGGAGGGCGTTGGGGGTGTTTAGCTTGGAGAAAAGGAGGCTCAATGGAGGCCTTATCACTCGCTACAATTACCTGAAAGGAGGTTCTAGCCAGGTGGGTATCAGCCTCTTCTCCCAGACAACCAGCAACAGGATGAGAGGACGTGGCCTCATTCATGGTGGACATCAGAAGGAATTTCTTCACAGAAAAGGTGGAGTCACCATCACTGAAGGTGTTCAAGAAATGACTGAACACAGCACTTAGTGCTGTGGTCTAGTTGTCAAGGTAGTGATGAGTTAAAGGTTGGACTTGCTGATGGACTTGGAAGTCCTTTCCAACCCTAATAGTTCTGTGATTCTGTAAACATAAAAGGTTTGCCTGTGGTACCATGATTATGCAATGTTCAAAGGCATGTTTGTGCTTTGAGAGCTTACAGTTAACTGCAGATACTGAGTGGTAAACAATGGTCTTGGGATTTGGCTAGGAAATGGAGAACAGGGTGACTACCAATGTTAAGTAACAATCTACAGCAATTTAACAACTTTTAAATGTGTACTCTATTCAGAATAAAACTTCTATGTTGTTAGAACTTGCCTGAGTCACTGTACCTTTTAAATTCTCTTTTTATTTAAACTTTACACTGCTGAGACTGATGGATGAGTATTACCAATATTGCTTTTCCACCCAGTACGTAATGAAGAAGGAAGAAATTGTGTCTTGGGAGACAATATGTCAAGGGTTCAGCAACTAGGTCCCTTCTGGGACAGTCTAGGAGGGGTAGGGACAGAAAAAAAATTAAATGCATGCAAGGTCAAGCACAGGAAGGGATGGATTTCTAAGGTCCAGAAGGAATTCAAAACAAATAATTAAGAACAGTAAGCATCCTAGACACCGTGTCTTGTGACTTAATATATTGGGCTTGATGACCAGTGCTGGTTGGCTACATTGCTATGGTTTGTAACATGGATAGCATTTGAGAAGAGGTATATTTTGAAAGCACATGGACAGTTAAGCTTGGTTAACTTAGTCTGAGCATCTGGTATCCACTGTGAAGCTTGCATTTCATGATTCAGTAGATTATTTTTTTGGTCTTTTTTCTTTCCTAATAATAGTCTGTGCCTGCATAACTTGCAGGAGCAACATTTAAGGGTTCATATATGATGCTAGACTATATAGTAACTGTTTTGGGTCAAAAAGATGTTACACAGTTCCTCCCAGCAAACCAAAATGTATAGATCATTCATCTGGTGCTCAGATACTGTTATGCATGAAACCTGCTCCAGAAATTACAATTTAGTTTAAAGTCAACGGGATAATAATAATCCCGTATGTCACTTCTCATTGAGCAACGCTGTATACTTAATTCCTCTTCTAGTTTTGTTATAACTGGATAAATATTACTTAAAGCAAATTTCAGAAAATGAAAGACTACTACGGAAACATCCACTGGAATAATGTGTGGGATTGGGGTGTGACGAATCAGGAGAAAAAGGTATAAAGGTAAGACAGGGAAGTTGGAAAATCTGAGAATGATTTGGCAGAATGCACATCCTGTCAAAATACTCTTCTAATGAAATGACACAATACCTGATAGTGTTAGCTTTGTAATAGGTTATTTTTGGCAGGTCATTTGGTGTGGGAAAAGAACGCTCTGAAGCTATAGATATTTTGAGGAAGAGAAGGACAGGTACTTGGCAAGGCTTTAAACTCTTCTTGCACTAAGTAGAGCAGGCTATATTGCCTGTGGTGCAGAACAAGGAGAATGGAACAATGTGTTTGACCACCACCACATTTGCTTTGTCTGACTACAGGATAATTTTCAAACTTTAGAACTTCATTACTAACTTTAAGATTTTGGCAGTGCACTAATTAATATCTTATGCGTCTTCAGGGTTGTTCAAAAACAGTTTTGAACAGTTTTTACCATCACTGCAAGAATTTTTAATTGGCAGTCCTTGCTGTAAATGGCCTCCCCTTAGTACAGGAACAATTTTTTGTTTTCTTTCTTTAAAGAAGAAGAATTAAAAACCATTCATTTTCTAAGTGATGGGTAGCTCATGGTATATATTTAGACTGGATGTTTTATAATAATCGATAAGGAGAGTAGTGTTCTTTAGCTTGAAAATTTTATCTTTATTTTTAAATTAAACTATCTTTGCTTTTGCTTCTCAGCAATTGACTTAAAGAATGGCTCTGGAGCAGTGTATCAAGGACCTGCCAGAAGTTCTGCTGATACCACCTTCACTCTCTCAGATGAGGATTTCATGGATGTGGTACAACAAAAGACCAACCCTCAAAAGGTAAAACCTGTGTGTCAGAGACATTGTGACTTGCATGGGGACATAGACATCAAGCTCTGACACATGACTCTTTGCATTCCGAAATCTGCAACACTGGATTTTTTGACATTGGAAACCAGAATCAGATGAGTTATAAGCACATCATTACCTCACATGGAATTAGTCAAAAAACATGATGAGGAATTTATGCCATCTTTATCATCTTGAGACAAAGAGATCACAAATGACATAAAGCCTGGCAAAGCGAGTAGTTTGTTTATTTCATGGTACTTCATAATATATGATTTGTAAGCATAGGTGTGTCACTTTGATCAGCCTGTTTGGATTGTCATATTGCAGGAAGTTGGTGTTTATTGCAATGTTCTAATGTACTGCTAGTATTGCAGTAAAGAGAAATGTCAGAAAGTGCATGCATGTAGATGTATTGAAACTGGTCAAAATTCACCCAAACTAGGACTATTTTTTTCAGGGAGAGAAAGATTTAAGAAAGGTCTGTATTCTGGGTCTACAGTTTTAGGTTCTTGGAGTAATCAACTGCTTAATACTACTAATTTTGCTAATAAAAATGCCTTGGGTAGAAGTAAACTGTCACAAATTTAATATGTCAACTTACAGATTAAAGCTTGAGCAAATGAAAACTTTAATTAAATTCATCATATATCAAACAGTTCCTTTTCTTTGATCCCAAGCAGAAGTTGTTGGAGACGTTGATTGTAAAATTGGAAACTAATGACCATGGTGAATTTTTAAGTCCCATATACCACAAGTAAAATCCTTTGTGACCCTCTGTATATAGCAGGCATAAAGCATAAACAAACAAGATGTTGACATGTAATCATCAGAATGCTAAAGAACAATTATTGCAGTTCAGGAGCATGATCTATTCTTGGGCATTAGTATTTCCTTTGAGTTTCTGTGAAGTTTTCATCTAAATAAGCTCAAAGCATTTATTCAAATTATTTTCTGCTGGCTCTCTCTATTTGAATGTATTTCGAGTTAATAGAACTGTGGAAAAACACATTCAAAGAACTTTCAAACAGCTTTCAAACTGAAAAGCCACAGTGAAGAAAAACTAGTATTAAAAAAAAAATGAACTAGATTTGAAACAGAGGATACAGCTCTTTGAAGTAGGGACAATAAAAAGGTAATATCCCAGCATTTCAGTGAAAATACACAATGTGTAAAGCCAGTACATTTCTTTGGAATATGTATATACATATATTGTGCCAGTTTCTGGTTGGATTCATATGAATTTGGATGAATAGTTTACCTTTTTTTTAGGCTTTTAATTTTCTTTAAATAGCCTTTTCATTCAATTTTTTCATTTCTTGTAGGAATATATGGATAACTGTAGCATGGAGTGGTGAGGCTGGGAGCTTTATTTTTGTGCCCTGCTGAAATCTTGCCATCAGTTTCTGTGAAGGCATTTGTCTTACATCAGGAGAAGTCCTTTGTATTATACATACAAAAGAAACAGAGTCAGCTGAAGTTGATTTGTATTTATTTTATTTCCCCTGAGTGACAGATTTGGCCTTGTCTGCACTACAGATAGAAAACTCTGTTTCCGGATGGTATTAGAATTGCACTCGATGGGCTTTGCTAATGACCAGTAGTCACTAGTCATTGTACACTGAAGGCCTTCTCCTGACTGCTAAACAACCACACTTACCTTTGGTTTCTTGTTTGGTTCTACGAACTCTTTGGTTTGTGTGTAAACAAATTAACATATGCTTTTTTCCCCTCTCCCCTCCTTTTTAGGCATTCTTCTCCGGTAAACTAAAAGTGAAGGGCAACATCATGCTGAGCCAGAAATTGGAAATGATCCTAAAAGATTATGCCAAACTTTGAACTACTTGATCGTCTACCACAGCAGTGAAGAACTTCAGGAGATAGAAGCTTTAATTAGTGCAGAATCAATGATTGAAATATTTGCAGGCTACATAACATCAATGTACTGATTCATTATACTGCTAATGCACAACCTGATTTAATTGCTGTAGGCAGAAGTTATGAAATGAATTTAACCATTACTATTGTCCCTTTTTAGTTTCTCAGCAATGGTAGAGAATCGTACTTTTCTCATTGCACACCATTATCTAAATAAAATGTATGTAGTTCTTACAAAGAAGCATATATTTCTATGTTAATTCTGAAGAAAGTTAAACCAATAGATGTCTTTGATATCATTCATATTGCCTTAGATAGACTGTCTGATTCCTATGAGTCTAGCTGATTTATTATTAAAACTGACATTTTTTGTCTGAAGTTCTCATGATCCCATCGAAACATCTGGAAGATGGAAGTCAGTTCTGTTTATTTGCATCTTGTCATTAGGTGATTTTTTTTCTATACAGGAAAAAAGTCTTCAGCTCCGCCCAGAATGATTAGTTATTTTCATGTAATGAAAGTTACATAGAAAGTGGTTAGTGTTAATTCTTTAGGGGAAACTCTTTCCTCTGAGAGACACCAATGCTGTCCCAAAGGCTGTGGCTGCGGCCAAATTGTTCTTCATGTAGATTGATTCTCATGAGGGCCAGCATTGTAGCACCAGGGAATGATGGAATTGAATTCCTCTTTTTGAACCTATGACCAGAACTGAGATAGCAGCTGTGGCTGTATGTTTTCCTAAAGAGGGTATGCTTTATCACTGCCACATGAACACCTGGAAATTTGATTTAATATGTGTGACCAACGTTTTATGTGCTCAGTTATGTTTTTTCCTCCTGAGACATGTTCTATGTTTATACCTTTCAAAGAATTAAAGCCATCTGAGACTTTTATTCTTGGTCAGAGGAGGCCTTATTTTAGAAGATGAAATCTTAATTTTTTTTTTTTTGCCCCAAAACTTAGAGATACTTCCCTTTCCTGACTTTGTGAGTAGACCATAACCATTAGAGAACTTTGTGGAGTTGCAGCTGAGTTTGACAGTTTAAAGATAAATTGTGCATGTTGTAATACTAAGTCAAATTCTCAATAAATTTATTCCTTCACAGCTATCATATCAGCTTTAGTTCAGGCAGAGAAACATGAATCTTAAGTATGTCAACAAGTATCTCACATAAATCACATCACGAATAGATGGGAAACAGAAGAAGTGTGACCTTTGCCATCTCCAAGAGGCCATCAAGTAGAAACGATCGAAAAAATGCCCTTTAACCACTTAACATTTAGCTTTTTCATGGCAATCATTTTCATGTATAAGTAGGACCTAGTAATTCCCTGTAGTCCCAGCTTCTATTTTTCACGCAGCTTTGTGTCAAATAGGTAAATGTATCTTCTGTTACTTTTTCTCAAGAAATTATATGAGAAAGACAGATTGATTGCAGCTTTGTAACTTTATCCATTGTACATGGTACGTAAAAAAAACCCCAACAATTTTCTACATATATTCTTTCCTGCCCATAAATCTATATAAAATCCCATAAAAATATGCATATTAAGAAAAAGGAACTTCAATGAACTAACTTTGATACCAGGAATACCTTATCAATGCAACCATTTAAAATGGCATGTTTATTGTAGGTTACATGGTCTTGATAATTCACAATCTTTCACCATGGTGATTTCTTTTTCTCAGCCCCACAGATAGTCTGAAATTTGAAAGCACTGCTCCACAAGGAGGGCTTTTCTCCCTCTTCTATTTAAGAGAAACAAAAATATTCAGGTGAAGGAAATTGGTAGTATTGAAACCTGTTGCAATTTAACAGGTTGGGGATTACTAAAGAACAGCATTTTGCTAAATGCATTTACTAGCCTGGCCTCTGACTGGCTGGCACAGAGAGGGCAGCACCTCATCCCACCCTGGAGCCCCAGAGTGGCCAGTGGGCTGAGAGTCCCACCTGAGGTGGGGTTACCACAGGACTGCAAAGCAATAAATGCAGCAACATATGCTGTCCATATTTGCTGAAGGTCTACCACCTGGACACATAGAAGCCAGATTCTCACAGGACTCCAACTACAATCCTTTCTTTACTCCTTTTCTTAATCTCCTTTCTTAGTATTTTGGGTAACTTGGACTCGGTGGGTTGGATTTTGCTAAGTTAACATGTATGGTTAACACGTGCTAAGTCAATGCTTGGGGAATGCTTTGTTTTGGTTGTATGTTACCCCTTAAATTTCTGTCAAGTTGTCATATTTCCCAAAGTTTACCAGTAAAGTACCTCCTGAGAAGACATGTGGTGTTTCCTTTGTGTTCTCTCTTAAGGTGTTAAAAGTACCAAAGGCACTGCTATTGTGTCCAGAGGGCAGATATTGCTTGAGTTTTGTATATTTTTAAAGTAAAACTCCCTTGGTGAGCTCATAGCTTGAGACTTGGGTCTTACATGTTGTTTTACATCTGTACATCCTAGACTTTACTCTGAATTCGACGTTTTGCTGCACCATGAACTGGTCATAGATGTTAATCTTGAATGGAGGAGAAACTATTCCCTTTTTTATTGCAAAAAGCTCTTCCTTTTGCTCTCTATACTGAGGCTAACTGAGCAAGCATCTCGATATTGTGGTAGATGATTTTCTGTGAGCATAAGTCAGGTGTTTTATTCTTTCATCTGATTTGTGGCTTGAATAGCTGTTATTCATGATTCTGGCATGTTGACTTTACTCAATGCATTTACCTTAATGGTCTAGTTAGCGGATGTTAGCTATAACAACCTGTTTACTGTTGGAGGTAAGTCAGTTTGCTATGCTGAATATGAGGTGGTTTGGAGGTTTTGGGTTTTGTTTTCTTTCTACTGCTTGGAAATCTTCTGTTCATCGTTGCTAGCTTTTCAGAGTAATATTCTCAGAAATATGTAATAAACCCACATATCTTTACAAGAATCCACGGAAGGGAAAGTTATCCAGTTTGGAAAGTCATTCTTTGAGTCTGAAGGATTGTCACCTGCTTTCATTTAGATCAGTTTGTGTTTTGGGGTATCATGTTTCAAACCCATCCATATCTGTCTTACCTGGGTTGATTTTAGGCACCTTTCTTGTATGGCAGCAACAATAGCAATGCAGTGGCAGGATCTACTGATACGCAACAGCAACACACCACATCCTTTTCCAGCGTAGGTCCTGCTTTCAAAGTTTCTCTTTGCCAGGGATTAGTGTCCTTATCTTGGATTGCAAAGCCACATTTATCTACCAAACACCTCAGATAGTTCTTTAGTGATATTGATAAATTTATTAGAAAATAAGGAGGCTTTTGCAAGCATCTTAGCCGTGCATATACTCTATTTAACGCAGAGGAGAGGAAGATTGTCCTTTATTGCAATATGTGCTTTATAGTGTTTTGATTAATTCTGTATACATGTAAATAAGGTGGTGTCTGGACATGAGTGTGAAGTCTGGACCCCAGATTTTGTAGCATTGGAGGTAAGAATTGAGTTGTTTATCCTTCTGCAATAACTGAGTTACTGCTAAACATGGTCATGAAAATTGATGTGATTTTTAGTCATGGCATAGTATTATTTTAGATCTCATTTTTCTTCTTACGTTCATTGCAGTCTTCCTGTTGGCTTGCAATTATGTCCATGCTCTAAAAAGTAAATTGCAGTTCCACTGACATATGTCCTCTTCAGTCATTTATGAGTTCTCTGATTAATGGAGAAGAGCATTAATAACAGATGGAGGAAGTTATATAAGCTTCCTATCTATTAGTATTGACTTCAGAGAAGACTGTGCTGATTTTTATGCTTGCTAGTCACTGGAATTGTTCTTAATTAGTTTATTTCAGAGGAGTGCAATACACCTTCCTGTCAATAATTACAATAAACAGCTCTTTAAATGTTGGTAAGTGTACAGAATCAGAGAATATTAAAATGAGTAAAGGTGAGGAGGAGCAGAAACATGAGAGAGTTGCAAACTTGAGGAACTGCAGACAGAGGAACTTACATGCTGTGTCCTCTAAGGTTTGCTTCTACCTCCTTACAGGGACCTCAGTTATTTTTATGCTAGTTGGTTGGGCAATGCTACTTGTAAAAGGTTCTTTAACCCTCAAGAGTCACTTTGATAAATTGAAAGGGTTTCTAAAAGGGACAGATTCAGTGGTATAACAAATGAAGTGCTTTAAGTTGGATAAATAAGCATTTTGAAATAGTTTAATAATGTTTTTAATTTTAATAAGGCTCTCTAATGCAATGCAATGTACCCTGAAGAGGTTTCTGTCAGTGAAATTATGTCTTCTATTTCACTCCACAAGCCTTGGGGGCAGAGCAGCATTCACAAGGTGACGACTGTGCGTTTATATAACACTGCCTCCAAATAGCATGAACGAAGATCTACGTAAAGAAAGGATAAGTCTCATTGCAGTGTTTTCTTTATGATCATAATCTTTGAAAGGGTGAAGGAAAAAGAATAAATGTTTATATCTTCCAATTCTTGCAATGCTTTTTTTCATCTGCTTCAGTTGGTGCAGATACCTTTCTACTTGCGTGAGAATGTGTTCTCCATGGTGATTCATCCGTAGAAAGAAGTTTCCTTTTGGCCATCAGCTGTATCTCCATCAGACTGACCTAGAAAGCACTGGACATCAGCAGATATGAAGTCAGTTAGGACAAATAAAGAAGACTATCAATGTAGTTGCATTTATATGACTTCTGTATTACCCTCATAATACAATTCAAATGTTTGGTCTGTCTAAAAATCAGTTCACTGAACTGGCATTTAGGATCTTGCATGAGTGGGTAGGCTGACCTCTTTAAGAGGTAGATCACTTTGTGACTCTCAGTGAGTACTGCCTCAGTTCCCTTAGTCTGCTAAATTAAATCACATGTTGAAATGTCACTTGTCTCAAAGATAGAACCAAGCAATGTACAGTAATATCTAAACTTGTACAAATTGTATGTAGGGTGTATGCATCTTGCTAAGAGCCATTTTAGAACATTGATCCTTTTGTTTAGTACATATGCCTTGATCACATCTAGTGCCTTTTTTCACTGGTATTAATACTATTTCAGTTTAAAATGGGCTTTACATAAACTGAAAGAACAATTGAGAATACTTACATTTAAATAAATAGGTTAAGAATAAATGTTTTTTTAATTTCTAATTATAGAAGCATACGACTTCATACAATCGTAAAATACTTTTAAAAAAATTTCAGCACATCAGTGTGCTGGATTTGTCATCTTTTTTAGGCAATACTTTCCCCTTCATTGCCTGTCCCCTCTTGTGTTTTGCCCATTCTCTTGTTACAGCATGTCAGAAGCAGTACAAGCATGGGTTAGCATAGCAGTCAGTTGTTTATGAACACTTGGATTTGAAATGGCAAAGACCTAGATTTTGTCTGAATCTCACTCAACTTTGAGTCATGACAAGAGAAGCTGCCATAAAAGTCTTGCAGTTGGGACTCCAGGGCTACTGTGAACTAAGTAAATGATAGAATAAATTGATACAGGTTTGTGTTTCCTTCTGCAGTTCACTCAAAAAATTTTTACTATACATGCTGAAAATCCAGTCACAGTGCATTGCTTAGGTTTCCTTGCATCCTCTAAATTTATCCCAATTGTTTGCTGTTCTACACATTTAGGAAGAAAAAGAAAGGAGTGCATTCATTCCATACCAGGGTCATAGAGTACAATCTTGTTAGAGTTTTCAAAATTATCAGGACAGCAAGTACTCACAGAAAATAGAAGCTGACTTACTGCTATTATCAATCAACATGCCTGGGATATAATTCAAAGCACAACATAGGTATTTTACATTGCTTTCTGTGCACTGTTTCTCACTCATACTAGTCTCCATTGAGATGAAGCGCATGAGACTTGTGAAGCTGACTGACATTTTCATGAAGCAGCCTGACCCTGCTGTTCCCTGATCCCCAGTGTCCACTTCTTTTCTGGTCAGAACTGGTCTGTGCTGCGCACAGTTCAGCCTTCTGCTCTGAGAGTCTCAGCCTGATTTTCATGAACAATGGGCAGTGTAGTTCTGGATATCTCCTCTAACCTTATCTGAGCTCATAACAGCTCTGGTGCTGAGAGCATTGTAATCCTGTTAGGAAATGAGGATAAAAGGTTAAGCAAATGCCCAGAAATCATCTGTCTCTGAGGCTGGCAATGGTCAGTGCTGGCTAAGGTCCAGTTTGGCTTTACAGAATTCTTCATATGGATGATTGTATTCATATTCGAAGGAAAATCAGACATTTGATCATATGTGGTCTTTCAAGTTAGTGCAGGTTTTGGGTTTTTTTTTTGTTTTGTTTCCAAAAGAGAAGTGTTTATCTGCATACCTTTTGCAGCCTTCAAGTGTGGTGATTTATTCCAGGACACTTAATGATCCTGCAGTTTCAGTAGTTTCAATTGTCAAAATCTGAGGCTGATGCTGTCTATTATCAAAATTCCTTATTTTGTAAGGAGATACCAATTTACAGTTAGAATGACATGTTTTTATTTGATTTTGCAGTATTCTAAAAAGAACTGCTGAAACCACTCATCAGAGGTCAAGCGCTCTGCTAATCAAATCCCTGCTTGATAGTGTGAGTTCATGTGATGGCTTCTTGCTATTTCTTAGCAGGACTGTGATTAGTGAAGGAATTTTCATTTATTTATGCCAGTTCTTGTAAGCACAATAGACAGTCTTTCTAAGCTGGACTTTGAGAGTCTACACCACACAGGGAATCTTTCTAGGGAAGGTCAAGGAGACCTAAGGAAAATTTTTGTCCAGTGGTTTAGACATTTAGACCATGTATTTGATATTTCATAGCTCTCATATAATAGAGCCATGAGGTAGCTTTGGACTCAGAGGATTGTAATAAAATATATCTAACAGTGTTTCAACTCTAAGCACCAATAGTAATCGTATTGCTACAGCCAGTTAGTAATTTTTGTTAAGTGCTTCTCAATGTCCAAAGCCTTTAAGAAGGTTTTGTGGTTTCTGAGATTTTGTAGCTAAGGGGAAAAATTACATAAAATATTTGGTTTAGGGGCTGATAAAATACTACTTGTAAGCAGACCAAAATGGAGACTTTAACCCATACTGAGCTGGGGAGAACAGTACTCCCACACAATTTGTTCTTACTAAACCATTCCCTCAAAAGCGCCAAAAGTGAAAGCTGCAGTGGGGTCCTGAGTTTTGAAGCACTGCTGCGTAGTAGGTGCAAAGTCTGTTCTTTACATATAAATTTAGTCATCATGAAAAAAAAAGGAGTCTGGCTGTAAACATCATTACTATTCTCTGTACTGCAAGAGTTTTAACATGTATATTTGATGGAGCACTCTGTCACACTGTTGCTAGGTTATTGACAGAGACAACTAAAAGACATGCTACATTATCATTTTTTCACTTATTTTTAAGCACCAGGCTTTACTGTAATGGTTCAGTCCCTATTTTGACTGCCATGGAGTTGTTGTTTGAAAGACAACTAAAAGCAGACCACAAAATATAATGATTCTAATGAATTTGCAGAAAACTGATAACAGATTGAAGAAACATTTCTCTCCAAACCATCTATGGGGTTCCTGGCCCCTCAGTTCTGCTCCTCGAGAAGACCTTGGGCAAGCAGTACTTTTCATGTTCCCTCTTGGGAGCAGAGAGCCTGAGTCTAACCAAACTGCAGTATCCAGACCTGGATGCTGAAATTAAAGATTTATTAGAGGCATGTGTTTCATAACACATTGGGAATTGCCTCATGATGTAACTCAACCAACTCCTCAGAGATCTGCAGGTAGTAATTACTTGTGTCTCTTCCCCCCACCAGAAATGATGACTTGAATTTTTGTTGCTAGCACCCCTTTATGCTCTGGTAGTGCCAGTCACCATGCTGTTTCAAGTATTCTAATTATCATGGTTCCATTAACTCACAAAAATTATTCACGTTCTTCATTTAGCTTGAAATGACTGCTGGTTTCTATGTGAGGTAACAAAATGTGCTTAGACACATTTCTGACTTTTACTACAGTTATCGGTTGGTTAATGCCACGTTCCTAGTAGCCTTAGTTATCAAATACTAGTTAAATTTCCTACTTCAATCTTTTTCATTTGTTTCAGCATATGTGGACTTATGGAATTATTGTGCTGTTTTGCTTCTTGAAATCCTTTTTCACAAGGAGTAATTGTCCTATGCATGAAATATCTTCTTGTTGGGGAAAAGTCATTTATGAATGGTAGCAATTGTAACTACTTTTTCCAACAGACCTTAATTGACACCTTTTATAAAAATTGAAAGCTCTCATGGGAAAAAAAAAAAAAGGTGTCAATATAGTTTTTTCAATAGGCCCTTCTGTTCCTGTCTGTGAATTGGTGTTTGAAGGCCATGTTGTGTTTCCAGACATGCTGTGTATGCATTCCAGCCTCCTTGTCTTCCCTGTCAATAACTGTGCCTTTCTGAGAGCAGCTTTGCCATGCAACTCTTTCCTACCTGTAATCAGTGATTTTAGCAGACACAGCAGTTGTTCTGTTTGGTTTCTTCTTCATAACAGTTTAACAGTAGTTTGAAAATTCTAGTGCTTCTTAATGGAGTTTTAGCATTTAAGTACTTTTTTTAAAATTATTTTGAAGCAAGGTGTCAGGTAACTGAAGTCACCATAGCAGTACCAAACACACTGAGAAACATCAGTTTAAAACTTCTCCACTGACAATTTTGTAATGTAATTAGCATTTAGTGAAATTGTGCTGATACAAAGATAGGTGTGGATGTAAGCAATAATTAATAAACTCAGTGCTGTAAATAATGCTTGGTTTGCTCATCACAAACATTATATCATCACTTATTAACTCCAAGCAACAATGCACCTTTGAACAATCTACTTTTTTGCTTTTTTTGATGTTCATGAAGGGATATGCAAATGTATACACAGTTTGAAATTTTGATTTGGTTAACAAGTAACAAGCATTGTTATGTAGACTGGAATTAATTAAATTGTACATTAACTTTATGTGCACCCTGCATCTTGAACTTGCTGATTTATTCTTTGATGCTCCTAATATGAAAAAGTAGCATTCAGATATATAGAGTCCTGATAATCACAGATGGCAATCTCCAGACTGCCAATTAAAACTCATTCTTCTTCTGTTCAAGGCATGGGGAAGGAGCTGGAGAGAAGGAAGGTAGGCTCTTCCAAAAGTTGAAACTTAGGTTTTAGCTATTTCAGGCAGAGATCTTTTTGTCTGTATGAGATTAAGTGCTCTGTTGTGCTCCTCTCAGAGCTTCACGATGTATTGAAGGCATTAAATACATTGCTTTCACATTGGAGATCCATGTGATAAAAACGACCATACAGGTAGACATAGATATTTCAGATGAACACACATCTCAGTGCTGCCTTCTGTGTAACCACTTCTTCACATTTAGATGAAGATTGAAAATATGTTGCTTGTCCAGAAAAGCAATTGGAATATCAATATTGCTTTCACAGTGTTCTTTATGACAGGCAATGATGGCAAAGTTTGTATAATAAAAACCCTACAGACACAATAGTACCTGTTGTTACCCACCAAAAACCTGGGAAGACAATGTTCTGTAATCCAAAATCAGGGACAGGCCAGACGTGCTAGGTAGCCTGTCTAATTAGTGCAGCAAGTGGTTAAGCACAGTAGGACTGGTCAGCAGTACAAATCATTAATATAGATAGAATGTTTTAGCAATATTATTTAGCTACAGGGATACTTGAAGTTTTAAACGGTCATCAAATCTTGTGTCCTCTGTTATGAAAGCAATTGCTTTCATTGATTGCTAGTATTATAAATAAGTGAAGTAATGCTAATCAATTGTTTTACAGAATCAGAAGAGTAGACTCTGCTAGTAAGTTCCTTGGATTTTTTTTTCAATTAAAATTCCAGCCAGACAGGAACGAGAAAGAAATCATATACCAGTGCTGTAGGATGCTTCTTGCATATTCATAGGTGAATATGAATTCTGTCAGTACAGTCACATGAAAAGCTTTCCTTGGGATGCGCAAATATTAGTTTCTTCCTCTAGTACGTGTGATTATGATAAATTTAATTTTCATTCATTCACACCAAGATGAATGTTCAAGGTAGCAGTTGCATACCCCTAAACTTGAAATAATTAGACCTACGATGTTTTTTTTCTAGGTTGAAGTTACTACTGGTTAAAACAGTTATTTTAGATCCTGAATTTCTGTAGTATTTAATTTCAGAAGATCTTAAAAAGGAGTGGAGCCTAGGGTTATTTTGTGAATCTTTTTAAAAAGCTCTTGCATGGAGATTTTCATCTTGATTTGGTAATAATACTTTCCTTGGGCAGTACTTGACCTGTACTTTTCTTCCTGCTGGTATTGTTTATATAGCCTCCATTTTCTCAACTTTAATACTAATACTCATAAGAATAATGGAAAAATTTGCTACATGGAAGCTACCTGATTTACTAATGGCCACGGAAAAAATCAGTGGAACTGGTTCTTAAACTAAGTTTAGAAAATTCTGCTCTACTGTGCTAAGAACTGGAAGTTTGTTTCGCTATCAATTTCCCCTTTCCTTGAGAGAGTCATAGTATAAAGAGACTGAAACCAGAATTGTATGAGAATTCCAGTCTTTTAAAGACTAAGGGTATGTAATAACTTCTATAAAACTGGGTCTAAAATATCAGGAATGGTTGGACTGAAATTTCTAATAATGTAAAAAAAAGGCTTTGGTTCCAATGCTGAATTTCTTCATTTATTATGCTGGTGTTCTTTAGTAATAATCTCTTGAATATTTAAAATATTTCCCTGATATACTGCTGACAGTGTCCTGCATAAATATCTCTTTAGAGTCACAAATAGATATCTGTCACAGAAGAACTAGTTTAGAAAAGAAACGTCAGCAGCAGAATGATTGAAATCTGAAAGTGTTATAAATCATTAATAACGTGAATACATTAAATCTCCTCTAAGAGGTAAAATGGAACTAGCCTTGTTAGGCACAAATGTTTTGTTTATTTTGCAAAGGCAAAAGTGATACCTTCATTGTTGGAAAGACTAATTTGCTAACAATTCAAGAGCAATTTAAATAATAGATTGACATGCAAAAATCTGCATGTATTAGTCAAGATGACTGTTTTGTCTTGGTGCTGAAGTGCTTCAAGTTTTCTTCCTGATATATATATAATTTTTTGATTCTTTCTCTAGTGGTATCATAGGTGCCATGTGTAGACAATAATAGAAATTTGGTTGGTTTCTCACTGCAGCAGCCATTGACTATTATTTTCTTCTCCTTTTACGCCTCTTAAAATGGTTCACTGAGATGTGGACTTTATGCAAATTTTACCAGGATTTTAGCAAGTCCTTCTGTACACCAGCAGGAAATTCAGCATTTCTCAGTATTTCCAGGACTTCAGTGAACAGTAATATGCACTGACATCATATGCATTCACATGAAGCAAATAAAATTTAGATAATCTGCCTGGCACTTTGCTTATCATAGAAGAATTTCCTATTAAATCTAGATAAAATTTGAGTAGCCATAGCTTACATGTTTTGCCATCAGAGGAAAGATTTTCCTCTTTTATAGTGCCTTTTACAAAGTCTGTTGTGTTTCTGTCTTATCTTCTTAGGCATCTGGTTTTGTCTATTTAAGATTCAGTGAATGTATGAGAGAAATATGCTGATAACCAGTCTTCAATTTTATTACACTAAACTGAGAGTCATAGAAGCTGCACTGGGGAATGGGTAACCTTGCCCTGAAAACAAACAAATGTGTAACCTTATGCTTTTCCAAATATCCTTTGTTAATAACAACATTCCTTTCTGTTGCAGAATTATGTGTCTTAATAAACTGGTGCTGTATGAAATACCACAGTGTCTTAAACTCCAGAACGAGACTCGGTTTTTCCTTCCCGTTTATCTCCTGACTGGGAGAACTTGAGATATGCCCCTGTTACTCCCGAGATGTACACTGCAAATCATGTGATCAGGTGCTTTACCTGTCCTAGCTTACCCCAATAAGTTCTGAAGGTACCTTGTCAACAATTAATGCTGCCCTTTTGCAGTGATATTTATTCTTTCTGATAAGTGAGATAATGATGCACCTTTTTGTCCTACAGCCTCCAGAGCAAAATTCAGGTTGGTGAGTCTCAGACTTATGAAGCTGAAAGTAACATTTTGAATAATTGCTTTTCTCATTGATGTATTTTCATAGAAAACTTCTCATGCTAAAAGTCAATGATTAAGAAATACGTTGATGGTTTTAAAGTCATTGAAAGTTCCTGACTGGCAGAGGACTGTATCGAGACAGCATTTGAGATTAAGAAAGAGACAAAAGTCCAAATATAACTTAAATTATGAATCCCCAAGAGTAAACTAGAAGAGGATATAAGAATATGAGCTGTTTTGATATGGTATTTAATTGCTTGGTGCAGCCACATCATATTGCTGTTATCTATACAGTGCTATTCTTCTAACATGACAATTATTAATTTTCCCTGACTCCAATAACATCAATTAAATTGATTTATGTATTGAGCAAAAGGAAACAATCAAATCGAAACTGTTGTGAGGCTTTATAGTAACAATACCTGTGCTATTATCATCTTCTGTTTTCCTATACTGACATTTGCTAAAGGCACTACTGTTTCCATAGCTGACCCTGTGAGAGGATAAGCAGTTATATTTTGCCATGTCTTTGATTCAAAGTGAAGTATAAAACATTACATTTATGTTAACTGTTATATTACTTGAATCATCATTGCCTGGAAGAAAAGGTGGTTATCTGAAGGAGTAAGAAACCATGAAATTTATGTTCTCTCTTACAATGCCTTTCTACTTTTTATTTGAAATATTTCCATTAGAGGATTGTATTTTCCATCTGAAGTATTACTCAACCTGAACCCTGGCTGGTCATGATAAACATTTCTGTACTGGACATGGTCAGATTTATTCTATAGTGTGTCATGGACTGGGTAGTATGATTAAATTATACCTGTTTGAGCTCCTAACAGCAAAGGGAAAAATCTTCTGCTTTTGGTTTTGGAAAATGTGTATGATTCATAACTGCTGTGAAAATCCAAGCAGCCATGAAGAAGGCCTTGAAGTCTTTAGATGACAGGCATATTTTTATTGCAGTATTATGCATGCTTTTCTACTCTATCATTTCAAACCTTTTGTGTAAAAGGCTTTCTAAATTCAATGCATGACTTTTAAAAAACATTAGGTCATATAAAATGATGATCTTTATGAATGAATCATATCCAAATGCAGAGAGGTGTTACCAGTGTCTCTGCATTAGTTTGGTTAAATGTTTGGAAGCCCCTAGAAATGTATTTTTAACATATTGATCTTTATTTTGAATCAATTTTTAGTGACTCCTTTTCAGCATTTACTAATGTTTTTGCATTTTTAAAATAAGAATAAAATCACAGAATCATAGAGTAATTTAGGTTGGAAGAGACCTTTCAGATCACCAAGTTCAGCTGTACATCTATCACTGCCAAATGCATTAGAATCTGCCTTTAAGTGACATATCTACACAACTTTTAAATACCTCCAGGGATGGTGACTCAACTATGTCCATGGGTAGCCTGTTCTAGGGCTTGACAACCTGTTTGGTGAACATTCCCTAATAGCCAGTCTAAATCTTCCCTGTTGCAACTTGAAGCTCTTTCCTCTTGTAATAAAGAGACAGACCCCTCCCCATCTCACTACAACCTCCTTTATGATAGTGGTACAGAGAGTGTAGAGAGACTTGTGCTCCAGACCCTTCCCCAGCTCTGCTGCCCTTCTCCAGACATGCTCCAGAACCTCAATGTCTTTCTTGTAGTGAGAGGTCCAGAACTGGACACAGGATTCCAGCTGTGGCTGCCTGAGTGCTGAGTACAAAGGGACAATCACTTTCCTGATCCTGCTGGCCACAATATTGCTGGTACAAATCAGGAAGCCCTTGGCCTTTCTGGCCACCTGGGGACACTACTGGCTCATGTTCAGGCACATGTCAACTAAAACCTTTAGGTCTTTTTCCTCCAGGCAGCTTTTCAGCCACTCTTCTCCCAGCCTGTAGCTCTGTGTGGGATGGTTGTGACCCAGTGTGGGACCTGGCATTTCATCTTGTTGAACCTCCGGCAATTGGCCTTGGCCATAATGATCCAGCCTGTCCAGACTCCTCTGCAGAGCCCTCCCACACTCCAACAGATGAATTCTCCTGGTGGTGTCATCTGCAAACTTCCTCAGGGTACACTCACTCCCTTTTCCAGGGCATCTATAAAGATATTTAACTGGACTGGCCCCAGTGCTAAGTGCTGAGGGACACCACTAGTGACCATCCTCCAATTGATGTAATTCCATCCACCAGCACTCCCAGGGCCCAGCCATCCACCAGGTGTTAACCCAGTAAAGCATATTCCCATCCACACCATGGGAATTCAGTTTGTCAGGAGAATCCTGTGGGAAATGGTTTTGAAGTCTTTACTAAATTGTGGGTAGACTACCTCTGCGGCCTTTCCCTCATCCACTAAGTGGGTCAGTTTGTCATAGAAGGAGATCAGGTTGGTCAATTCGGCAGATAGGAGACTGTGACTGCAACTGAAATAAGTTGTATAAACCTTGAGCAGTGTTAAACGAAGTGATTAACTATGACATGGTTCTCTGAGAAATGTCAAAGCATTTGAGGTATGTTCAACAGACATAATGGCTAACTCACACTGGTCACATTGTGAACATTGTGTCTGAATATTGCAGTTCAGTGGCAATTTTTTTCCTCTAAATTAAAGAAATGATAGCACATTGAGTTGAATGTAATTCTGGGTTGGAGGTACTTAGCAACAAATAGAATATATTACTGTTGTCTTTTTGTATACCTAGAAAACATCTTTTGATTTAGAAACAACTAGAAATATTTCATCCAGCAGTGGCAATAGTACACAGTATGTTTTCCATCTAATTGATATGCATTATCATCAAACTGAGTTACACTGTACTTGCTCAGATAGCCAAAGAGAAAACTGATTGTCTAAGTAGTCTCTAAATTAATGTTCAGACTGCTGCTCTGAGAACAAACCCTGCTTGAAAACCTTGTCCCCTTCTACCTAAGTGTGGCAGAGTGGAGTGCTAGCAGCTATAGTTAGTGCCACCCGTATTCTCCTCAGGACTGCCATCTCCTCTTTCCCTGTTTTTCCTAGATCTGTTTGCTGGCTATACCTTCATGATCCCACCTTGCTGCTTCCAGCTTAGTCCAGCTAAACACTCACGAGGTGTGGTTATAGTATAAGTCCTTTTCCATATGTGTCCTGTTGCTTTTAATCTCAGGCTTGTGATACAGAGACATTTGAACATCCAGGGTGATAGCCACAGCTGCCCATTTCTGGGGACTCTGTGAAACCAAATCTAACCCAAAATGAGTAGTATGAGCGGCATCTCCAGTTTTCATGTTGAAATTTTTGATATGGCTGTTTACATTCTCTTTCTGTCCTCCAAAACAGTTTTATCCAAACTATCTTTTTTGTTTATTTGGGAGCAGGAGAGCAGAGGCTTTTGCTCTTGAAATTAAACACACATAGAAACTATTTAAAATAATTTGTGAAATTTCAAGTCTTGTCAATTAACTGCATTTGTTTGAGCAGTCCTGTGCAACAGTTTACCTCATGAAATTAAGTATAGTGTGTAGCAGTTCTGTCAGTGGTATATATAGAACCATATAAACAGTTTCTGAGAAAGGAAATGAGAAGAATTAAGAATTTTTATCCACTTCCTTTGAGTTAAAATTAAATGCATTTATTAAGGGATTATAATTTAGTATTTATCTATATTGTGCTTACCATTGTGAGGTCATACTTTTTGACACTGTAAGCTTTAAACAGCAGTGAAGCACAAGTTCTTGATTAAAAAGAACCTGTGAAACCATGTATATTGATACATCTTGCTGCTCTGACTGTCCAAAACACTTAAGAATTACCCGGGCTGTGGTAATTGTTGACAAAGTAAAAGCACATGTGAAGAACTTGAAGGTTATGAAACACTTTAAGGAGGAATTTGGAGTGATATATGGGATAAACTAGTATTGAAGTGTTGCCAGGTAATAGAAATTGCTCAAGAACAACTTCAATGCTTGGGGAAATACTGAAGTAGTATTTAAAGTATTTAAATTTCTTAAAAATTTCCCTTTCACAATGGATTAACAATTTATATTATAGCTGTAGTTTTATCTGTAACTTTTTTTTAATGACCAACACTTCAGCAGTGCTAGATGAAGCCTAGTGGTCAGGCAAACTGGCAGGTACTCTGGTCAGTTTGTGGAGGAAACTCTGCCTACAGTCTGCACAGCAAGTTT
Source organism: Formicarius rufipectus (assembly GCA_013399695.1). Classification (NCBI taxonomy): domain Eukaryota; kingdom Metazoa; phylum Chordata; class Aves; order Passeriformes; family Formicariidae; genus Formicarius; species Formicarius rufipectus. Next base: position 244,388 of record VXAU01002493.1, on the reverse strand, counting down.
TACTTTATTTAGAGCAGAGAGGAGGTGGTTGTTCACTTCCGTGCCATCTGTATATTATTCAACTTGTTCAGCCAACAACAAATCAGAATGTTTCAGTCTGGAGGAAGGATTGGAGTGCAGAATGGGAAACCAGCTCCTTTCCTGATCCCAACATTTCCTGGTATATGTAATGACTTGTACAAGGTTCAGATAATGCAGCTTCTGCAAGAGCTTGGGGCTACACAACTTTCCCTGAGTACTCTTATGCAGTTGCAGAGGCTGTAGAAGGCATTTTGTGGCAGATGGTAACCAAAGCCAGATGCTGCATTTATTGCTCTTTCCACTGCACATCTGCTGCAGAGGAAAGCCATTTTTATTTTTGCTGCCGTTTCACTAGTCATCTTCTAACATATCTGTGGATGATTAGGGTTGATTTTATATGCAAATATAATAATCAAAAATTCCTGTCTTACCTGTGTGTATTGGAACATGCAGTCATCCTTTGCTTTGCAAGACACCCCAGGCAACAGCAGCTGAGAGGGGGCCGTTTCACAATCCCTGGATGCACAACCACAGCCAACTTTCTGCTCTCTTTGTCTCTAAATCAGAGCCAGACAATCAAATGGCAGAAAAAGAGCCAAATATTAGACAATGGAGTGATGCTGCAGTATAAAGTTAACTGGGAACCCTGGATGGGTAAGCGGTCCTGTTAGACAATGCGCACCTATCTTGTCTTGACCTCTATACAGCCTAAGTAGGGGTAGTGTGTACGTTTCTGTTCATGGTAGGGCTGCTGAAAGAGCTGTGACATTAGTTTTGTTAATACATCATTCCAACCATTATGGACAGTATTTTAAGGGAATGCTTAGCAACGTGATTATGTATCAAACAATATTTGCAATGAATGCTTTAATGATAAAATACTGAGCAGAAAAAAGTATTGGGAATCACTTTTAATGTTGACACATTGCCTGGAGGCCAATAGCAATGAGTCTCTTTGGGGGAAGGGATTTTTTTCTTCTCAGAGTTGGTTTACTTTATATTCTTCTTTATGTCTTCTGCTTTTCTCTCTTGCCTGAACCATTTCCCCCTCCATTTTCTCTTATCTCCTCCAGCCTTGACAGTGCTACGATGCTGTTCCTTGTATGCATTTGTTAAAATGCTAGTGGGTTTATTTATTTATTTATTTATTTGTTTGTTTGTTTATTTATTTATTAACACACCCAGTTGCCAGTTCTGGGGGAATTAGCACTATTATTACTTACCTAAGTAGTATATTGTTGAAGTCCATAATCATATTTCAGATTTTTTTTTCTTTCTGTCACCCCTACAAAAACTTCCTGCAAATGTTTTATTAGGTGTGCTAAAGAAGCTGGTGACAGAGTATAATCCTGTTACAATATTTTGTTTTCGGTAGTATGTCTGTGACAACACAAAATACCAGCATAGGAAGCTTATTTTCAGTATAAGTCCAGCTTGAAAATCTTTTTCAAGGATTACTTTGTGTTCCTCTACAGCAATTGCAAAAGTGTATGGATGACACAGTTATGTTCTTTCAGATTTTGATTTTTTTTTCCTTATGCTCTAGATATTTCTGAGAAATTACATAAAAGCAAATTTTTCTTATCTACAGTTAAATGTAAACGTAATCAATTCTGATTGAAGAACTTTTAAGTTGACTTTGTTCTGAATCCTGGGTAAGTCCAGTTCTTGCAGCATAACACTGTTCTCCCTGCTGATCTGAAAAATATTCAAGATAGCTGCCCTGTTACTGTGAGTTTTATTTGTTGGAGAGGAGAGAGTAGTGAAAGGACATAGAACATTTTCTTTTAAATTATGTTCAAGTAGAAGCAAGTAGTTAGCCCCTCTGAATTTCTCTTGGTGCAAGAGTAGGAAAGAAACTGCTAACCTGGGACACAGTCATTGAAGGAAATGATTCACAGGAAACATTTCTGGGAGGCAGAGGGGCAAAATGCTTGGTGGACACAGAGTAGCTTGATTGGGGCATGAAATTGGGGCATACAACCAGTCTAAAGAGCAAAAAGTGTGTCTCTATTATTTGTGTTGCTCTCCACCATCCTAAAGAAGTTATTTTGTTTCTTGAAGGTAAAGACAAAGGTTATTTCTGTGAGCAAAGTGGGATAATAGAGACTTGCGTGTGTACCTCCATGTTCAGATGTCCACATGGGGATGTCATCTATGATTTAAGTTATGCTGTCTTCCACTAGCCATACTGTGTGTTCTGTGTTTTTGCCTCACAAACAAATTATTCTGTCACATTGAAAGAATGGTGAGCCAGTTTCCTTTCCTTGATTATCTCTGCAGGAGGAAAGTACAAAGCCAGAACACTACAATTACATCAATTTTACAGCATGTAAACGAGTCTGAGTTACTGTTTTAACTCCCTTACAGGATGTGTATGCTGCATCCTGAGTTTTCAAGATCCCAGGTTTGTAATGCTTCTGTCTCTAACAGCATAATTATTCTTACCCCATTTGGTGAAACTTTGTATTTACTTGGATACACATCAGGTAAGCTCATTATCACCAGACAACTCTGCAGCGTTCCCTGGCAAAACCTTTGAATTCTAGCTTCCTTGGCTGTGGACAGCACTGGCAGTCATAGCTCCTCCGTAGCTTTTGACTTCTCTGACCACTTAATGAATCATTTATTTTTCTCCTTATTCATATCCATTATTTTTTTTTCTAGGCAGTATTCTTTTGGTTTAAGATTAGTGTGAAAGCTGTGGTTTAGCTGAAAACAATTGTGAGAAAAGAAGGACATGTCTAAAGAAACTATTTTTGTTACCACGTGCAGTGTTTAATGTGGCTTTCTTTCCATACTAATTATCAATTTGATGATGGGTCTCAGAACTTTAAATTTTGTTTCATTCTTCTTTGTTATCATAGTTTACAGCCTGAAGAGTAGGCAACAGGATGTTTGGTTTCTCTTTTTAAAGTTTCATCTTTTTTAAAGCTGTTATATTTGATTTAAAAAAAAAATAAATCATAGTATTCTGAAATGACGCTGTACTTGTAATTGAGAATTTAGCTAAAACTATCAAACTACCTAGCTGTTGATATGAAAAATATCTGTCTCCTGGTTAGAGGTGAAACAAAATGTTCCCTTTAACCATAAAAATATGGTATAGCTGTGATACAACTTTGTGAAAGCTGAAGTGAGAAATCTTGTCTGTATCTGCTTTCTTGCTCCTATGCAATACTTGGAAAGCTGTATTCAGATGGGATTTTTGGTCCTCAGAAGACATGAAATAATACTAATAAAAAATTATGATAATTGGAACACCACGCTTTCTGTACTCTATGCTGCCTGTTCCATAAATGTCTGTCCTAGATAGTTGACAAAACATCCTGTGATGTGTTCAGAGTCAGTTAATAGTAACCTCAGTTGTCATTCTGAAAATCCATTTATCATTTCAGAACCAATGTCGCTCTTCTTTAACCTGGTGTCATGCAAGAGATCTTGTTTTGGTGTGGTGTGATAAATCCACTCACAGGAATTCAGTGGTCTACTTGAAGATACTAGCATATTTGTTTTCTTGTATTCCAGAGGGTAACATAGACCTATGCCTGATGTTGCTCTCAACATCTGTTGCAAATATTTTTGGAGAGAGTTCTCTTTGTTTTTATGGTAGCTTGTAATGATTAGCATCTCATGCATGGATGCTTTTATGCCAGTAAGCTAAGGGATAATATTCCTATATAAGACTATGTCAGCTGCTGTTCTTGGGGTGTGGGCATTTCCAAGAGCTGGTGTCTGACCTTCATCTGTGGTCATAGCTGTTGTGTTTAATCTCCCTGAATTTCATGACCCCTCAGTCATTCAGCATTGTCATATTTTGTAACACTATAACATTTTCCTGTAATCCTTCAGGTTTCATTTTTTTTTTCCCCTTCCACTTAAATGAATATTGATCAATAGCATTTATTTACCATCATCTAGATTCTTGAAAATTTAAAAATGCTGTAATCATTCCCATTTCTAGGGAATTTCTAGGGCCTTTTTTAATGTTTTTCATATTGTGTTGAAAGTAGAGGATGATGCTGCCAGCAGAAACTCCAAATGTTTCACAGAGGATAAGAAGTGTCTTTCATTTTAAGATAAAGAAATTGAAAGAAAGAAGTCCAGCATGGAGACAAACCATAGGAGGAAACTCCACAGTCGTGACATACCTGTGCCACTTCCAACCATCACTTCTTATGTTAACTTACTCTTTTTAGTTAATCAGCACAGAGAGAAACATTTGTCCTGACTTTTCCTTGCTGCGATTTAGATTCACATTTAATTTCCCCTCTATCTGAGATTTTAAGATATTTCTCTGTAAGGAGACAGTAATTTCATTTATATTTGTTTGGTTAAATTTCTTTTCTGAACTTATAGCAGCTGCTTGTGTTTACTGAAATTAGAATGGACTCTTTTTTACCAGATTTTTTTTTTTTTTATTATTAACTATGTACAATTTCAGCAATATTTTTTAGTCAATAAAACTTCCAAACAATTCATAAAAAAAAATAAACAATTTATCAATTAAGCATTTTGATATGTTTTATTTTAGTTTTTGTTTTGAAGTTGATTTGGGTAGTTCGAGTATACTCAGCTTATTTCATATATCTAAAGGGAATTTTTACTATTCAAAAGTGCCATTGTTTGCAAACCTTTTCTTGTTACCACAAGATGTCTCTGTGCCTGCATTCCCTATAAATAATCATGCTATGTTGTTAAGTCACATAAGTAAGAGAAGAAATTTAGTGGAACTTACAAAATATCATAAAGCAGAAACACTCAGGTTTTAATTTTTTTGTCGATCCGTTCTGAGCTATAGATTGGCAGGAGGTTTATCTACTCAGTGTTACTCCCTAAAATTATTATATAACCATACAGGAACCTTAAACATCTCTCATTGGATTTTGAAGATTGTATGTTGGTTTTGTTTTAGTATACACTCTTATAATATTTATTTCTAGGTCTATGTCACAATGACCATCTTTTGTTTGGATAAATTGAAAAAATCAGGATAAATAAAAAGGAAGTGAGATTGAAGACATTAAAGATGAGTGTTTAAAAAATAGTAAAAAACAATGGCAAAAATAGAAGAAAACTGGTAAACTGCATGATCAAGTTTTGAGAAGCAGTTTGGAGAAAAAGGATGATTGCTTCAGTTATCTCAAACATGAATTCTGGCTGTCTCCTGTATCAAAATCTTAAAATTAACGGACACAGTATACATCTGTTTTCTCTCTCTTTTCCCTTCCCTCTTAAACCTCATGCTTTATGACATGCTCCTTCTCTGTCACCTGTGACAAAAGCACTGTAATTAATGCTCACTGCGGGAGTGAAGGAGAAGGTGCATTCTCCACAGCGAGGGAAGGTAACTTTGCATCCCTGCCTGTTTCCCATTGACTGTTATTCCTGTCCTGGACATAACCAACTTACGTTCAATGGCTTTAATCTCTTGAGGCTTAATTTAACATAACCATATAACAATTCGTGAAATTTAAGAGATCTTTGGATTGAAGGCTCTCTTTAAATGCATCAAAAATTCTTCCTAAGCTACATAAAAGTTTTACAGCCACTGAAGAAAAATCAAGCTAGTGTCTGACTATATTTTCTTGAATGCCAATGGTGTTGGAAAAAAAATCTGACCTTTCTACTGCCGGCCTCTGTCAGGAGAGCTACCCAAAGCCACATGAAACCAAAAGAAGTGTCTTCCAAATTTACCTCTGGCTTCATTCCAAGTATTAAATTTGACAGTCAAGTCCCAGGGTGATAAGTACTTCTCAGCATCTGGCCTTTTAGACTGCTGCGCAGAGGGGGAAGGATGTGGCTCTGAACTTAAATGCTGCAGCAATCATGTTTCCTTTATATAATATGTGAGGCTTGGAGTATGTTAAGTGCGTTCAAAAGTTCTCACAATATGGCTTTTTCTCTCGATGCTAATCAGGCATTCAGAAAAAAAGTGCCACTTTCTCAGAATTTGAGACTCACAACTGTTTAAAACCTTAGCAAATACCATGGTATATGTATACTCTAAATGTCAGTCATGTTTTTTTTCTGAGAAGATTGGATTTTTGCACTAGAGAGTGAAGAATATCAATCTGCTGTAGCATAGTGACCCTTTACTTGTCAAACTTAGTAGCAGATGTGTGTGTAACTTTTAATCAATGGTGGAGTGAATGGCTTTGGGAAGAACCTGTTCAAACCATGGAAAATATTTTCTCCCATTTTGCCCTTTTAATTGACTTGTAAATGAAACTTGATCTCCTTCCAGATATTTTTTGTGGGTGTTTGTTGGTTCTTGGGGGACTTAAAAATTTACTGCAATCAGTTTCTTGTAAAGGTTTGAAGTTTTCTTTAGTTCTCACTTTTTGTTCACCTTTAATCTCTGCAACTGTCTAGCTTGTCTTTAAAATTTGTATCCTTGGCCAACTTGAGCAGCCTTTTCTGTTTTGATTCTCTACCTTGTTTTGCAGGTAGTACTTCTGAATGTTCTCATTCAGGTAAATAGCTCCACCAAAGTTGATTTATTAGTTTTAGTGATATTATAAGTACTGCTCCCAGATGATATCTCTATCAACTAATGAGTCAGGAAAAAAGCTGTTAGTGATGTGTTGCCCATCAAAATATTGTCTTCTAAAGCCATAGGACAGCTTTGAAGATCATCTATCTCAGCAACTTCAAGTGAGCAGTAGATGGCTGAAGTGGGACAAAAGAGATCTGACCCACAACTCCTTTTTCCTGTCAGATTTCTCTTTTCAACTCCTGAGACCAAGCAGAGCCTGATTTATTTTGTATGCTAACTTTCACTGTGGGAGAGTTGTTTTAAGCTATCTTTTTACTTAACTGCTTGACCAACACTAGCTTCCCATAATAATTCTCTTGTACTCCAAACTTAGGATGCAAATTTAAACACATTTAAAAGCATATAAAAGGAACCATTAAGAATCAGTGAAGATACATGCTGGGCAGAAAAGACTCATTCATGCTTTGGTTGAATCTGGTGGTGTATATTGTTAAATTGTTGTTATTTTCTTGGAACTCCATGTGTTTTTTCTGCTTTCAGTATTTTGGTGAATTGACTGATGCCAGATTCTTTCCAGCCAGAGCAGCAGCGTCTTAGGAGCCTCAGGATTTTGGCCACCCCTGCTCCTTCCTACTGTCTATTAGAGCAGTCTGAGATTGGCATGTTTTCCCTTAATTTCAAAGTCTTTGCTCACTATGTCTTTCCAGTTAATGAACTATCACCTTCAAGTGCTCACTCTGACCGTTCTTTTCAAGGGTCCATAACCACAGAAGAGGGGGAAAAGAAGGGAACACATTTATTACACAATATCACACACGGAAATTTTAATGAACTCTTTCTAGAGACAAAATCTTTGGAGTTTTTTTCCTCTAAGATGGGCTAGAACTGCAGACAAAATGAAACATGTTTAGTATATGAAAGTCTGTGTGGTTAAGCTTGTCTATAAGAAAACCAAGTGGGAGATGTGTTTTGTCAGACCTGCATGTAACATCCTTGAGAAAAGGTTATATGAAAATGTCTTGAAATAAATAGCTGTTTTCTTAGCACATTTTTCTACTTTTTGGGGGATCCTAAATGTTAACATATTGAAAGCTCAAAGCTACCCACACTGACACATTGTTAATTTTGTAAATTTGCAGCCTGTAAGACCTTGGAAAGTGTGATCATCTAGTCTGAACAGTAGGAGACTAAAGCAATATTCTAAATTAGAATTTAAATATTAGGAGAAAAGGCATGAACTTAAGTTAAAATGGCCAGTCAGGGAGATCCTCATATGGTCTGTACCACAATTTTTTACTGTGTAATCTGACTTCAAACAGCTTCAGCTTCCATCCTCTTGATAATGTTTTGTTTAAATTATTTATGCTCTGTGGAGATTATGAAAGTTTTGTTAGGTACTTACAATGCTTGAGAAGTAAAGGTGATGGAAATTCTGCAGTTATTCATAAAACATGTTTTACAACTTTGTTGGTTTTAGTGGATTTTTCAATTTCCCTTTGATTTACCAACTTTCATCTTAAAGTGCCAATACCAACTTCAAATATATTTGTAGAGTGCTTGTGGTGGGTGATGGAAATCCTCAGGATTTCCCTGTTTATCCAATCAGGAAAAACATTTGTTCTGTTGTCCTAGGAACTGGTACTCAGCTTATTATTAGCTGTGATTCTTAAGTCCTATTTGGAGTTGAAAATTCCCAACATTATGCCCCCTTGTGTAAATATTTACTGTGCTCTCATGTTACTTCAATTTGAGCTAACATAAAATACAGACTGTAGCTGTTCTGTGGCAAAAAAAGCAAAAAAGGAATCTATGATGTCATGCAATCCAAGGTGAAGTTCGTACAGGATAGTGTTTTCTCTGTAATGTTATGATCTGTCATTAATGTCTTCATCTACTTAATTTCTGTTTTGTATTTTGTAGCATCCTACTTTTCATTTGGATTTTTTGATAGTGCTATGTTCACTGTTTTATAAAGGTCTGATTACAGTGCAATGATTTCTTTGACCTTGACTGGCTGCCAGTGCCCACCAAGCCACTCGGTCACTCCCCCCTCATCAACAGCATGGGGGAGAAAAATATGACAAAAAGCTTGTGGGTCAAGATAAGAACAAAGAGGTCACTTATGAATTATTGTCACAGTCAAAATGAACTTAGCTTGGGGAAATTAATCTATTGCCAGTCAAAATCAGAACAGAATAATAGACAAATCTAAAAAACATCCTCTGCTTCCAAATCTTCTACCTCCTCCCTCACTGAGGAGAGCAGGGAACTGGGGAACAAGACTTGCAGTCCGTTCATCACTCATTTTTTCTGCTGCTCCATCCTACTCAAATTCTTCTCCTGCTCCAGTGAGGGGGAGTCCTTCAGGACTAGGCTGCTCCAGCATGGGTCCTCCCTGGGGTTACAAGTCCTGACACCACAACTGCTCCTGCATGGGCTACTCTGTTTACAGGTCCACAGCTGCTACTAGGACCTTGCCTGAGCATTGGCTTCCCATGGGGCCACAGCTTCCTTCAGCCATCTACCTCCTGCAGTGTGGGGTCCTTCGTGGGCTGCAGGGGATACGTGCTCTACCATGGACCTCCATGGGCTGCAGGGGGACATCCTGCCTCACCATGGTCTTCACCACAGACTGCAGGGTAATCTCTGCTCCAGTACCTGGAGCACTTCCTGCCCCTCCTTTACTGACCTGGGTGTCTGCAGGGCTGTTTCTCACACTCCTTTTTCTCATTCCTCTCTCCAAGCTCCTGCTGTGCAGGTATTTTTACCCTGTTATTAAATATGATTCCACACATATGATTCCACTACTGCTGGTGGGCTCAGTTTTAACCAGTTGCAGTAGCTTCTGGCATCTTCCCATGGAAGACCCCTCTGCAACCCCCTCCTACGGAAATCTTGCAACATAAAGCAAATATATACCTATGTGTATATACTTCCTGCTGGTGGGTGAGAGGCTGGACCTGAGTGGGCAATGTGCACTTGCAGCCCAGAAAGCCAACCATGTCCTCTAATCCCTTCTGCTGAGACCCCACCTGGAATACTGAGTTCATCTTTGGAGTCCTCAGCATAAGAAGGATATGGATCGACTCGAACAAGTCCATAGGAGGGCCACCAAGATGATTAGGGGGATGGATCAACTCCTATATGAGATCAGGCTGAAACAACTGGGTTTATTCAGCCTGGGAAAAAAGGCTTCAGGGTGACCTAACTGTGGCCTTCCGGTACCTGAAGGGAGCATGAAAGAAGATGAGAAGCTTTACAAGAACATGTAGTGACAGGCCAAGAAAGAGTGGATTCAAACTAAAAGAGAGTAGATTTAGATTAGTTATTAGGAGGATGTTCTTTGCTGTGGGGGTGGTGAGGCACTTCAACAGGTTGCCCAGAGCAGCTGTGGATGCCCCACCCTGGAAGTGTTCCAAGACCAAGCTGTATGGAGCTCTAAGCAACCTGGTCTGGTGAGAGGTGGCCCTGGGATTTGGAACTAGATGGTTAATGTCCCTTTCAATTCACACCATTCTATAATTCTATGATTATATCATTTGTATATGTAATAGTAAAAGATAAGATCTGTTTGTAGTTGGACAGAATTTGTTTGGAACAATCTCATGTCAGACTTACAGTTTTTCTTTTTAACCTTTGATTAAATGATGCCTAGGTTAGTCAATCCATTATTTTGAGTTCAGTGACATTTCTCATCTCCTTAAAGTACAGTGTGGTCTCGGATTTGTAGGAGTACAGCAATATCCAGAACATTTGAGTCCCTACAATGGGAGATAAAAAAAGACAGTGTCATATTTTCGAGATTTTTCCTCCTCTCTGTTGGCTTCAAAGCTGCTCAGCAGCCAATGTTTCCTAAGCCATTTTACTGTTGTTTATGCATCTTCAGTCACAGATGCTTTGAATTATCACACTATCATTTTCACAGTCCTCCATTTTCCACAGTGTTTTATCTGTGCCTTGTGAAGGATGCTCAAACTACCATGATTGATTTGTACCAAGGACACAGAAAACTATAATATTTTAATAGGTCTAGCCCTTAATGTGATACTGTTTGCATTTGTTTGAAAGAGCAATTTGTTCCTTCTGCTCCCTGTCAGCAGAATACTGTGAATTCCTTTGATCATTTGCTGTTTTCTCTCTTGAATCTACTTCCATTTTCTAAATGTGGCTTTTACTACCAGCGCCTTTGCCTAATCTTCTTTCAAGAGGTATTTAGTTGTTATATTTAGTGTGCAAAATCAAAATAGAATCTCAGTTTTAGATGTTGTGTCTTTCTCTCATCTTTGTTGGAACTTTAATTTTTGTGACTACAAAATGTTTATGATGTTTATGGTATAATGTGTATTGTATAATGACGTGGGAAAACATTAGAAATGTGTATTCCATACAAAAGTACTAATAAACCTATATGCAGTTCCAAAAAATGGTTGGGAATTTCTTCTTGCTGGCCTTATATTAGGCTATAAATTAGAGAAGTAATAACATTGGCTCACATTGTTGTAGAACTGTTCTGAGTGTGGTTTAATGGCCCAGGCAGTTCCTTTAACTAATTTAGTTAATGTTGATTGTGTTGCAATATGCAATAGTATGCAAAACTCTGTCACTGCATTTTGGTGTAAGGGAGGTACAGGTTAAAATTCCATGCTCATTAAAACTATGTCTATGCATTAGTAGATCATCCTATTTCACTGTTAGGTTTGTATCAGTCCTAAGCCCATGACAGCATTCCTGTAAGTTATGCAAAAATTCAAGTAACACCATGATGCTTGTGGGAGAACAGACAACATTTGCTGGAAGAAAGTACTTGTCAAGCAATCTTTTAGTCGAAACTCTTTCAAAATGTTCTGAACTAGCTTGAATAAAGTGAGATCATACTGATTGAGTGGGGTTCAATTTAGGCTACTTAGGTCACGAGTTTAAGGGTTTTTTGTGCAATAACAGCCTCATTAAAACATGCCAGTGTGATCACAAGGGATCATTTGCTTATAGATATTGTCATACCTTGTGAAAATGAAAAAGTATTTTCTATGACTATTTTTTTCATGTTGTGAAGAACCAACTGCTTAGCATTTTTTTTGGGTGAAGACTTTTTAACAAGACTAATCAGTAGTTTTCCAAAAGAGGAAATACTGTCCAGGAGGAGGCTATTTGTATCATATCACTGTCATTTTCTGGAAAAGTATATGCTGTGTTGGGCAAGAAAGATGGTTGGAAATCATCAGCAGGGTGTGGGAGTTCCTAGTGAGGGAAGGATGCAGGCAAGAGGGAGAAAAAAAGTAAAGGGATTTGAGCAAGGAGTCTGGCAGGAGAGATTAGAAATAGACCACAAAGACCGAGTGCCACAAGGGTAAATTGGCTGCAGTTTATGGAGTTCAGATCAAGCTGTGAAGCCTGTTAATGTCCATGCTCTTAGAAAAGCCTGGCACAGAAAGTCACCGGAAGAAAGGAGACAATACACAAAACAACTGCACTCTTTTGCTGAGGACTGAGGTGTACCAGACTTTGCAGGAGAAAAAAAAAGGAGATTAAATATGTCAATGACTTTGCTGACTTGGCAATAATTCTTTGTATCACGGCAGAATGCAATTTGCAGAAAGTTTGGAAATTTCTAGTTACAAAATGCAACTCATTGATGTAACGTTTTGCACTGCAACATGACTATGTAAGGAAAACCTGACTTAAATCTTGAATTACAGAGAACACTGAAAATTTGCAATTTATTTTCTAAATGGTACATCAGGTTTCTAAAATATTCTGTGTCAGAGTTATAGTGTGATACCCCACATTGATTTTTTTTTTTTTTTTTTTCATTTTTACTTTGCTTAAGTCACATTGTACTCTATTCTGTAATGGAATAATTTCGTACTTTGGATTTGTGAAAATGTGAAAATTCACATCTTATTATTTCTGGCTTGTCAGTTCTGGACATCTCTAGCTGACTGTCACTTTGCTCTCTGAAGAGGTTGCCCTTTGTTCATTGTCACTTTAGTCTGTGTTCTTCACACCATTACTTCTGGTTTATGGACATCAGAGAGTTAGGGAAGTGCTGGGCAGCTGTTGCTTTCTATAACTTGACCTTCACTTTGATCCAGAGAGGGTCTTATAAGTGATGAGGAGAGGAAGCTTTTTAAAATTGAATCTGACATGTAGCCTAGAAGATGTGGTCAAATACGTTATTGGCTATGACGAATTGGTGATGTACTCAAGTATTAAAAGCAACACTATTAACTTGAAAAAAATAAATAAAAATGAATGCCTCTAAACAGATAGGAACCAAACAGTTGATGAATAGTTCAATTTTTCTCATAGTTCCATGTCTTAAGTCAACTAGTATTCAGTACCTGAACTCTTTCCTCACTTTCCTCAGTTTCTCTGTCTATTCTGACATGTCTTGTGCCTTATTATTTCTTACTGAATCTCATATATTTTCTCTACACCTGTGCACAAATGTGAAAACCGCAAGTCAGTCCTCCCACTTCGGCATTTAACATCAGCCCATATAATTCAAATTCTTGAAGAACTTCCAGTGTGGCTTGTGTGAGGGTTTTTGTTGTTTTACCATCTCTAGCCTAAGGGATATTTGGTCTAAATAAGGGATGTGCTGATTCCTTGGGCTTCAGATGAAAGGTGTTTCAGTTTACCTGTTTCAGTTTGGTTTCCCTCAACCCATAATTGCATTCTTATTTTCCATACATTATAGAATTGAAGATAGAAAATTGAATTGTCCGTGCTGGTTATACATATATCGTGGGAAGAAAAAAGTAAGGAATTGTAAGAGAAACAGTTTTAAAAATGAAAAAGGAATTATTGGGTAAGCACTTTTCTAATCCTTTTGGCTTTCTCAATCCTCAGAGCAATAAACTGAGGAAGAAGAATCACAGAATGATAGAATATGTCAAGTTGGAAGGGACTCACAAGTATCATTGAATCCAACTCCTGGCCCCTCACAGCAACATGCGCAAGTGTCACACTGTGTGCCCAGGAATATCATCCAAATGGTTCTTGAACTCTGTCAGGTTTGCTGCTGTGACAATTTCCTTGGGAAATCTGATTCCAACATCCAGCCGCTCTCTGGGTGAAGAATCTCTTTCTAATATCCAACCTAAACCTGCCCTGTCACATCCTCAGACCCTGTCACTTCCCTTGGGCTCTGTCAGTGGTCACCAGAGAAGAGGTCAGTGCCTGTCCCTCATCTTCCCCTCACAAGGAAGTTATAACTGCAATGAGGTCTCCCCTCAGTCTCCTCTTCTCCAGGCTGAGCACACCAAGTGATCTCAGCCACTTCTCATACAACTTCCCCTCAATGCCCTTCTTCATCTTCATTGCCCTCCTTTGGAGGTTCTCCAAGAGGTTAATGTCTTTCTTGTATTGTGCTAACTAAAACTGCACACACTATCCGAGGTGAGGCTGCCCCAGTGCAAAGCAGAGCAGAACAATCCCCTCCCTTGCCCAACTGGTGATGCTTTGCCTGGTGCCCCCCCAGGACAGGGTTGTCCCTCCTGGCTGCCAGGGCACTGCTGACTCATAGTCAACTTGCCATTGACCAGGACCCCCAGGTCCCTTTCCCTGGCACTGCTCTTCAGGCTCTCATTCCCTAGTGTGTACCAACATCCAGGGCTGCCCCATCTCAGGTGCAGAATCTGACACTTTCCCGTGTTGAACTTTGTATGGTTGGTGATTGCCCATACTCCCATTTGCTAAGGTCTCTCAGCAGGGTCTCCCTGCCTTCCATGGAGTCAACAGCTCCTCGTAGTTTTTTGTCATCTGCCAACTTGCTCCGTATCCTTTCCAGTCCTGGATCCAAGTAATTTATAAAGATGTTGAAGAGAACAGGGCCCAAGATGGAGCCCCACAGAATTGCACTAGTCACAAGAAGTTATCTTGTTTAGTAGGCAAACTATAAAGACTTAACTAATAGTCCAAGAATATAATTTGATGGAATAAAATTATTATTCTCCATAAGTAAGATTGAAATTCTAACTACGGAAAGAAGTTTAGGTCTCAGATGAGCTCAGCTGCCATTTTCCTGACTAAAAATTTTCAGTTGAAGTCAATACATGCACTTAATATTGCTGGTGCTACATGACAGTTCTGCACAACTCATGTTCTAATTATACTATATGACTCTCTTACATATAATGTAGGGAAGTTTTTGTTTGCTGGACCAGGTTCACCCAATAACACCTAGTATTTTATGTCTTTACTAAACAGTCAAACAGCAATCATAATAGTGTATATGAGAAACAGTTTTTACTTCACCCTGGAAAAATTAATGTGAAATATACTGCTTGTCTGTTCTTTTACCCTGATGGAAGCTTATACTAGTAAGTAATTTTTTGCTGAAAAGAATTCTGAAAAAATTAGGTAACTGTAGGTTATTTTGCGCTGCCCTTGGATAATGCACCCACTATATACTGCTGTGCTTAAACAGAATTAACAGAGTCTGCACACTAACCACAACACTTTATCCTTATTAACAGAATAATACAGCTGGCAGAGCCTTACAAACACTCATTCCTTTACTTTTAAAAGTCCAGGGGGTACGGTGTGAAGAATACAGTGTCTTGGATGGCTGTCAAAGTTTGTAAAAAACCCCAAGAGCAGTGTGCAATTGCAAACTTTTGTTGTTATCAATATTTCTTCTTTTACTCTAATCAGGATTCTATTAAGATAACCATTTAAATGTCCTTTAAAACCCTAATAAAATTACATTTAAAAATTCACTTAAATGTCAAGCTGACATCAATTTTCTTTATTGTCCAGAAACTTAAATAGTCAACAAAATGTGCTGCTTTAATATGTTGCCTCATTCTCTTTAATATTTCCTTCAGTGCTCATTAATAACAAAAAACTAAACCCCTTGTCTTTTATTACTTTTTTATTCCTATTGTTTCTTAGTCAGTAATGGAAAGTCTAATTTTATAATGCAAATTACAGCTTTTATGCTATATGAAAAAAATGTGGAAAACAATTCTCAACATAAAAAATATAAAAATGAAACTGTGAAGGCAGAATGATTAATGGAGGAATTTATTCTTCTTTTATATGGTTGTCACCACTAATGAGCAGATGGGCTTCAGAAGACCCTTCTAGCTTACTGTGTCATGCTGAAATGGGACGCTGGCTGTCACTTATATTTTCTGGAGCCAGGAGCAGATTCATTCCCTCATACAGTACTTTGAGATCATGGTACCGTAGCCTGGAGAAAGTCTTCGCTTGTAAACACCATGAAGAAGACTGATAACTGTCTCCTGGGAATAAGTGGTCTGAACATTGGCAAAAAGGCTAGTTATTAGAAGACAAGACTGATACAGAGGTAGGCATGGTAGTGGAGAGTGGCTGGTGCAGCTGACAGCCAAGAGTGGTTGATTGCCAGAGGTGGGGATGCACTTCTGGTCCTCTGTGTCCAGGCCAGGAGAGATACCCCTGGCAGGCTGTTATTACCTGTCTTTCTGCCTACAGTCTCCTAGACATTTGGGACAAATAATAATTTTGTCTCGGCTCTATGCTACAGAGGACAAAAGTGTATGAGAATCTGCTTGTGGCAACTGTAGCAGCACTGCTGGGGGAAGTCTCACTAAATGTGCATGACTCATGAAAGAGCTGTGCAGGGTGTTGAACAGAAAATACTGAGTCCTTGATTGATTCAGACATTTTGCTCAACTTGGGACCTAGTGTATGCGTCATTACACATCGGTATCCTGTTGTGACATGGAGTTCTTTTGGGTGATGTGAAATATGACTGCTTAGGCTCCATCATGTGGCTTGCTGAATTTACAGTTTAGAATGCATATTCTGTAAATTGCTGTAACTGTCTAACAACTCACAAAACTGTTTCAGGTCGCTAGAATTCACTTATCTGCCATGGTTAGGTTGAGGTTTTCTATGGTACATGAGTCTTTTGGCTCCTCTTCTTCTGGTAACCCCAAATATCTGAAATGTTTCTGATCATGAGACTAGCAGAAAATACTGCTTGTTACTCTACATCAAAAAAAGAAATATATGGGTTTTTTTGAAAATGCTACCACCCCTCCAGGCATTGGGCTGGGAGCCCAATCTGTGTCAGTGTGGCTTTGTCAGGCATATGACATTTGCCGTAACTGCAAAAATCTGTCCAGATTTGTCTTTTTAAGTATTCAAAATGGGAGTTTTCCAGTGACACTTCACAATTTTCTTTGTCAGAGGTTTTTCCTAGCTCTGACTCTTTTCCAGAAAGACCCTGTAGTGCTACCACAGAGTGACTGAGTATGACTTAGATGGTTTTCTTTAGGGTGACTACTACAGTGAAGTTGACAACTTGACCATGATCCTTTTCCTGCTGTGTAGAGTGTATTCTGTTCAGTGCCCAAGCTCAATATGAGCAAACAAAAGGGAGAAAAATTTAGGAACAAAATTAGAGCACAGCAAAAATTAGTTATGGCAAAAAAAATTAGTGAGTTGTCAACTGGTGTGAGAAGGAAAGAAAATTCTTACTCTAAGTTAAAGAATGGGATGTTTGGGAACAACTTCCCCAGCTTTGATGGGAAAAAGGGTTGCTACTGGCTGAATTATGTGATCTCAAATGAAGGGAAATCTAAGCCTGATAAACTGAAGGTTTGTGATGCAGCATCATATCTCACCAACAATGTAGACAGATTCTGGCAAAAATATGATGAAATGGAGGACTAGATACTGCTTATGTTCACAGTGTTTATGAAGGGAACTGAAAGCCAGAACAAACTGCTCTGGGCAGGTGTCCAAGCTGAGTTCAAATGTATGGTACGTAGACTAGGTTGCTGAAAGCTGAGGCTGGTAAATCACCAAATGGTCAGGAAGACTATAAAATATACTTGGTGCTAGAACTGGTTTTGAATTAGCTAATCTTAACAGTCTTGAATAGTGCTCTATAACATGTTTATGTATGTTTTGCCATATGCATTTCCAGCGGGCCTTGAGGCTTTTGAAGAAGGGGAAATTTTATATTAGGAAAGCTCTACAGACTCATTGCCCTTTATTAACATGATGCTGTTGCTGGAGTGCACTTCTCAGTATGATATAATGCCTTGGCTTTCATGAGGAGACAATTTCGCACATAGGTAAAATTAAATTTCTCTCTTTCAGTAGGTTTTTTTGATAGAAAAAGAGTCTGAGATGAGTTCTATGTACTTTGATAGACATCCAAAATTTTATAGGTTTGCTTAATAAATCTGCAAATGGATATGTTTTCATTATTATCTGATTTACTTTCAAAACCTAGAATTCAAGCATGTTTGGAGGAGTTAATTTCTTTTTCCTAATCACAGTGATCCATATAAGTCGTGGTCCGAAAGGGAAAGAAGGATCGGTCCACATGGGGAGGGTGTGAACAGAGTGAACACTTTATTAAGGGATACTTATAGGGTTTGTTCGGAGAGTTCTAGAACTTGGGTGGTGTCAGGGGCAGACCATGACACAAAAGGAGAAGGGAGGGAGGGTTTATAACATATAAGGAAGAACTGGGGGTGGCTCAGCCCCACAGGGTGGAGCTGCATTGCTCCACTGGCTAACCAATAAGATTTTGGGTGTACATAAACCAATCAGGGGGCTGTAACTGGGGTTTCCAGAACCTAGCAGAACAGTTGGACATAAAGAAGTAATAGAATGGTATTAATTACCTATCTAATACATCTTTTTTGTCCTAACTATAACATTTAAACAGTATAAAAACTCGCAGAAACAGCAGCTTCATGGTAAGGGATATACAACAGGTGTCTGTGACAGCAGCAAACAGTTTCATCCATAAGTAAACATTATTTTCTTGGCAGTCGCTGACAGGTGCCTATCCCGACAAATATACAACATTTCTGTTCCTGAATCTGGTTGTGAATTTGTTACCATAAAAGAAAAAAAAAAAAAAATCAAGCAGACTGATTTCAGCTATGCATTCAAAAATACAAGATTATTGATGTCACTTGACTCACTTTTGTCCATAATTTGTGTGAGATGTTTACTCTATTTCAATCTTTGATTTTTGAAAGACAATCAGATATTAATAGATTCCATTATCTAATATGTTTTTGTATATTGGCATGCAAACACCTTGAAGTAAAAGACAGGAAGAAGAAAATAAATTTAGAGTTATTTTTACATATTAATATTTGAAATTCTTTACTTCAAAGTACTGTTTTGCACAAGAATTCATGAGTTTATTTTTATTGTTTGGGTTTTTCCTAATTTTTAAAAGTGTGTTTACCATGATAATAAATCATTGAGCTTTATTTATTTTTTTCTTAGCAGATAAAATGTATTTTTTGTAATGGGATGAGTTACCAATAAATTTATGAGGTTAGAAAACTTCTTCTTCATACACAGTTTATCTCGTAACAGTTTTTGGGGAAATTAAAAATCCAGTTACAAGTTTTTTTCAGCAGGTAGGACAGTTGGAGAAGAAGCATGAAGTACAGTGTACAGGCAGAGCTGATACCCTAGCCTTGACTGAGAGGACCTTCCTTGACTCATTTTTAGAAAGACATGAAGGAGCAAAACGTCTGCAACAACATCATTACTATATGTTGTAATTCACTTATTTGAAAGACTCTGTTATAGCTGGACACATCTGTGTATGTTGTCTGGGTAGCATGTCTAACAAGGAAAAAAGCTCTGAAACTTTTGATGTTAAAAAAGGTAGGAACAGCTTGAGGGCATTTCAAGTGGAGGACTTTGCTGACCTGAACATGGCTCTCTACAAGGCTACTGTGCTTTTTGAATTAGTACTTGGCCCCAGGGAAGATGTATCCTTTTAACAAAAAGGGATTTTAAACTAATGAAGAAATTTGTCAAATCCAGCCTATTAATGTCCAGTTTTCTAGTTGTAACTTTTACTCCTGAGAAACTGCAGAAAAGCATAGACATAGCTGGGTCACTGTCATGTCTTTCAATGAAAGTGTTAGTGTTGTGTTTAAAAGAAACTAGCTCATTTGCATTATAAAAAGCCTCATAATCTTATTATGCTGATAGATACAGCTACTTATGCTTAATTGATAGAATTAAGCAATTATATTATGTGATTTTATGTCAGAAGTGCCTAAATGAAAAACCAATATGCTACAGCATGCTAGATCTTATTTTTGAAGCACCGAAGAGCTTAGTCTAGTTAACAAGGCACTTGCTGGGAAAAAACCCACATTTTTATTTAACATATCTGAGTATAAAAACTAGCAGAAAAACAAGGAATGTATTGACATCCATGCACTGTCATCTAATTCAGTTTATAGAAACTCAGCTGAGAACGGCTTTACATGCATTTAAGGAACTAATATCTGTAACATGTTACTTGGAGCTGAATTCATTAATTGTTTTGTGAGCAAAGATCAAATATACAGCCATCAGGCAATTAAAAGGTTAATTATTATGGGAAATGTACTTACTGTGCTATACAATCTATATGTAATTGGATTTTGCTCTACTACTCCTAAGATGAGGATGTGATATATGTGCTCTAGGATGTGGCCTAGAATTTCTCACCTGTGATTACACTGCATTTCTCTACTGAAATTGGATTTTTTTTTCCTGGTAGAGCATAACTGAATTCAAAAAGGTAGCTTGAGTATGAACATTCTGGGCAGTTCAGATCATCTTCATCATATTTGAAGTCATCAATAAATCTTCAACCTGACCTATATAATCTGAGAAAATAATTGGCATGCTCATTACCTTTTCTTCATACCAAGAGCTGAGTGAAATTTGCCTTTAGGTACTATATGAAAAGGATGGGTGAATGGTTTTTCCTGACCTTGTTGTTTCCTTGCAGAAGTGTTCTGTGTGCTGTTTCTTTGCAAATTTCCCCTTGTAGCAGTTAAAAAAAAACAAAGCAAAAACCAAAGAAAGTTTGATTTGGCTGCTTTGAGTTATAAATGCCAGTGAAACAAACATTCAAAGAAAGAGGCTCACAACTGAAATACATGATGTGTACCAGTCTAAGCAATTAACCTGTTAATCATATTTAATATTTTTAAACTCCAATTGCTAGCATGTGTTTGCTGCCACTCTTACAGCAGTCTTATTTGTGGCCCTAAGAAATTGCTTCCGTATCCTCCACAGTGCTTTTTATTTTCTGTTGACAAAGTAAAAGAAAGCCTGTAGTAGAGAATTTCATAAACATTTAGGTGTTAAGACTATAAAGGCATGGCTGGTTACTTTCTTTTATTACATGTCATTCTAAGCTTCACTGAATATAAGAATTTAAATATTTTTGTATATATTCAGATTAAGAAAACCCAAAACAAATCTGTGAAAATAGTCTCTTGGATACTGTGAGTCTGATTTTCAGAGTATCTAAATATTTGGCAATAGAGATACCATGTGTTATTGAATCATAGTAATTCAAACTGGAGCTTTTGATGCTTGTTGATATAAATGGGAGATCTGGAAAAAGCATGACCCTAAGAGAGATATAGTTGAAAGAAATATGGCTGAATTTATGACATCTAAAAATAAATGACACATATAGTTGAATTATCTTTCTATGATGTGATATTTCAGGCTCTTCCTTAACCAGTCTATGCATGGGACAGACTTCAACATGGGTGGACCCAAGAAAGACAGAAGAAACTTTGTACAGCAATATGTCAATGAAAGAAAAACTGAAGACTTAGCTTCCCAATAAAGTGTAGAAATGAGCTTTTCCCTTGATGGCAAAACAAAACAAATGTGGAAAATGGACTGAAATAAGGTGTTTGATTTTTTTTTCTTTTTTTCCCCCCTACGTAGAAGAAGGGAAACAACAAGAAAATAAAGAAAAAATGTTGATGACATTGTTAGAAATAAGTGAAAAGAAGTACTGTATTCCTTGTGAAAGAAAAATGTTTCACTTTTATTTATGATATTTCAACAAGTCAAATATATGTAAATCTGTGACTGGTTGCTTTTAGAGCAATGGAATTTGTTTTCTTCCTTAGGAACTTTCAAGACTTGAGGTCACCAAATGACTCTGTCTTATTTCTTAACACTGGTTCAACATGTGTTCCTCAGATGGACCATTTTCCCATGTTTAACACACTCCTAAATATACTGAGAAAAAGCAAATTTGTTCCCTTTTTCATTTATCACTTTTATACTGTACTATCATTCTCCCCATTCTAATAATGTATTATGTTTTGAAAGCATTTTATGAGGAAATAGGAAATTTAAACAAAACTACTTCCTGCACTGTAATTTCTTGTATATGTATATTCATATATATATATGAGAATATATATAAAGATATGAATATATATGCGTATATTAGAATCTTGTGTTATGAGCAGTCAGCAGATTTACTGAGGAAGACCTCATCACTGTTAGTGTAGTAAAGAAAATATGTGGATAAACTGAGAGAGGAAATTCTACCTGTGATCGTTATCTGCAAGCCATATGGCAGGCTCTGATCCCAATCCCTAATGGATGCCCTCTGACTTCAGTAAGTCTGCATGGTGATGCAGGCCACACTCTCTGCAGGTCACTTATTATCTAGCTTTGTGCCCTCAGAGTATCAGCCCTCTGTTTCGTTTCTAGTCTTTCTTTTGCCTAAGAGAATGAACTGGATAGTTTTGCTGCTGTCCTCAGGGCAGCCTATATATATTAGCTTAAAGATTGTGTAATGTTAATGTTCTGAAGTAAATGAATTCTCTGCTGTTCTGCGGTTTGATAACACAATGGTGACTACATTGAGAGAGGATTCACAGCTGAATTGTATAAGTTAGGCAGTACTGAACATTAAATCTCTTTATGGCATGTATGTCTTCTTCCCCTTTTCTTTCAGTGGAAATTTAATTTTAGAATAGATGACTTCGGTCTTTGCAAATAAAGTTCTGAGAGTTTAAAAATTTTCCCAGTAATTTTTTTTTGTTCATCCTGATTTGACATTCTGTAAAAAGCAGTTTTTTTGCAGATCTGAATTTTAGCATTCCTAAAGAACAAACAAGCCCTGAATAAAATAAACAAACTCATTTTGGCTTTTGAAGTATAAAGCCAAGTTAACTTCTCATTACAGCTCAATATTTTTGTATTTGCATGTGTCATTGTATTTTTTTGCCTCTCTCTTTTTCTCTGGATTTCAGAGAAATCCATGTTACACTTGGATACTTATCCTCTGTTTCTGTAACTTTGATAACAGTTCTGAAGCTGAGAACATACTGCTGTTGGTGTGGCAGGAAGGCATTGTGACTCTCTTTTCTCTAACACACTTCCTTAATTTCAAGCTGCCTTTGGAAAAGCATCCCGAATTAGACATGACTCTAACAAACACACTTAAATATCTTCATCAGCCTGAAGAGTGCTCCTTGGTAACCATTCCTTGTCTTTATCAAGTAGATTGGCTTATCTGCTGGGACTTGTTTTAAGCTGTCAAATGTCTTTCTTCTACTTTCATTAGTGAGGCAGTTTGCAGCAGTTCTCCCCAGTGCAGACTCGACTGCAGCTAGCCACATCTTTGTTGCTGTTAAACTAGAAAATTGCTGTATCCTGGAAAATGTTCAAGCACACTTTTGTTAGTGTAGGAACAAAGTGGAAGGGTACTGTTAGCTGATGATTTATAAAATCGAGCCAGCTCTGCTCGTGCTCTTAAAGAAATACAAGAGAATAAAAGAAGCTCATGTTATCCCAGGTGATATCCTTGCTTGTGTTATCCTGGGTGATACCTCAGAGACAGGTAGAGAGCAAAATTATTTTAGATTCCTGTGAGCTTCTGAAGAAGCTTCTGTAGGCACCGCAAATACCATTTTCTGACTCTGTAAGATAACTCCATCTTACAGAAATACTTTAATTCTTCAGATATAAAAAAATACATCGACATTCAGATACTTATATGCTTGTCCATGTTTTGGAAATGTTTGAAAATACTGTAGTGCCTCTACATAGAAGTACTTTTATTCTTTACCTTTTTACTTAGCCATGCCTTCAATGAAATAAAATCTGGACAAACTTCCTTGACTCAGAAACTCCTCATTTCTTCTTGGGTAGAGCAGTTTTGGGATATTATTGCTTTAAAGGCAGGTGGAATATACAAGAATATGTCTCACTGGGTTTCCCTGTAGCATGCTAAAATGGTAATTTTGCATTTTAAGCTTCCTCAAACAGGGTGTTGCTTGTTTGTTTTGTTGTTTTCATTTTAGTTAGAAAACGCTGGTTTTATTAGGAAGTATAGAAGTAGATATTTGCAAAATTCTTCTTATTTAATTAATAAAGTAAAAATTCTAACAATTTGCATGCCATAACACAAAAAATTGTATATATAATTGCTTATTTTAAGTGCTGACAAGAATATACCTGGTTAGTATAAAGTGAGAGGTTTTGTGGAATTAGTTTTGGTTATAAATCAAGTAAAGTTTCCACCAGCTTTTATTTTGCTCTCTCAGTCATGATTTTGAATTGAATTTAAACCTGACTGACTAATCAATACGGACTGGCTAAATTCCTGTCCAATATCTTGGAGCAGAAAGGTTAAGAGGCAAAGACAAATGGTATCTTCTTACTACTCCTTGGAGATCTCACTATCAAAGATCTCCCACACCTAATGTGTAATGAAATATCTGCTAAAGTCCACATAGCCCCTGTGGCATTTAGCACTCTTGATTTTATGTTGTCTGGTTCTGAAATCCTATAAAGTGTAAAGTTCTGTAACCTTTCAGAAATGTTCACAGGTGTGATGCCAATCTTCCCTAAGTACTCAGTTTTACTTATTGTAAACCTGACTTTGTTCACAAAAGTCCAGGCTGAAATTTACTGACTTGGAGAAATAAAAAAAAAAAGGAAAAAAGGGGAAAGGGGGGAAAATGGAATACTTTGCATTTTAACACTTTTCTCTTTGAAGTTGCATTCATCCTTGAAAAGTGACATGACTTTTTTTTACATACACGGATTTGAAATTCTTTGCTACATCTTGAACCTTTGCTGTTAATAATCTTAACATTTTAACTTATGTTCACTGTTAGATCCCCATCCCTTCGTCATAGTTACACAATAATATTTTTTCTACTCTTCACCTTTGCTTAATTCAAATATAAGATAATCTGTATGACTGACTGATGATCAATCTCCTAGCAGAAAACCATAATTGAATGATTTAGAAGTTGGCAACTTGCCCTTAATTATCAGTTCTTTTTGGTTTTGCTATTCCTGTGGTGCAACATTTTTTTTCATAGATTTTTTTCTGTACTGTTGTAGGTTTTTTTTTTTTGTTTGTTTGTTTGTTTTTTTTAATAACCATTTGGAGAATGGAAGAAAGAAATTAAAAAACCCAAACTTTTTTTTTAATATTTTTGGAAGATGTTAGTCTTGTGTAGTACTGTTGCATGTTTGATGAAATTTGCTTGTACACTGAATATCAAAAGCAACACAGAAACAGACACAGTTGTGCTATCATATCCAGCCTCCCTGTGTGCTCATTAATGAATTCTTTTAAATAAAATTAGGTGTTAAAAGTCCAATAATTTTATTACTGAATTTTTTATACTGACACAATGTTTGACCATTTCTCTTTGCCACTAAGTGTTATCTGGTTTTGGTTTTGATATGTAAAAGTATATTCCTTTCTTTTAGATTGCTTCTTTTAATCTCTACATTTCTGATTTCGTTTCCCTGTTTTCCATATAAAATCTTTCTCAGAGGAAGGATTGTTATTTTGACCAGAAGCACAACAGAGACAATCTGTAGAAATGCCTGATTTTAATTCATTTGAGATATGTTGGTGGACCATGTTTTAAAGGATTTCTACAGAACAACAGAAAAATGGGCTCTTTTTCTTACTTTATGGCCATATGAATAGCCACTGTGGTGTGCAAATCTGATAAACATATAAAAGGCAAATATTTTTGTTTCGGTTTTCTATACATGGAAAAGGAAAACCAACTCCTGCAGGTATGGATCCTAAATTTACAGGGTAAATAAAATTTATTGTATTGAAAAACACTTCAAAATTTTTCCTCCCTCGATGGCTAAAAAATAAGCTTACTGGAAGGACTTGCTTTGCTTCACTGCTCTGAAATCAACTGTTTTAGGGAAACAAAATATTTATCTGAGTGAATGTCAGATTCCTTTGAAAATTGTCTTAAATTCTCATAATCTCTGTTTAAATTATAATTTGATAGGTCTAATCCATAACCTTTCCCACACAAAAATGTATTTGTTACTTAACTTATCATGTTTATGGAGATAGAGAAGTTAATGACAAAAGTGTAGTGATGGAAAACACTGAGATGCAGCAAAACACAGGAAGGGTGTAATTTATTTATTTATTTATAAATAAAATTAAAGACTCTTAAAAGCAGGAATTCTGAAGTGTCTCAATAAAAACATTGTTTTGCTAGACAGTTGTGATTGTAGCAATGTAGACTTCAACTAGTTTTAAATTTGACAATGTCCTGGTTTTAGTAGCCAGGGTCAGTTTGTCACTGTGTGGGTGTGTATTCTAAAGCCTCTATGCCATTATTTCCCATGAACTGCTCACAATGGCACATTAGCAGCTATTGTCTAAGGGACAGCACACCCCTCAGGCTACAAACAGGGTGTTTAGGAACTTCTGCGAGTTAAGGAATTCTCCTGTCTCCACACCCACCTGAGGGGTCATGTCTGTTAATGGGCCATCAGGGGTATCAAAAATAGGCCATTGTTTATCTCACAGAGTAAATCACCCATTGTTTAAGTCTCTGCCCTGGGGGAGGGACTGGGCGGAGCCTAGGTGGATATAAGATGGGGTTTGGGACTGGGAGCTCTCTTCAGATCCAGAGAGGACCAGAGCCGCGAGCAGACTGAGACTGCCACCAGATTGCAACCATCACTTTCACCAGCAGTGAGTGAACTCTACTCTGCTTGTGCTCCACTGTGTTGGGCTGTACATCTGGTGTTTTTTTGTGGCACAAACAAATTTCCTTTTTCTGTTTCAGTGTATTTTTGTGATCTTTTAATAAATTGTTATTCTGACTTGCAATCCCATTCTGAGTTGGATTAATTTCTCCTTCTGGTTTAAATCTAAACCAGCACAGACAAGAATTCTAATAAGTGGTAAAACAGACAAAAATTGGTTCTGGAGGAATTGATTAGAATGAATTCAAGAACACTGTAATTCTTGACCTTTGCTGTTTGGATGAGGTTAATAACAAACATGAAACTTCCTCTCCTGCCCTTTCACCAGAATAGAGACACTTAAGAACATGGAGATACAAAAAAATCCCATTTTCTTGCAGGATTTTAATACAAAAGTAATATTGCAAAAGAAGTCCATTATTTGCTTTATAAGCAAAAAGTCTTTAAACCTGTTGGGGAAAAAAAAAAATTGGTTAGGCACCACAGGAAGTGATTTCAGATGACTTACTTATTTTCTATCATCTACTGAAAATAGGATGTAACATCAATTGTTTTGGTTGTCTTCACAGTTAAGGAAAGACATTTCATTTGTAATAAAATTTCCTTTCTTACTTAAAAGATCGTGAAAGAACCATTCTTATAGATTATAAGCATTATATTACGAATACTTGAACTTTTTGTTTTCTTTTACATTATATCTCTAAAAGGGTTTTTTTTGTTTGTTTGTTTTTTGTCATGGATACTGGTATGTGTACACACATGCTCTGTCTCTCTAGATACACAGGAATATTGACAAAAGTGTGTTTTACAGTGAAAGCTAAGGAAGTAGTTTGCTTTGAAACTGCAAGATGAATTGATCAGATCACATGGCTAAGATTATTCATTTAGGAAATACAAGAACTGTTATTTTAAAATAGGGAAAATATCCTCAGGATGTATAATTACATGAAGGTTGCTGCACTGTCATAGTATTTGTCCATTGATGTTATTCTTGGTAGGTTTGCAGTCAAAGAGACTCTATTTTTACTTCTATAGCACCTGTAATAGAATTTTGCTGAGTCTCTAACCCCATATCACCTATAGTAAGTATTGTTTTTCTGTCCTAAAATTCTGCTTTTCTCTGAATCATTTTTGTGAACTTAAGTGTTCAGGGAATTAATCTGAATATATTTAAAACTCAGTTGATCCTTTTTTCTTTTTTTTCCAATTAAAGACTGTGTAAATCACAGACGTTTAAAGAAAATGCATACAGCTGTTTTGTGAGAAAATCAAATTACTTGTGCTAACCCAGAGCCTGGGCACCAAGTAATTATATTAATTTTTTAATTCTTTTTGTGGCTTCATGCAAACAGCTTTTTTGATCTCCCAGCTGTAGCCATCAGCTTCTGCTTAAGCAGAAGTCTGCCTTACCAGCAGACATGGTCTTGGTGGGATTGGCATTGAACTCAGCCCACCTGAAATCCTCCAATGAAGGAAGTTGCAGGGACCAAAAGTATCTGAGCAGGAGCAACATACTCCTCCGTGCCCTGACGTGGCAACTGGGCATTTTGTGAACTCTTCTTGTGTACCACCACTGATTGCAGCATGTTAATATGTGCTGCTGAGGTTAGCTGTCAGACATGGAGCTCTGCAGGGTATTCCATGAATCTTCAAGAGTTAATTATGCCTTCTTCTTCATATGACACTAATGGATGGGCTTTGTCACCAAGTTAGATAGCTCTAATAGTGACAGCTTCAGCCATTTTAACAGCTTCAAATGCTGAATTGATTTTTTTCGCTATGTAAACAAGAAGAAAAAGCTGTTGGTAAGATTATACGTAAACAGATGCTTTCCTTCTCTCTCTGTAATGTTAGTGAAAGATAATAATGAATTCTTCACATCTTATACAGTTAGTTATTTTTGTTTATTTGCTATAACCAGACTACCTCTTTTGGGCTCAAGTCATGCTTGGCTTTGCTGTTTGGAAACAAGAACCTTAGTAGCTTCTATATCACGGAGTCACAGAATGGGTAAGGTTGGGGGGGACCACAGTGGTTCATCTGCTCTGACCTTCAAAATTTGGCTGTCTGGTTGTTGACAGATTGCATAGAGATCTGCACTTTTAATTCAATTTGCAGCACCTACTATCGATTTATTTCTGGCCATTTTACTGATACAGCCTCATTTTTTCAGCCTAGCTGACCTTTTCTAGTTTTATTGGACATTCCTTTATGTATTAGTCCTTTTCCAGAAGGCAGTTTTTCATTTTCTACGGTTGTGTTTCTGTTGTGGGAACTTGCTGTGGAGAAACAGAATTGTATTGAGTGGCCTACCTGGAAAATTTGCATGCTCAGAGTTAGCACTCCCTTAGTGGCACTCATTGATATGACCAAATAAGGGGTATAGATGAAAGAGCCATATCAAAAGCCAGGTTTTGCTTTGGGTTCAGATCTAAAAGTCCCAGACTATTCCTGAGTCCTCTGTGTACTGCTTTGGAGTTTGCAACCACATCCTTCAAGTTCAGCACCCTTCATGGCTGACTTCCTCCAGAAACTCCTTTAAGTTCTGTTTCCGTGCTTAAAGTGTCTCACAGTTGTGAAAAGTGATTATAAGAGAGAGACTTTGTTATTCAACAACTGTGTCCTTTTCTGAATTCAGCGACATATCTGCTGACTTCACTTATAAAAGCAAGGTATGCTGCATTTGCTCTACCTAACAAGGCAATGAGAGCACAGCCAGGAGAAAATAAGTTGGATTCTGACTCATCTTGTACATCATCAACAATTTAGTTCTGTTTGCAGGTTTCTATCAGTTATCTGTCTGAAAACTGAACTCGTTGTGAGGTGCCAGGGATAAACACAAACCTAAAGAACCATAATGGCTACTTATCCCCTGAAAAGGTAAAGATGTCCTGAGGAAATAAGAATTGGTAGCTGCCATTGGCTGATCTAACTAAAAAACAGGAGAACAGTCCGGAGACATATTTGTCAGCATATTATTTTTCAACACTTCAGTAATCAAACTCATCTCAAAATTAAAAACTCAAATTAAACATATATAAATAATGTAGATTGTATTTGAAATTAATTTAAATAATAGATATTAACTTAATAGCTAAAATAAAAATTAGTATGTGTTTAAGTTCTTTAATGAAATAATTAAAAGGAATTAAAATTTTATTTCAATGCATTACATTAATTTAAATAATAGAAAATTATTTAAATAATTATTTAATATATTTCTGAACTACCAATGTAAAATACTAAACCAAAAAGTCATCTGTGGTATCTTAACTCAAACTGAAACTCAATATACATGTCACATACAAGAAAATAAAGGCAATAGCTCAAATTCAGCAGTAATCAATTAAACGTTCTGTATTTTTGCTAATATTTGCTTCTCAACAGATACATAAAATATCTTTAGTGTGGAGCTATGTTGAATTTTATACCCGTATGGACAGATGTTGCTTTTTATACACCACAAACAAAAGATGTTGAAGCACTAACAACAGAAAAGTTCTAGAAGTTGAAGAAATTAAAAGTAAAAACACTATTATCTTGGTTGATAACTGGTACCTTTTGGGGGCTGGAATGAGGGAGACATCCTGCAGTTTTAGGACACTTGCACTGGTAAAAATTGCACTCTTTAAAGCTCTTCAGCTTAAATAAGTTCATGTAAACCTACTACAGAGTATTTTGAATCAGATAGGCTAATAGAATCTAAATATTGTGAATGTGAAAATCACATCTTTCTGTAATTGGGAATGGAATAGAAACCAACATTTTCCTTTGCTTTATTTAAAAGTAACTGAAAATAGAGACATGCATACATTTGAAAGTTTATTTGCTGTACTATTGCATTCCCTTGTGAATAAAATCTGTCACCTAAGCTGATAATTCTGGAGGTAAGAAAAATACTATCTGCAGCCTTTGACTGCAGTTTTCCTTCTACTTGCTTTCAAAATTTCAAAGTCTTCATACAAATATTTTATCCACTCTTTTAGTATATAGTATCTGACTCCCAACTCTTGTACTAAACATAAGATCTGTTTTTCCTAAAAGGTCAAGATCCTATAGATGATAAAAATTTACAAACTTTTATTACTCAGTGTATATATATTCTTTTTGCTTATACACAGTATGCAAAATTTTCACAACAAATTTTCCACTTATTCAAAAATAATATTATGTTTCTTCTCTAATTTCAAATATAATTTGAATTTATAAATAAGCCATAGATATAAAAGATTGTGTGAAATTTGAAAAATATGCCCTTTGGTAATACGAAAACCAACTCTTTGAATAAAACAATGACAACATGTCTCAAAATATCCCCTCTCTATCCAATTATCATTGCTATTTAATGAGTATGCAGACTGATATGAAAGCAAACCATGCACATTTTTAAGATGTAATCCTTAAATCATAGCAAAATCCTGAGGCTACTGTGTGATGTGTATCCATGGTTACGTGTGTTTGGGTTACATGTGGTTCAAAGATAAACACTTGGAAAAAAATGTTGTGCTTTTAAACCTGCATTTATTGGAAGAGATAGAAGGTTTTTCCATTACACAACATAAGGAGATTTTGTGTACAGCCTTCACTATTCTTGCTGCTGTTCTCAGAGTTATCACGCACCACATCTCTGGGAAAGGCTTGTCTCAGATTCGTTTGGCACTCCTGGGTGGCTATTCAGGTTATGAAACAAAAGGTGCCTGTCTCTGTTTCGGCCTGCATCATTAATATTCCCTCATGTGAAGTTGATAACACACCAATACTTTTGGTTGCTCATTTATCTCTTGAATAGTTGAAATGTTGTGGGAATTCAGGTCAAATTTCTCAAGCAGTTTGAATTCAAGAAGATGGTGAAATGTAATGAACTATTAAGGCAAGTTAAAGGAACTTCAAAAGCATTTTAGGACAGATAGAATAAAATTCATTGCATATTTCAATGAGAAGGTTTGTGATGGTGAATCCACAGCAGTCATAAGACTCCCAACAATTGCAGGTGATTCATCACCTAAAAAAACCCTCCCAGGACATTTGTAGATCGTGTTTGTAGGGCCTTGCTCTCATCCTTTGAGGAGTAACAGAGCCCTAGAGTCTGAAACAGAGCTTTAGAGCAAAATCAGTGTTAATAATCTTCTGTAGAGTTCAGTGTCTGTTTTCCTTTGAAGATTCTGTCATCTTGCATTGAGTTCCAACACCCTGTCACTGTTAGTGATGGAAATTTTTGAGTCAATGGACATCTAATTATTGTTTTGAAAAGGTTTATCTACAGAACCCATTGCTTGTCATAGATTGACATGTGTTACAGGTTGAAAAATGCTGGTAAAACAAAAGATTTGCATGCAGTTAAAGCATTGACAGGAAGGCCAACAGAAAATACAAGACTGAGGTTCTTTGTGCAAGCATAACAAAGGAGACAGGAATCTTTCAGGCACGACTTGGTAGTCGTGCTAAATGGTTTTGCTACAAGAAATTATGATTTAGACAATGTGTGAGGACTGAAGTTACAGTGAGATACACAGAAAGATTCTGTAAGATTTCTAAGTATCTTACTATGAAAACATCCATTATATTCAGCAAGGTTATATGACATGAAGATGACAGGAATAGATGTGAAGTTTTCTTAATCTCTTTATGTATCTTTGTATGAACACTGTCATAATTTTAAAGTTTTTATATTACTTTCTGTTAGCTATTTGTAAATGACCTACACTTATGAAATCAGAGCAAGTCTTGCATCTATTTGGTGTTGTAGATTTAAGCTTTCAGTGTAAGTGATGCAAATAAAATGTTGCTTATGGTCTAAAGATAGTTCATCACCAGTAATCAAAAAATCCTATATTTTTTCAGTCCTTGTGTCAAGAGCAATGCAGAGCAATTCATTCTAAGGTTTATAACCTGTGAAATTAAACATTTGTAAGTCACTGGCACCTATTTTCTCATATTTTGCAAAAAGAGAATTTAATTCTAGGAAATTACTTTCATTTTCTACTGTATTTCTTGTAATAACTTCTGAAGGCCAGATATTGGTGAACTATATAACTGCAATAATTCTTCTGCTTTTTGGGTGTGTTTTATATTTTGTCAGAACAATTTGGTTTTCCGTGAGAACATGAAATGTGGTATGAATATATTTGGTTTAATTTCTCTTTAGGATTTCACCCACTAGCTCACATTTATGACTGTGTTTCTTACAGTATATCAGCAAAAGATGACCTTTAAGTGTGAAGCTTGATTTCAGAAAAAAAGAAAAATTAAAATTTTAGGAGGTCATAATAGATACATTAAGGTAATAAGAAAATAAATATATTGCTTCTTTTACACTGTTGTTGACCATATTTGGTAGCAAGCAACTTGCTTCATGGAGATAATATGGACTGTAAACATAACTTCATAATGACACAAAGTATTGTTAAAATTGGCAATGTATTTGAGAACTAGCAGGCTGCTTTAGGATTATAAGACTTTGATAGTTTGACGTGTCTGACCTAGTAAGAGAGGAAGGAGGAAGTGCTTATTCAGACTATTGAAGACTTCCTTTTTTAATGTGCTCTAAATAAAGATTTAAACAACTGATGAAAAAAGTAATTGTAAAGGAATTTTCACCCACTTAAAAAGAGTGCTAAAATTGAACCGGAAAATGAAGGTGTGAATGTTAATATCTTTGAGAAAACTACATGAACTGGGCAAACAAAGTAGGTAGTGACTAAATTATATGGATTACACATCTAAATACCTGCAACTAGCTATATATATTTTTATCTAAAAAAAAGATAATTCTGGTATCTTCAAAATGAAAAAAAGTCTGTTTATTTTCCCCACATACTATTTTGTCCTTGCCCTTGTTTTTAGTTTTGCATTTAAAGTTTATTTTAAAATCTAAAATAGAATAACATTTATCTTGGTAAGAACATATATTTTTCATTTTCTTCTGACAAACCAGCAAAAACATTTACAACTCAGGAAAAAAAACCCACCCCAAAATCTAACCCAGACTGTACACTCGTCCTTCATTTGATTAAGTTGTGAAAGAATGTGATGGAAACTAAGAGAATCTGAGAGTTGGAAGTATATTGTAACTTAAAGGAGGAGAAAGATATCTGAATCACGAAGTGGAAAGATAGTTTTTACTTCAAGAGACTGATGTGTCTATGCAACAAGCTACATAATTTAAAAAATAACCAGCAAGTGAAAGAGATATATTGTGGAGATTGATTTTAAAAACTAAGCAATCTCATTTTTGATGTACTGTCCTAAGTTGCTTAGATTTACTTTTCAGCTCTTGACTTCATCAGGTCTCTCCATTAAGTGTCGTGTGTGCATTGGTGGGCTCACTGGACAAGGCTTTGGTTGAAAATGGAACATGATGAAAAGGGGCTTAGGAAGACATAGGCTGGAAGATTAGAATCCAATTTGGGACTTAGATTATGTGCATGCTTAAGGCATCCTTGTTATGACTTGTTATTGGAAAGGAGAAGAATAGTTACTTTCCTACAGACAAATCTTTATGAACAATGTTGACCAAATATGCTACTTCACAAGTGTCGAGCATGCTCCCAGTGCTACAAGAATAAAATAATCAACTTTATATTCTAAAATCAACCAAGGCGTGTTACAGGCAAAGATATGTATAGGTAAAATCCCCTTTGATTTCATATTAAAAAAAAAAAAAAAAGATTTTAATAGCAAATACAGAAGAGGGATTCTGTCACGTAAGATTATGTTCATAATAATTTTTTTTAATAAACCTAAACACAGTAAGAACATTGTTTGTTTTAAAAATAGGCATGTTACTATGGTGACCATTACATGATTCAAAATTGCAGATGTTCTCTTCCTTGAACAATCTCTGCAGTGAGTAAGCAGGATGCATGCATTTGCCATCATTTCCAAACCCAATCTCTGCAAGACATGAAATTTGCATTCTAATCCATGTTAAGGTGTTTCCTGACAATAAATAGGTAATTTTTGCTTAATTATTTTGCACTGATGCATTTTTGATCTTGTAATTTGTTAGTTTTGAAGAATATAAAATACTTTTTCTACTAATCTGGACATCTTGCAAGCCATAAGTACATGTTAGTTTGCTATGCTGCTATGTCTAGTGCTGTTAATATTTGTTAAATGATTTACCAGATTGGGGAAATTTGCTTCAGAAAAAAGGAAAACACACTGCTGTTCAAATTCACATGTACAATTAAAAGCCTTAACAGTAACTTAATTTCTTAATTAATTCCTTAATTAATTATTTCTAATGTTTTTGAAGCAACTGGTAAAAATATCTCTTTTAACCCTTTTTTTTTTTTCTAGTAGTCTTAAAATAATATTATCTGCACATGTTACATTTTGATAACCTGACACTAATAATTATTTGTGGAACAATAATTATTTAATTTAAAACAGGTAATACACTGCACTGCACTTAGGAAGTTGAATGGATCTTGTTGTCTTGTGCCAAAGTCTTATACTTCTTAATACTGTGGCAATGTAGTCAATTTGCCTTCAACTTTGAGCTATGTAGGATAAGAAACAATTAGAATAATTCAATAGCTTGTCCGGGTTACAAAAATATCCCAGAATATTTGGCAGTAGTTGACAAAATTCTGTTCAGCTTTCTACTTCAAAATTGTCTTTGAGGGGAGCGTTCTCACAACTGGATGTGTTTCCCTGAGGAGATAGTGTGTGAAAAAGCATATAATAATAGTTACTATCTGAAGATTTTATACTGACTCATAGAAATACCACGATTATCATAACAAGTAAAGATGTCATAGGGAAAACTAACACTGGACTGTAACAACCTTTCAGTAATAATCCAGCTCCTTCAAAAGCAACTGAGAAACATACCAGACTCTCAAGTTTTAATTGCATTGACAAGTATCAAATTTGTTTAAAAATATTTTTCACCAATTTCAGTCCACAAAATGGGTCTTCAATAATCTGTTCTGCATGTTCTGAGGCCAAGACTGCCTATATTAGATTAGCTATTAACAGGCCAAGTATTTATGATGCATTGATATATTACCTGTTTAATAATCTGAATTGATGAAAGCAAGTGCTAGTATAATGAAATGAATCCAAGAGATCCAGAATATATCAAGTCATAAAGTTTGTTCTTTCTCATCCCATTTTTATATGCACAGAGTAGAAATTATGCATGTAAGGAATCTCACAGTCAATCCAATATATCTGGCATCACACACTGTAATTTTGTTTAATTTTTTAAAAATCTTATCACTAATGTATTTTGTTTTGTATGTTTTTAATTTTCATCTCTAAAAAGCTATACTGTCATGTGGATGGTTGCTGTGAAGGATGTGTCATTAAATCCACTGCTGTTTTCTTTTTATTCTTTTGCATAGTTTACAATGGGAACAAAAAATTATTATATTAGTGAGAATTTTTCCATAATTTCGGTGACTCTCAGCCTGATAAAACAATATATAGTCAGTGACATAATTCAGAACTTTTGATGCAGACTATTACCTAAAAGCCAACCATGCTGGAAAAAATTCCTGTCCAAGGTTGAATAAACTAAGTACGATTTCTCTCTCAAGAGATTGTCTAAACAAAGACATGATCTTAAAAAATACTAAATTTTTATACTAAAGTAGGAGAAAAGACTGAGAAACATATTCAAATTTGTTTGGCTTAGTATCAAGGCACCAGTGTGTTTCAATGTGTTTCTTTTCATGGATTTATGAGCTACACAGGCCTTATTGTGAAAAATTAATATATGCCTTGTTCAGAAGACTTGGTTTTTTTGTTTTGGTTTTTTTTTTCACTAGTGGCAGCCACAATAAATTATATTGATTTCTATCTATTTTTACTAACTAACATAGCTAAATCAGTGTATCTCTTGAACAACGAAAAAACAACTTTATAATATAGAAAGTATTTCTCATGATTCTTTATATAATGCAGTTAAGATAATGTGTTAAGCCAGTATGTGTATCATGTTAAAAATTGTGTGGCTATTGAACCTTTTGATGTACTTGAACTAAAAATATGTATAGTTTCCAGAAAACCAGTAATGAAGAAGCAAATTAAAAGATCAAAAATAATAAACAGTGTTCATGAACAGCTATTGATACAAACAAAAGGCGTATAGAAATAGTTGAGCATTCTGATGTCAGTCCAAGTGTTATATGCCATGTAGGAATATAGTATGTGTCATTGCACCTAACTCTCTTCAGAGCATTACAAATGTTAGAAAACATTATGTAATTGTCTATTGAAAGTTTAAAAATAGAATACTCTTCTTAGAAAGACTTACCTGTTTGTAGAGAGCACTTCAAATAGATCTGATGCAAAGATATGCTGTATAAATCACCATTTATCACCAAACATGGTCATTTCAGGCCAGCTGATGGATTGAGAGGCCCATAGAATGGGAGGTTCTGAGCCGCGGAGCTGAACATTTTTGCTGCTGTGGATACAACGGGTAAAAATCTATCATGACAAGTGAAATTAAAACAGTCTAGATTTCTTTTTTTTTTTGAAAGTAATATTATAAGTGTGGAGAATGCAAAAAATTCATCAAATAATCAGGAATACTGAGCATTGGCATGGGTTATTCAAAGAGGCTATGAAGTCTCTATACTTGGAGTTACTTGATTCAGGGCAGTCTGCTCTAGGTGGTCCTGTCTAAACAGGTGAGTTGGACTGCATGATCTCCAGAGGTTCTTTTCAACCTTAACCATTCTGGGATTTCAAGAATGTAAATAAAAGGTGCTATAGAATTATGAAGAGAAATTAATGGAAATATTGTGTTTTGATTTGTTTTTACTTTTTTAAATAAATCAAATAGACCTATAGTCCATTGTAGCCCTAATTTCATCTTTATTTCTATGTGGATAGCTGACTCAGTAATTAAAAAATGTTGGTCATTATTTTTCAGCTAAAGAACATTGTGATTTTCTGACTCAGTTGGTCCCTCCTGGCCCCACAGCAGGCTCATCACAGGACGCAGCTGAGTCAAATGTGTGGTAACTCTATTAAAACACACTCATAAAATGGTGATAAAGACAAAGAGAAACAAACAGCAAGACCTGAGAATAGGTTCACAGTGGAGCAGTCACACCTGAAGGAAATGCAGGTTGCAGAGTACTCATATTGGAGCAGGGGAAGCAAGTAAGAAGGAAGAAGCAGCAGGGGAGAATAGTGAAAAACCACTGTCAGAAGAAACATGCTTTACCCTGACCACAACCTATTGCCCTGCCTGCTGCCTCACTGAAGAGGTGGAACATAACCTCCAGTGATAATGGGATGTGTGGAGACTGGGAATGGGGGTGGAATGTGTCTGGAGTAAAGCTGAAACCAGGAAAACTGGAGGAAAGATATCTTCCTTAGGTGTTTAATTGTTTCTCTTTTGTTTCTCAATACTCAATTTAGTAATTAATGTTCTATATTAAGCTAAATTCTCAATGTTGAGTCTCTTTTACCTGTGATGGTAAAGCCTATGAGCTTTTTTGCTCTCATTTTTCCTATTTTTGTCCATTCCTACTTGTGGGGAGTAAGAGGCTGTGTAGGCTGTGTGGGTGCTTGAGTGCTAGCTGAGGCCAGCCCACCATGATGTCATGGGTTGACATTGAATTTGTACCCTTTTATTTATTTATTTTAATTTTGGTCTTATGTTGCTAGTGGCTGTTTTTTTTTTTTTAATAGAGAGGCAAAATGAAACTGTTCAACAGAAATTATTTTTAAAAAGTAACACAGATAAAAGAAAATGAAGTGTTAAAACACCCTAGGATACTGTTTGAGTGAATTTTCCAGGTATTCTGCAAGATCAAGATGCTGTATTATGCTGATTTACAAAGGAAGAATTCCCTTGTTTTTATTGATTGTGAGATCAGTCAATTGGGAGTTGTTAAAGACAATGTTATGTGAGTATTGGCTCAGAAAGTCCAAAAATTCAAAGCACTGAAGTCTGGGAGAATTAAGCTTGTCCTATTCTAGTAGCAGTCTTCATCCATACACTTTTTAAGAGAGGGGCTAGATGGGTCTCCCTGGTCTGATACAGTTACTTTAACTTTCTAATCTAGTTCAAGAAAACAGTATAGGTAATTTTCTGTCTTTACAGTAGCAGTATTGGATAAGGAAAACAAGATTAGAATACATTATAAAACCATATAGAACCAGAGAGGGAAAGAAATATTTTCTATAGATTTTTTTCTGTCTGTTCCATTGATTGTTAGCCTAGGCAATAGAAAAATATTGCACAGTAGTATTCTTGCTTTCATTGTTTCTCCAAAGAAGGAGGCTATTAATACTCCACTATGAGATTTGACAGAGGATGGGTAAATCTTTTTTTGTCCTTTTTATCCTCTTCCTCCTCCAGCCAATGACAGTGAAGCCAAGGTAAACTGTAGTGGAGTGAAGGGTAGAAAGATGCTGTTGCACCTACAGAGGACTCCTCTGGGTATCAGCAGATTATCCAGAATACATGCTGGAATGTGAATTGAACAGCATTTGCTTTTGCATGACAACCATGAAGCTGCATCTGCCTACACATTGTAGTCTTTGTGTAAGTATCCCAGCAAAAAAGATAGTTGAATTCATTGAAGACACAATGAAAATTAAAATGCAGTTCAGCTTCCATTAAATACTTCACATTTAGACTCTATCAGAATGCCATGATTCAGAAGGCACTCTGTTTTAAGAACTTATTGTCTTAAACACTCTTCTCTATGCTTAATGTTGATTTAACATAACAATATCAAAATCAATTTAAGTGTGATTAAAAAGAATTTTGTTAACTTTAGTGAGGCACCAGGTTTAATTCTGCTCTAATAATTCCTATTTCTTGGTTAATGGTAAAGAAAACTTTTCCTAACCATGTGCATGCATTGTATTATTGGAGCATTAAAACAAAAAATGTTGATAAAGTTTTGCATAATTTGGCAGGCAAGTAAAAATTCTACAAGTTAACTACACTTGGTGTTGTCTTCAGCATTATGTTAGCTTCTGAATGCATTGTAATTGTCTGTATGTGGAAATATATTTGGTACAATACATTTTTGGCAGATGGTATGTTCTCGGGAATGTCACACGACCCAAATATGACTAGGAGATACTTGACTCATCCTTAGCTGACTGTCTTGTTGACATGTTTTGCTGGACCTGATTTATTTAATACTTTTGAGAAGTTATATAAATGTCTTGAAATAGATATTAGAATCAGAGAATCATAGAATGATTTGTGTTGGAAGGGACCTTAAAGATCATCTAGTTCAAAACCCACTTCCATGAACAGAGAGGGTCATTTCCCACCTGCCCTTCAGCACTGCCAAGGTTGGATTATCCACAACCTCGCTGGCCAACTTGTTCTGATATCTCACCATCATCGTAGTAAAGAATTTCTCCCTAATATCTAATCTAAACCTATTCTCTTTCATTTTGTACCCATTACTCCTTGTCCTATTGTCATGGGTTTCTGCAGCTGAATTTTAGTAGGAAGTAGAAGTACTTTAGTAGAAGCTGCTAGAAGTTTCTCCTGTCCTGTTGAGCTAATTAAAATCATAGTTACGCCTCTGTGATACATATTCAAGAATTGGAGTGTTTGTGCAGTTGAAGATTCCAGCTTTGAGATAACAACGCAGACAGAGACAGGAGACCAAGGTCAGAAAAGCAGGAGGAGGCGAAGGAAGAACCCCACACTGGAACGGGGTG
>VXAU01002493.1:188654-203876 GCA_013399695.1 Formicarius rufipectus | reverse complement strand
TTTTTTTTTTCTCTTCCTTTTTTCCCTTTCCCTCTGAGAAGGGGTTGGGGGGGCAGGAGCCTGGAGGTTTGGGTGGACACTGGGTGAAAACCACCACACCTATCCTACAGTTCCTGATGAAGGGTTCCTTCCAGGTTCCCTTTAGGCCCCTTCAGGTTGCTATGAGGTCTCAACACAACCTTCTATTCTCTGGGCTGAAGAGCCCCAACTTTCTCAACCTTTCTTCATACTGGATGTGCTCCACTCGTCTTATCAGCCTCATGGCCCTCCTCTGGATGTGCTCCAACAGTTCCAATCACATTAACTCTTTTGTTTAAAACTGAGGAAGATTAAAGTCTTTAAATAACAACTGTGTGTTTTCAGGACTGCAATGCTTTTAACACTTAATTGGGATTCTCAAAGCTAAGAGCTGTTAATTTTTTTTAAAACTACTTTTGTTATTGGTTCATTTTGTGTCTGACAGAAACTAGTGGAGTTGAAAATGGTCTTTAATTCAAAATACAAACAGGCATATAATGTATATATGTATTTAAAGGGAGAGTAGCAGAGGTGCTTTCTAGGGTGTTGTATAATCCAGTAAACTGAATTAGAGTGCCACCCTTTTTCAATAATCATTGAACAGGAAAATGCCATTGCAACCTCAGCAGGCTGAAATGAATGTAAGGAGACAGTTTGCTGTAAAGAAGTAGCAATATTAAGCTCTTTCTAATTTAGTCTGAAATGGGTAAGTACAACAGACCAGAGACACATAGAGAAAAGTTTAATTAGTAAGTTCTTACTATTTTCATTATGGATTTGCTCAACATCCCTCCCCCACTGAGATCTGCCCGTGACTGGTCCTCAGTTACCTTGAATCTGGGGGATCCCAAGAACTCTTGCAGCAGGACATTGAGAAGTTGGTGTGACAACATGAGGCATATAAGAAAGGGAGAAGATGCTGGAAACTGTATTCAGTTTTCATAGTTCCATAGCAATCTGGGGGCACAAATAAACATTTTGGATGAACGTAGGGGTATTGGATTGGATTTTTTTCAGTACTTTTTCTGTGAGTCGTAGTTTGACTAGACTGGAGATGTCACTGGTATAGACTGCTTGGCATTTTTCTGTACAGAATTTAGGAATGTGCACTGATAATGACCTTTACATCTACTTCATCTATTGTAGCATTTAAGTTTGTCTCTACTTGTTTTCCTGTATTTACTAATCACCATCACAATAACGTAGCATATGTTCATACGCTACATATGAATATACATATACATTCATATGTTTATGAATGTATGGAATGATGAGGTCACAGTGGCAATACATGCTGAAGGTGGGGGTTATCAAGGAGCCACTGCTAGTTCGCAAGAAGGTAGCTGAGAGCTGACTGTTCCAAAAGAGGCATGTGGGGAGTCCTGCAACTCCATAGGGAGAGTGAAGTGATTCTGATACAGAAGACAACCTGCTATCTTGATATGACTGTAGTCTCTATATAGCAGACTTAGAATCTGCCTGCAGGAATTTAAGTGTTTTGTTTCAGTTCATGAATTAACCTTAATATTTTTCTAAATGGTATGAGAAGTTAACTGGAGGATGATTCCTATCTGCAACCATACATCATAATGCCTCAGAAGTGAGATTAGAATGCTGTGTAGTTCTTTACTGGATATTGTGAGCTCTCCCTGCTGTCATAGAAGAAACACTTTATATTTCCAAGTGGATTTTTGGCTCAAAAATATACAGAGATTGAGCAAAGGAACTCTGCAGAGGCCTCTAGAACTTGCCAAACCACTATAATCCTGGCAGAACCAAGCTTTTATTGTTTTATTATAGCAAAACTGCATCAGTTCCAAGTTACACATATGGAGAACTATGCCAGCTAAACCTTTTATCAATTACATCAATGTACTCCTGTCAAGAAAATTAATTTCACTCTAGTAAAGGCACAAGACAGAGAAAGAAAACTTTTATTTCTTATTTACACAACATTGTTTTCGTTTCACAGGGTCCAGATGTTCAAGCATTTTAAAAGAGCCTTTTACACTCATTTGGACTTATTAGAAAGCACAAGTAGATTATGACCCAGAAACCCTTTTCTCCTTTTTGAAATTGAGATTAGATTAACTGGTTTTGTTCCTGGTATTGCATACTGAAAGNATTAGGTACATGAGAAGTTCATCTTGCATTACAAATTTATCACCTTGTAATTTTTAAATAAAAAGAGTGAGGGTTTTTTTTTTTGGGAGGAGGTATAAACTTCATAGATCTCATCCTTCTGTGGCCGTTAAGAGTTCACCTCTTGGAGCAAAACCTTTAGAATTGGAATGGAAATGAGTGATGAACCTGAAAGTTCCTCATTATCATTTAGATAAAAGTCTTCATATTTTTAGGAAACAATTTTCTCTGCTGACTTGTTTTTCACCAGAGCAGCACAATGGCAAACTGGCCAAATTGTCTTATTTCTATTTTCATGTATTAGGTTGGTTTTAGATTTTTTTACCCTATAGGTATTTTTTTTTTTTGAAATGCATTGTTGTAACATACTCTCAATTCACGGTAGGCACATTCTCCAAAACAATGATTTTCCATGTGTGTAAGTATCATTACCATGGGTCATAGTGAGTTTGACTCTCTTGGATAAAATCTTACTAAGAATTTAAGATGTCATAAACTTTCATAAAAACCTGTTAAGAACTTTTTAATTAGAATTTTAAAGAAAACAATTCTTTTGAGAAGTGCAAGTCTGTATGTTATTTTTCAAACATTTAACTGTATTTTTGCAAATGTATAACATTTCAAAATTTCTTGTTACTCAGTGAGAAAGGCAGTATATTTAGGAAAGTACTAAATTCATTGTCTCTGCAATCACAATATATTTTAAAAAATTTTAAGTTAGACAAATTGAAAATGGAATACACAATCCTATGAGCTTCTTTCCTTTGTAGCTCATTGTCATATATGTCTTAAGAGATTTGGACATACAAATAGTGCATCAATTGTAAACTATTCTTTTAGCCAAACCACCACCATATAAAAACATTCCACAGAATAACTTTTTATGATTTGTTTCTACAGTATAGGATCAGGCAGGTATGCTAGGAAAAAGGTAGTATTTAATTACAATAGTTAACCAGAAAATCAAAATTGTCTCTATGTTGATAACCTATTTTTAGATTAAGAATACTTCTATGATCTCAAAAAGAAAAAGCATTATATTTTTCAAACCCTTTCTCAGGAAGGTTTCCCAGAAAGGATGATTAGACACTGGAGGGGACTTCCCAGAAAGTGGTGGAGTCATCATGCCTGGAAGTGTTTAAGGCTGTGGCACTTAGTGCCATGGACTAGTTGATCTAGGGGTGTTTAATCATGGATTGGACTTGTTGATCTCGGAGGACTTTTACGACCCGGTTGATTCTGTGATTTTTGCTGAAAATTATACAGACTCTCATGTGAATATTTTAAGAAGTTATATGGGAAATAAGATAAATTTAACAATTGTTTTAAAATGTAAGCTTTTTTTTTTG
The DNA here is from genome assembly GCA_013399695.1 of Formicarius rufipectus. NCBI lineage: Eukaryota > Metazoa > Chordata > Aves > Passeriformes > Formicariidae > Formicarius > Formicarius rufipectus. Next base: position 200,367 of record VXAU01002493.1, on the reverse strand, counting down.
TAGTCTGCTGCATAATTACTTTACTCATATCTGGGTGTGTTTTTTTTTTTTGTGTGTGTGTGTTTTCTTTTTTTATTTTTTGGAAACAAAAATTACTTTCTGTGTATTTGTATGAGAGAAAACTGGTAAAAAATGGGTTATACATGACTAAATCTTTATTCTTGGTCAATGTTTTTCTGACTGTGGAAGACAAATCTGATGGGACAAAATTATGTCATTCACAGGGTGGTCAGAGAGGATTTTTAACCTGGCAAAATTTAAATCAGCTCTCTGCACTTTCAACCCTAGTGTTAAACCAAGGATAAAGCCATTGCTCGACTTACCAAGGCATTCCTGTTCCAGAGTGGAGTCACACAAGACGTTTGTACAACTAGGGGCAGGATTAGTCTAAAATCTTCTGATTCTAGTTGCTTCCTGTGAGGAAGTCAGGTATTGAACGTTGGCTTTCAAGCTCAATTTAAACAGAGATACAATTGTTGAGCACTGGAATATCATATAAACTAATCTGCAAGCATTTTTTTTTTTTTTCTCCTTTTTTTTCTTTTTTCTTTTTTCTTTTTTTTTTAAATTAATTTGGCCAGAAATTTCTCAGCACTTTTATGGCAGTATGGTGCAGTTTGATGTTGAAGATGATAATATTCAGGTACTAGAATGTTTCTTTTGTCAAGCTGTCATACAGTAATTTTTCATATACAATGACTCTGAAGTCAGATAGCTCTTCTGTTTTGAATTTGGTGTCAGTTATGCAAATAAAACCATGTTTTAATTGACAGCTTGAGCAGAAGAAGTTACAGAGATGTTCTCTTATGAAGCGGCTGCCTTGAATTTTGTTATGTCACCAGAATTCTCTGGTGAAATTACGACTTTTTCACCTGGAACATTGTTGATTATCTGCACTAAGTGCTCTGGAAGAATGAAATATGTTAATGCAAAACTAGAATTTCCTTTACTAGATTTCTTTTGGGATGGAAAATATTAGCAGACTCTGATAACTTCACGATAGGAAAAAACTTATAGTTAAGTATTGCACTAGAAAATGTCTATGCTAGAAAAAAACAGGAGTTTTCTCGTAAAATAAGGCATCAAGTGTTCGTTTGTGTGTGTGTGTATATACCTACATATATGTATGTATTTAGCTACAAAGATATAAAGAAAGTGTGGCCTCTGCATGCAAATAATTCTAGACACTAAATACAGTCATCATTCCTGTTTTTGTTTTTAATTAATGCTTTGTCAATGGGTGTCCTAGTTTGCTGTCCTTGACCATATTGTAAGTCAGAAAGCTGGATACCCCTACTGATCCGGCAGCATAGATATTGCTCTCTATAAAGTTGATAACTGGTTGAATGCTGTGTGTCAGTGCTGAAGAACTATCCATTATTTTTTTCTTTTCATAAGCAATATCTTTAAAAACAAGCTGGAATATATCCTCTGCCCCAAGGTTGAAATGCAACAGCCAATCACTGATTTTAGTCAAGGTGATACATTGTTTACCTTGTAATGATACTGTATGAAGGAGATACATATTCTCGTCACTTTGCATTATTAAAAGCTATTCTGATCAAGTCTCTGGTATTGCATTATTTATGGTCTTATTTTTAATGGGAAATGAATAATAAGCCTAACTCTGGTATTGCTTGAAGAAAGAACTGTGAATATATGTGCATGTATCCTTGAAAATTTAATTCCAAGCAAGATTACTGATGCTTAAAAAAATAATCCTTGTGCCTTTGCAGACTCTAGTTATTGGAAAAGGTAAAATCCCTGCCAGAATAAAGTGTATAAGGTAAGCTATTCTCTGCAGTCTGGGTACTTCTTCAGAATTGGTAGAAGGAGAACAGCCAGATCACTGTCTGCAAATTTGATACGTTGATGTCTGGCATCTCAAACATGCCACTGGAATAAATGATCGATACATCTGTACACATTAGGACTTTTTATGCAAAAAAAAAAAAAAAATTGTGGGGAAATCAACAAAATTTTCTATTATAATGGAACTTCTAAGGTACTGTTTAAAGGGAGGGAAAATATAGTCTACTGATAGCCAGATTTTGTCATGTTGGAACATGAGAATAGGCTGTAAATAATTTTTTACACTCTACATTTTCTGTTCAGCACTATCAGGATACAGCACTATATCGTGGATGGATGACACAGTATTCCTGTTTTGCCAGCACTGCCTGTAAATGCCACAGGATGGTTTGAAGTAGTTTAGGTTCAATGACCTCAGTAGAGTTTCACCAGTTTACATTGATTTAATTTCTGCCCCTTATGTGCCTACCTGGGAAAAAGTATACAGGTGTTGTCAGTATTAGTGTGGACACAAAGTGACAGACTGACCCAATATTCTCAGAATTATTAATCAATTTTTCTGGCCCATCTGCTCATTAAACCCTGAGTTAAAAAAGAATAATGAAGTAGATTGCAAAGTGCTAAAAAAAAGCTATATTTACAAAGAGTTGTCAAATAATGACTGAGAAAGGCTGGGCCCTTAATAAATCTCTTTAGGTGGCTTTTTTTTTTAGCATTGTCTACTACTTGAACTTCAAATTCAGTGACTGATTTTTTTATGCAGTTTCTTTCCTCTGTAGCTGGTGTGACTATGTACAAGTCTTCACATCAGATTAGCAGACAGTATATATTATTTCCTTCCTGGTGTTAGCAGATTACTGAAATGGTCTGTTGTTTTCTCCTTTAATTTCCATTACTCATTGTAAAGTGAACACCCTCTCAATTCATTCTTGATAATTGAACTTCAACCAGTAACATAACTCAGAACAATTTCTTGCCTCATTCTTCCTCTGCAAGTAGAGGGTTTAGACCTTTACTGTTTTCTTTTGTTGTGGTCATTCAGCTCTGGTGTGGAGGATAAGGTCTGCATTCAGGGAGGGAGCCAGCTATAAAGTTGAAAAAGTGAGAAAAAAGGAGACATTTTGTCAAAATTAATTCCTTAGTCCTTAAGTTAAAGCAAGAGACTAAGCTAACATTCACTAACATTCACGATGTCTCTATTCCTTAGGACTCCCACAAATATTGTTTGCTTGTCCCCAAATTTAGAAATTATGGGACAAGATAAGGTGATCTTCACATTTATGTAGCAGCACAAGGGAATGGTAGTAACTCTGCATAATAAATATATAACATCAGTAGACCCTGAAAAATCAGTGTAAGCTGAAGGAAAATAATTACCAACTCTTTTAAACATCTTTCATACATAAAGGAAGATAAAATGGATTTTGCAAATCCAGTTACAGACCCTAGAGAAAGGAATACTGCTAGTGAAGGCTGGTCACTTCAGTCTGTTAGCTTCTTGGTGGTTTTTTTTGGCTGGCTGATGTGGTGTCATTATTGCTGCACTGTCATAATCTCTGTCTGCTGCTAGTTCTGTCTTGCTTATATGTCTGTCAACAAGTTGATGATGCATTGCTGGTGTTCAATAGCCATTATACAATCTTAGTTACTAAATCACACTAAAAATCTATTATCATTCCTCAGACTGACTTACTGAAGTAAGCTGTACTTCAGAAATCGCTACCAAATCCCCTAGATTCCCCAGAAGTGCTGCCTTTGGCACTGCCAAATTTCTAAGCAGTCTTATAGTCACCATCTGTAGTTTTAGGGACTGCTTACCCTTATGATTACCCATCATATTCACATGTGATGCAAAGTGCAGTGACCACTCTGGTGAGAGCATGCACCTGGAAAAGTGCATTCATTTCAGCGTGGTGACTGGGAGCTCAACGAGAGGGGCTCACGTGATGCCAAATATGCGACTGAAAAACTCTGTATTGTGCAGTGTTGGTGGTTAAGACCACTGACAACACACACAATTTTTAGCTTGGTGAGCTGCAGTTTCACAATGTCTACTTTCTCTTTAGCAAAGAAATGTGACTATGCAGCACGGATGTTGTTGCTTGCAGGCCCTTGCCATGGCCTTGTGTGCTCGTCTTGGTGCAGACAGCATGTACTCGGAGCAGTGCCTGAAGCTGGACAGACACACTGTCCTGCTTTCTCTCACTGCACTGAGCACCCTGCACATGTGCAGTAATGATGCCTTGAGCTTATTTAAGTTTTACCCATGCCTCTTACAGTAATTCGGTTTCAGGTTGTGGCCTGCAGGTATTCTCTGCGTATTTCACCGTGCTTGTTAATGTTTAGTTTTTTACATTCACATATTGTGTTTGGTGGAACCTGTTTCCTTGCTTTAGGCATCTAGCAACAACAGTATGTGCTGCATTATCAGTAGCTGCTGTCAGCCAGCTGTCAGCATGTGCTTACAATTTTAACAACTATGCTTATTAGGTTACTGGTGCTAGAATGTGATGTAGCACTGAACAATTGTTTTGCCTTTATAAACAGCACGATCTGCAAATACGTTCAGTTCTTAGTTGGAAAATGCTCAGTGTCAGATGACACAGGTGATGAAAAGATGATTTTTAAAAATCAGACCCAAGAGAATTGTGATTATATCTGCAATTCCATCTGACAACTTGGAAATGCCAATGACTACTCTGGATGAAGTACATTTGCAAAATTATAATAACTTTGGATTTAATGATATTTTGTATATATAAAGACAAAGTAGAATGTGAAGCCAATTTGTTCAGTATTTTCCTGTACTCAAAGTTAAGAACAACTGGCTACAAATCCAAGACCTGGATGAAGTTCTGATCTCAGTGAATTTGTTCTGGGCACAAGCTCACATGATTTTAGTTTTGACCCCTGTTATAATTTTATTATGTATCAGCACCACATCTCAGAGATATATCCCCATTTCAATGATTTTTAAAATTTAAGGTAATTACTGACCAGGTCTGACAAGGACAAACAAACAGCACAGCCAGTTGCAATATTGTAATTGCAACATAGCACAAATATACAGATGATTTAATTAAATGGTTTTTTTTGCATTCTTGTAGGCAACGTTGCTATGAGATGCGATTAATTCTTTAATGTGAATATGGGGTAAGAGGGAACTACTTTTTTTGCTGCACAAATCATCTTATTACTTTCTGAGAGTTTCTACCACCTGTCTGACAAATCAAATCATGCAGATAATAATGATAGTCTCACATGTGCAACTGTGCCATTCTAGGAAAGATCCAATTTTATAAACCAACCATTCATCAGAAGCAAACTCATTTATACCTGCTTGGGAAAAGTCAATGACTAAGTATCAAACTTCCTACAGTTTAAAAGCACACACAAAAATTTGTAGCTAATATTCTCACTGTTTTATGACTAATTATCTTATGTAGGTGCCCTCAAACCACCATTAAACCATATCACAGAAGAAGAGTATTATAGCTATTCTGTAGAATAATTTTAAATGTCAACAGATACATATCTTTTTCATATTAAAGAATAATTGTAGAATATTTTCTAAGTAAAAAAATAGGTGACTTTGAAGCTGGCAATTATCTCTGTGTGTATGGCTTTTTGATCTTTATTGCTTTTGGTCATATATATGTGGATTTTATGTATTTGTTATTTTTTCTTTGTCGTAGAGTATCATCGATGATCTGTGCACTAATAAATTCAGTAAAATATGCTCTAATAGCAATCTGTATTTAAATTTAGAACTTAACTGCCCAGAATATACACTTCTGTTAACTCTCTCTTGTTTGGACATCTAATATCTAAGAATTGGAGGTGGAAGAAAATACAATTTCAATCTCTCCTTTTCTGTGTCAATTTCTCTGCTAGTTGTTTTTCTAAAGTGAAGTATGTTTTTATATATTGTTTTATTTGGCATTGATGAAATAAGTTGGACCACTTCTAAAACACTGTGAATGTACGGAGGAAATCTGGAGGAAGAATGTATTAATTCAACTATTAATTTTATTTCATTAAACTGAAGGTGGAGTAGGAAGCTGCAAATGAAATAATTTCACTGCGTTTTGGGTTCAGAAAGTTTTATGCGAGTTTTTTTTTTTTGTTTGTTTTTTTTTTGTGTTTTTTTGGTTTTTTTTGTTTTTTTTTTAATATGAGCAGATATACCTCAGGGTTCTGGTTTTAATGATTTTGCTTTTTATTAATTCTCTGCCTCATTTCTGTGCAAAGCTACATCTGGATGTGTGGGAGCAGACTTTAAAAATGTATCATGATAATAGTTTAATTAAACTATTAATCTTCCTATAATTCTAAAGGTTTGCAATGCTGTATCTCCAGTAAAAAGGTTCATTGTTTAGTCCCAGGCTTAAAAATAAGTCCTTGGTTTTTATATGCTAGAGATTTCATCAGACCACCACTTGACACATATTAATACCATCTCCAAACCTCTGTAACCCATGTCCTGTAATCACTTATGACTAACGTAGAAGAGAAGACGGGGAGGTGGAGAACGCAGAAAAGATCAAAAAAGATGTAAAGTTTTACACATGAAAAACCTGGTGGGCAAGTTCATAATTGTTCCCAAGTATAACAATATGGGATGTCTGAACTGCTGGTAGTTTCCCTGGTTTACAAGCAGTGCTGCTCCACAGGACAGGGAAAGCAAGTTCTCTTTATGTATCTAAGTCTTCTCTGTTAGCTCTCCCAGATCGCAAAATTTATTCTTGTAGTGACCTCAAGCAGTTTGTGAAGACAAAATGCTTGGTAATGGCAAAGAACAATTCATGCTGAAAATAAGGGTCTAACAGTATGTGACCACACACATGTTTACAAAGCACGGTGACAGTTCCTCAGTATTTGCTGATAGCTTAACATTGTATCTAGGTTATTTTAGTTATCTGTAAATTTGAATAACAACTCTCTGCAACATATCAGCTCATAATATGTGGTATTTGTAAATAATAGCAAGCTCTGTGTATCTAAGATGCAGTTTTGTACAACAGCAGAAGGAGGTATGCAAACACATGCGCTGGTTGGAATGCTCTGAGCAGGGCTTAGTCACCAGTTTTAAAGGCACCACTACAACACTTCTCTGTTTTATGTTCCTGCTTTTCTCCTGTCAGTTTCCATATTTTCTACTAGTGCTTACTCTATCTGGATAATAGCTGTAGATTTAAAAGCACAGATGGATCAGAAGTAGAAATTTTCAAAATTGGCGCAGAAATTTTCAAAGTTAGTGTAACTGTGAAATTTAAAAATTCCCTTATGTGTTCATCTGTAAGTTTCTGCATTTGCATTCTTTTTAGGCCTTCCCAGAAATTTAGATCTAGAAGCCAAAAGGGATGAACTTCTAACTGCAAATACTACTTGGCATTTCAGTATGTAATGGCTTTCTTTGGGTTTTATATACTTCTAAGGTCTGGAATATCAGTTGCTTTTTCTGCCCTTCCCCCTGCCCCCCATCTTCCAATGTCAGTAAAGTAGTTTGGTGTTCAGTGTACAGCACACCCACTTAATTTGTCTTGCAATGAGTCTGGATTTCAAAACACCCATAAAGGGTAGTCTGTGCATGGTGAATTTTCATGCAATGTAATAATATATTTGACTAAGTAGGGGGTGGGGGTTGTGTCTTTCCCTCCCCTCTCCCCCCCGATTACGTCTGTTTCTCTACTCCTGAGTGGTTTCACATTGCAGAGTATTAACAGAAGTTATCAAAAGTAACATGGATGAACAGATTTGCATTCTATGGGTGGTTTTGCTTTCCACATTGAGCTCATTGAACCCAACAGTAGTGCTAATAATGTGATTGTTATTATTTGATGCATTGTCTGTGTCTAAACCCTATTTATCTTGTGTGTTAAAACATGCTATAATATAAGTGCAAAACATTTCTGAGAAAAGATGAACATTAGAAAATTGCATGGATTATATTAGTAGAGTTTTCAGTTGTTAAGGGAGTCTTCGTAAGATGCTTATAAAACCAACTGTTTGGCTTACTCAGTCTCCTTTAAAAATTATATGTTTACTACTACTGTTTTGAAATATTTTAAACATTTATAACATATATTTGGAGCAAAACTTGTATATTTTATAAGATAAATTTAAAAAGCATTGTGTGAGGTAATTTTTTTTTTTTAGGTTAGCAGTATAAAGTATGTAATTTCAACTTAAATGTGTATTATTGACCATGTATTTATCCTGACTGTGATCAGAAGCAATCTTAGTGTCTGGGGCCGTTCACCATCTGTTTCCAGTGTGGCTTTGTATGGCCCTAATGAAGTCTCACGGGCCACTCAGTGCCAGCAGCCAGAGGCTGCCTGCCAGCCTTGGGCTTCCGGACCTACATGCTTGCAGATACCAAGGGTGCTGCTGCCTGAAGTTGCAAATCATAGGCACTCTGTTGCTGTGACTCCAGAGCACACCCTGGAGAAAGTGCATTGCAGAGTCAGTAGACTGTCACGTTTTGTGATCCTGGTGGAGGCTACTGCTCTCCATGTCACCTGGAGCAGGCTGGAGAGCTGTGGTCCAACACATCTGTTGGGAAGCAACATCAGGACAGTTCTGGCCAGGAGCTGTATATTACCCAACTGCTGCTGGTCTACAGGAGCCTCCCCAGTGCCGGTTTCTGTTGGGGTTACAGAACTGCCAGCACCTGGTCGGTATGAGGTTGGTGACTTCAATTCCTCACGTGTCTTTTTTACGGTAGAGTATATATAACATAATTATAAAATGATACAATGCAAAGTTGCATATAATGACTCAAAAAATAGTCAGGGCAGGATTCTGGCAGATCTAAGGGATTGCCTTGTCCAGCTTTGCATTATTTGAAGAATTTTTGAAGTGTTGAATGCAATGCTTTCTATCAGCTATTTCTATATCTGAGCTGTTTTGATTTCCTCAAAGCATTCATATATCTTTAAAAAATACTAAACCTAATATTCCATATTATTGACAGCAGAAGGCCAGAGTTTCATTGTGGCATTCTTGAATCATCATGACAAAGTCTTATCAGAGTGATCATTTTTTGTATTCTATTTTATATTTTCAGTTTCTGATTTTATTAGCTAAATTTGCAAAAGTAGTCACACTTCCAAACCTGTAGTCTTGATTGCTATACCTTATTTGAGTAGAAACTGCTCTGTAAAAATGAGTTTAGCCTGAAAATACAGACAAAACCTGAAGTTGTAAAGCCCTGGAAGAAATGTTGCTTTTTAAACTATTGCATTTAAGATGTTTATGGAAGATGATGGAGAATTGAATCTAATTTCCACCTCAGCCTGATTTCAGTTCCACTCTTAGTTCTTCAGATAGGTCTATAAAACTGGCATTGGGAAGATATAATTTCTATTGCTGAAGCAGTTCATTTTTTAAAAAAAGTAAAAATTTTAGTGTATTTAAATATTGGTTGAGAATTAGACTTTGAGAATAATAAAAAAACTGATTAGGGTGCTTACCTTATATTTCAATTTCAGCATGTGTTTTGTCAACAAAAGACATAATTGTTATAGGAAGATTGTGAGCCTCCATTGAAAGCGGTATAATCTTATCACATTGGGAGGTATAATGTATAAAATTATAGGCTTACCTGGAAAATAAACAGCAATCAATCCCCAGCATCTTAGGTATGTCCATAATAAAATGGTGTTTAATTTGGAAAAACAATTTTAGACTGTGGCCCCTGGAAGCTGAAATCTAACATACATGATTGTACATGTTTGGGTAAAAAGTACTCAAGGCTAGTAGTATAAACTCTGTTGAGTACTTTCATTATTATATCCACTTTTATTACTGAATTTTTATGGCCTTGGGAAAATCTATTCACTTAACTTATCTAGGTTGCGCCCAAAACTATTATTTATTATTAAATTTAAATCTTCCTGTATCCTTCCTGTATCAGGCTATGTCATATTTTTTTTTTTTTTTTTTTTAATTTTTTTTTTCAGGTTTNTTTATATTTTTTTTTTTTTTTTTTTTAAATTTATTTATCCAGGTATTGTTTGATGCTGTGAATTTGTTTCAGTTTCCAGATTGTACTGTCAGGCATGTTGCAAGCTAATTTAATTGGTAAAAGCTAATAAACAAAAAGTATGTCTGTAGAATGCAAATAGTTACAAAAATGTATTAGCAAATGTCAAAATAGTTGTTATTTATTTACTTTGAAGCATAGTCTACCTTTTTATTCTGCTCTCCTCCAATAAAGTGTTGATTTCTTGTTCCAAAACTTTCATTGTTATCTAGTCTATTATTCTATTCTATGCCATACCATGCCATTCTATGATACGCTATCCTATCCTATCTTATCCTATCCTTTTTCATTATGTCAGTAAGACTATTTTTCTTCTACTTACAAGGGCTTAAAATTATATCTTTCCTTAAATGACTGATAATCTAACACTCAGTGAAACTAGAATAGCATCTAGCAAACTATTTCAAACTATTTAATTTTTTTTTTCAAAATCAATGCAACAAACACGATTTTCATTTCATTATTCATCAACAGACAATCTGACAGTATCTAAAGCAGTAGTTGCTTTGACTGAAACATGCTAACATGTTATATTTTAATATTTAACAAGACTTTAATTTAAAAAGTTATGTGAAACCCCACTCTTCAGCTGAGGTACAACTTGATAAAGAATTTCCCTGACATTTGATTAAGCCACTCAAACATGGTCTCACTGTCTATCTGTGTATTGAACACAACCCATAGAACACCTGTGAATTTTTACTGGAAGGAAAGATGTTTAATCCAAACAATACAGCTTGAGAAGGTAAATGTGTTCTTTGTGCTGCTGCTGAAGGAGCAGAAAGGAGATGCATAGGTAATCTGTGGGAGGGCTTTATCTCAGAGAGCAGCAGTTCTAAAACAAGTTTATTGCCCAGTGTATACATGTGTGTAAATACAAGACACTGTTTCCGTCTCTTCCCTGGAATCAGCCGGATGGATTCAGAAAGCCAGGATGACACAGGAGAACATGGTAGGTAAACTTGCTGGTATTTTGGTAAGAACCTGATGTTTTCAAGGCATTCACCTGTGCCATTTCTGAAAAATCTGCCAAGGTGTCAAAAAAGCAGTGCCTTTGTGAATCTGATACTAGGTGATTCCACAACACCATAGATGGTTTATTTTTATATTGTTTTACCTTCCCATGTTATTTTCTCTTTCCCTTTCTTGTGTTATCTTCTTTGCTGGGTAAACATTGTCCCTGTGAGACTCCAACAGTATGCCTTCTCTGCTTTCTTCCTTTGATTAAAATTTCTCATTCTCAGCATATATTTCATAAGCCATAATGGCTGAAAAAGTGACGTAGCATTTTTATGCATTTATTCTGAGTAGTTTTATCTATGTTGTAGTGGTAATTATTATCTCCTACTCACACATAGCTTACTCTACTGATCAGTTATTTTTTCTGTAATTTTTGCTCCTCTCTGTCTGGCTTAGAACATTCTTTCTTAACAGGACTTATGGTCTCTGAGGTTAGGCTAGAAAGGTGATATAATTATTGCTATTAATCTCTGTACTATCTAGATGCAACAGTGTTAGACTGTAGTGTCTGCAAATCTGGGGAAGAAAGCTGACTTCTGCCACAAATAGGGACACTACCCAGACAGATGCATGAGCAGTCCAATGACTATCGTTTAATTTGTAGCCCCATGCTTTCTGTGTACAAGGAGCCTGACATTTCTTTTAGTTTGGTAGGCATAATGATGAAATACTTGAAAGGGATGCTGTGCTTGCAGACAGCTGTAGTTCCTACCAAGCATGAGTCAGTTGCTGTTTGGAAGTTAGGGAGGTTAATGGAAACTGTTACAGATCACCAGAAGTGGGCATCAACATAAGGCGAACAATGACTCCTTTTTTTTTTTTTTTTTTTTTTTT
>VXAU01002493.1:177805-188418 GCA_013399695.1 Formicarius rufipectus | reverse complement strand
TTTTTTTTTTTTTGCCCCCCACATATTCTTTCTAATTTCCAAATGAACTGCACCTTGAAAAAAGGCAGAGGTATCTAGGTGGCTGTATAAATGAAAGACTGAAATTACACTTAAAAGGTGGCTGTATAAATGAAAGACTGAAATTACACTGGTTTTTCACTGGACCCAAAGACAGCCAGCCACTTCTCAAACATAAGTAGATTCCCTCAGTTCTCCATAATCTGTATGTTTTTGAATTTAGTCTGACTGTCTACTATGATAATATTTGGTGGCATTGAATATATGCATCAAGTTTAATGTCATGTGAATATTTGTAGTTGAAACAGAAGTACACAAAGAGCAAGCAAATGGATTTTAAAATAAGCACACAGTATTTACAGAAAACTAATAAATGATGTGTCATCAGCCTCTATATGATAACTGAGAATAGATGAGTCAGAAAAAGAGATCTGCAGATACTTTTTTGTTTAACATAAAAGGAACGCTAGATTTCTTTAGAGCCGTGTCTGGTGTGTCACTTCTAACAGTTAGTAAACAAATATTTCCTCATTCCTTACATTAACCAATCCTGTTTTGCAGCTGGATGCAGTGTTCTGCAGAGTAACAATTTTCTGATTTAACTCATTGGCAGCAATTCTGATGATAAAGGAGTGCATGGTAAGATGGCAATTTTTTTGCCTCAGAGTGACAATGCCTTCCTGAAGGGAGTATGTTTCTGATGTGATGCATAGCAATACTAATAGGAGGTTGTAGGTTTAATAGACTAAAAGAATTAAGTTTACATTTGCAAGCTCAGTCTATCTGGGAGGGAGTTGTAATTAAGACACATCTCTTTTGCATTATAGTTGTTCTGTCATTTTCAGTGTGACATATTTTGTTATTTTTAAACAGATGTAACTTCTAGTCTTTAAGAGACTAAAGAATTTATGTTTTGGCAGGATTATTAAATACTAATTTTTCATTACCAGAAATATGAAAAACTTGCAAACTAAACCCTCTGCCTACTACCAAACAAAAAAAGGGAAAAGATAGATGTGAAATTTCTTTAATAACACCAGTTAGACTGTATTTACTAATGTTTTAATATTTATATTCTTTCAGACAAAATTATGTAAGAATGAAATTTAGCATACTAATTAATATGAAAAAGTGTTCAGCCTACAAATATACTGAATAGCAATTGCAATTAAAGGACTGTTCAGTGCATATATTTTATGTAACCAAGTTTGAGGTGATATAACTTTGTCCTGGTTATAGTAGTGAGGATCAGTTTGTCACTGTGTGGGTGTATATTCTAAAGCCTCTATGCCATTTTTTCCCATGAACTGCTCACAATAGGTTATTAGCAACTATTGTCTAAGGCACAGCACACCCCTCAGGCTGCAAGCTGGGTGTTTAGGAACTTCTGTGAGATAAGGAATTCTCCTGTCTCCACACTCACCTGAGGGGTCATGTCTGTTAATGGGCCATCAGGGAAGCCAAAAATAGGCCATTGTTTATCTCACAGAGTAAATCACCCATTGTTTAAGTCTCCGCCCTGGGCGAGGGACTGGGTGGAGTCTAAGTGGATATAAGCTGTGGCTTTGGGTCTGGGAGCTCTCTTCAGATCCAGAGAGGACCAGAGCCGTGACCCGACTGAGGCTGCCACCAGATTGCAACCATCACTTTCACCAGTAGGTACCTTGTTTACTTTTTACTTTGAACTCGGGGGGGCACGTGGTGCTCAGCACAGAGTTGGTGAGCTCCACTCTGCTTGTGCCCCACTGTGTTGGGCTGTACATCTGGTGTTTTTCATGGCACAAACAAATTCCCTTTCTGTTTCAGTATATTTTGTGATCTTTTAATAAATTGTTATTCTGACTTGCAATCCCATTCTGAGTTGGATTAATTTCTCCTACTGGTTTAACTCTAAACCAGCACAAACTTCCTTCAAGATTCAGAAATACATCACTAGGAATAAGCTAAAGAATCTGAGTTTATATTTTTGCTTGTTTGTTTTTATTGGGAATCCTTCCAGGGAGTCATTGGGAACTCCTACACAGTCTTTCATTTGTAACACAATGAATAAAAGGGCATGAAAACTCCAAACCCTTATGGGCATTTGCCAGAGAAAAAGTAGAAGAGTGAAGCAGTAAGACTCTTACATCTCACATTTCTTCTCATCTTAGAGAGGGAAGTAAAGCATCAAGTGAGATAGAAATGAGGAGGAACAATAAATGAAGTTGCTGTAAACAAGTAAGAAAGAGAGACACTGAAGCTTCCAGAAAGCTGTAAGAAAAAGAAAATGACCATCAAAATATGAGAGGACCAGAGGCCAAGAAAGGAAAGAAAAAGTTGAGAAATGGAAGGTCAAAAGAAACAAAACAAACAGAAACATCTACAAATATTCTGGGCAACAGTGTGGAAAACCTGTTATGTAATACTGTGATGTATTTGCCTTCATAATCGGATTGGATTTGATTAGCTCAGACAGCATGACCAGTTTTGTGCTCTTAGGGTGTTCGGCAAAAAAACCAAAAGTTTTCAGTGAATGTATCTTTTTTTTTAAGACATAGAAAAAGAGGAAAAAGAATATATCAGTGATATAATTCTGGCCCTGTAAATAATTGCTTGTGGCCTATAAGTCTTTGAACAGTGTGTATTTTGAATCTACATCAACAAATTTTTTATTTCACCAAGACTGACCAATTTGCAAGACATTTTCAAAAAGCTGGCTGGCCCATTGGCCCTGCATTTTGAAATAGTTGAAACACATATCTTTATATCATGAATGTTAATACCAAAAAAGCAAGGATTGTGCAAGTAAGAATGGGTTAGTTAATACATTATTCCTGAGCATAGTCACCAAAATGTAAAGGTGGAATTTCATACAGAGATAAATTTGAAAAATTTCTGTATCTTAAGTTATTTTTATTTATATTAAAGGGATAGCTGGTCTTATTAAATATGTAAAAACCAGCATGTCCAACAAGGCAAAGAAGAAGATTCTCCCCCTCTATTTTCCTCCTGTGAGACCCAGCCTGGAGTACTGCATCCATTTACGATGTCCCCAACATAAGAAGGACATGGAACTGCTGGAGCAAGTCCAGAGGAGGGTCTTGAGGCTGATAAGAGGACTAGAGCATATCCCCTATGTAGACAAACCGAGAGAGTTGGGGCTGTCCATCCTGGAGAAGAGAAGATTGTGTGGAGACCTCATAGCAACCTTTCAATATCTGAAGGCACCTACAGGGAAGCCAAAGAGGGGTCCTACAGGTATCACTGTAGTGATACCACAAGAGAGAACAGCTTCAAAATGAAAGGGGACAAATTTAGGTTAGAGATTAGGAGGAAACTACTGTGAGGGTGGTGAAACACTGAAACAGGTTGCCCTCATGATAACCTGTGGATACCACATCCCTGGAAGTATACAAGACCATAAAGGGATAAACCCTTGAGCAGCCTGATTTAGTGGGAGGTGTCTGCCTTTGGCAGAGGGACTCACAGACTCTTAGATGCTAGTAAGTGCTGTTACATATTTTATAACATCAGTTAATTAATTAAAATAATATAGTTGAAAAATTACATTCTTATTTAATGCACATTGAACACTCTATGCTTTTTCATTGAGAAATTAAGTTTCAGGAAGTTAATGAAGATAACTTCGTGTTATCTGCAGTATATAACAAGATATATAGAGAGATATGTACCAAAGATATAAGTGGAACTTGACTGGAATTTATGTTTTGTTTACTGCTCCTTTTTTAGTAAAAGTTGAATTTTGTAAGAGGCAATGAGTGTCACAGTATATAGCTTCCTTTGTTATTTTATTTACCTCTTGTTAATTAATTCATAAAATTATTTCACATTACTGAATTCATTCATTCTGATTATGACTAAATAAATAAAAATACAATTTCAGGGACAAAATATACCTTGAAGGGAACACAATATGCTAAGAGAAACGGATAACAGTGAAGAGTTTTGCCTGTCACAAGCACACATATGCTGACAGACTAGAGAGATGTACCATGTCCTCTTAATGGAACCCATGCCCATAGAGTCACTGAGACAGCTCCAAATCGTTCAAGGGTGAAAATCTTTTCTAGACAGACGTCTTAGGTTTCTGTGGCTGGATTTTGATAGAAGGGGGGACTTTCAGGATGATTTCTGTTAGAAGCTGCCAGAAGCTTCCCCTGTCCTGTGGAGCCAACGTCAACCAGGTCCAGGAGGGACTTCCTGCCTGATGGCCAAAGTTGAGCCAATTAAGAATCACAGTCACGCTTCTCTGATAACATATTTCAGAATTTAGTAGTGTGGCGCAGTTGAAAATTCCAGCCATGAGATAACACCGCAGAGTGAGAGAGACCAAGGTTGGAGAAGGAGGGAACCCACACTGGAGCAGAGTGGGGAAGGACTCAAAACTATGTCCCCTTGCAGCCCGTGGAGAAGCATCGGGGTGTGCAGAGACCTAACTGCACCTCATGGAGTGACCCACAGGACAAGAGGAATGGCAGCAACAACAGCCGACTGCAAAACTCCCATTTCCTGCTCCCTCAAACTGCTGGAAAGAGGGAGGAGTGGTAGGAGAAAGGTGTTTTTAAGACTGATTTATTTCGTACTTTACTTTTTAGTTCTTATCTTGTTAGTAATAAATTTAGGAACTTCAGCCAGTCTGAGTTTGTTTTGCCATTCTCTCAGCTGTTTTTTTCCTTTTCTCCTTTTCCTTTGCCTCAGAGAAAGTGGGGAGCAGGGCTGAAGGTTTGAGTGGACACTGGCTGAAAACTACCACAACAGGAGATGCAAACTCTAAGGGAGAGCTTTGCAAAGGTCAGGGTGCAGAGCAGCCTGCGAGACACTGTGGGGACACCAGGGAGGCCCTGGGGAGGCAAAGGAGTGAAGGGGCCACTGCCTGGCACAGCACGGCTCCCAGACATTTGTCTTGGGCTTGGAAATATTGCTCTGACAGCTGCCTGACACGAAGGAAACTTGAAGAGATGTGCCAAATCTTCACTTACATCCAGACAAAGATCCTAAGGGAAAGAGAGAGCTGTTCCCTTTGCACTTGTGGCCCTGCATGAATCAGTGCTTTCATCAGTCCTCTGATCCTGACTTTTTCAGTGAATAGGTGTGGTTCAAAGAGTATTGAACATCTGAAATCTTATGTTTTATGTATTTACCTGTGTCACCAAAAAAATAACAAGGGCTTAAACAGAGCAGTCTTATCATATTAAATGAATGTGTTATTTTGATATCGCACTTAGAAACTTCAGACTGATCCCTTTTGCAGTGCTTGGAAATGTGTGTTGAAATTTGGGCTCCATTAATTTGATTGTAAGTTTGGCACCTTTTGGTGTTTCACATAGCTGCTTTTTTTTCTTTAGATTTCCTATCCATTTACGGGATAATGTCGGGAGAGGAGACCTGTCAGAAACTGCCAAGAAAATAATGTTTACTTATGGATGAAACTGTTTGCTGCTACCACAGACACCTGCTGTAAACCCTTGCCATGAAGCTGCTGTTTCTACAAGTTTTCATACTGTTTAAATGTTATAGTTAGGACAAAAAGATGTATTAGATAGGTAATTAATACCATTCTATTACTTCTGTATGTCCAACTGTTCTACTTGGGTCTGGAAACCCCAGTTACAGCCCTCTGATTGGTTCATATACCCCAAAACCTCATTGGCTAGCCGGTGGAGCAATGCAGTTCCGCCTTGTGGGGCTGGGCCATCCCCAGTTCTTCCTTATATGTTATAAACCCTCCTTCCCTTTTCCTTCTGTGTCGTGGTCTGCCCCTGACCCCACCCCAAGTTCTAGAACCCTCCGAACAAACCCTATAAGTATCCCATGCTCTCCCTAATAAAGTGTTTACGCCTGTTCACCCCTCCTTCTGCGTGGACCGTGTTCCTCTTTCCCTTTCGGACCATATCATAGGATAAGGCTGAGAAACTCAGGAAAATTCTGTAAAGGTGAAGCTGAGAAGAGGAAGTATTTCACAATGATTAGTTCAGGTTTAATCATCTTGGTTTGTTTTCCATAACCACTGGAGTGATAAAAAGAATCCTTCTACAGCTTTTGCAGGTGGAAATGAACTGCTATCAAAACAAAACCCCTTAACCGCTCAGCAAGGAGTTCTTGAAATCAGACAATGGTCTAAGAAAATGACCAATGGCCCAAAGAACACAGACAACCCTCCCCTTCAGAAGCAGCATAATACTGGCCCTGAACTTCTCTTTCTCTTACAAGCACAGAGTAGCTGATCCATATGTCAATACTGACATATTTCCCATCTCAGGCAACTTTCTCTCTGTCTGAAGGACACTCTGCTTCTTTCCCTTAATTTTCTTTTGCACTTTGATACCAGGTAGGCATAGTGATGGCTTTAGAACAGCATCAGCACAACTTCAGGTAACATAATTTCCCACTCTGCTCCTGGTGGTTTCCTATTCTCAGTGGGATAACTCAGTTCATTTATGACAACACCTTCGTTGCCATAGTTCACAAGCTTTTCTAGAAAATGTGTATTATGTCCCTGGTCTGTGTGAAATATATCTTTGTTTAAAAAATGTGCATTGCATTACTAATTTTAATTACTATTCCTTATTGCAAACTCAATGAGTGATTTTTTCAGGAAAGAAACATGCTCAGCAATTACTTCAGTAGGAATGGAAAATTAATGACTTCCAGGATGAACTAAAATGCATCAAACCCAATTTTGACCATATAAAAATGTTCCATTTCTTTAAGGGTAAATATTTACCCTTGATAAAAGCAGCAGCATTGCAATCTGATATCTTTGCACTTTGCGGTAGGTATGCTACTGTGAAAGGTAAATATTCCAGTGATTATTCACTGCTTCTTTGAATTAAACCCATGTTTTCCTGCAAAACTCTTTAACTCTGTAGAAGCAGCATCCTCTGATGGAAAAAAGCTGTCCCCTGCGGGAATTTCTGGACAATTCATCCTATGAAGAAATACTGAGCTGCAGTGAATATTTTTCTCATCTCTTACCTTATTTTGGCTTCTAAATGTGGGAATTCAAAGCTGAAACTTCTCTGCAATTTTCTTGGTTGTTCCAGTGAATGCAGCTGTTGTTGGTTCAGACAATTGTGGAAGGCGCTACTGTCTGAGTGATGGTCTTCTTCTGTATGAACTAGTAAAATATGATCATCATTTCACTCTAACCTTGATGCCTTAATTAGAATACATTTGTATTTACGTATATGCTCACTAGAGTTATCAAATTACAGACACTAGCAACACACTTTTTTATCTTCATAGATTCCTTTTTTTAATTTTTTTTTATTTGCAGCTGTTCATATATTTCACTTGTGAGAAGCTTTATACACTAAGCTACTTAAAGAAAATGCCAATTTGCTGAAGCCCTAATCCTGCTTTTGATGAAACCTTATTGAAACAACTTTATTTATACTGCTGTGTTGCATACTGCTTCCTATTTTTGTGGAGTTTTTTCATAGTCTTTCATATTTCTTTATGAGACTAGTTGTACATTTGCCACCTATTGAATATACACCTGTTTGTTGCTGGGTTTGGTATCAGATTTTTTTCAGAAAGAGAATTCACAGTAAATTCCAGAACCCAACTGTGTTGTTGTTGATTAACTGTTTATTCCACCAGCTTAACCAGGTAACTGATGTCATTGACCAAAGCTCTATTTCAAACCAAAATTTAATAACAATCGTCACTGGTATTTCTTAACGTTCACTTTTCACTTTGCAATATTTTTTCTTGCTTATTTCTATTACACGAACAGTTACTAGGCAGGACCATGGTGGCCTAGGAAACTCAGCAAGCAATGTGCTGAATCTGGCAGTAGGTCATAGTAGCAGCTCAGCCATATCTAGTCCAAAAGAAATAGATGTGGCACCTAGGAAGCTGAAAAATAGCAGGAAATACAGCAAAATGCTTTGTCTTGTGGATCTCCAATGAGGTTGTGTTAGGGAGGAAAATCTTAGAAGAGAGTGTGGAGTATGGAGAAAACTCTGTGCCTGAACATTGGACATTATGTCATCACTGGACGAAAAATAAAGTTAACTTCATATAGGAGCTGGATAATGATAAATCTATTATGAAGATCCCAAGAAGAGAAGGGTGGACTGCAGAGTTGCTAAACCGAATGATACTGTTGGACACATAAAGAAAGTAGACCATTATACCAGTTTTAAGGGATTATTTATACGTAAATGTTGCGATAAGAACTCGATAAAATGGATATTTTGGGGTATGTATGATGATTACAGATATAGATGTCATACTAGTGTCCTAAAACTAGAGGTTTTTTGTTTCCTCTTTTTTTTTTTTTTTTTTTAAGAAGATAATTACCATATTAAAAATCAGGTTCATTTAATCTATAGCATTGCTTTCATGCTTAAAAAAAGTGGAGATAGCAACTCTCATTATGAAAATATTGATAGCTACTATATACCCTGATGCTGGCAAACAGAGAAATAGGTCTAGTGGGTAGCTGGAGCATGAGTGTTTCCATCTCCCTGTGCTGGATTGTGTGGATGCCTACTACTATGTCAGCTGAGGGGTGTTGTTTAATACACATTTTTGGGAAACAGATTGATTTTTGAATTTGATCTTTGAATCTTTTTCTACAGTAATTGAAGAAAGAAGAGGTACCAGATGTATCAAGTGTAAACATTATTCATTAAAATCTGAGTTCAAACTAAAACTTTTTGTAAGGGCAGACAAAAATTTAATTCCATGCTTGTCATGCCTGAAAACTACCTGTGCAGGTCTTGTTCTATTAATTTAGATGTAAATGATTTTCCTAAGTACTATTTTAGCATGTTTATATGTTTCACAGCTACTTGATTTTAACTACAAAAATCCTATAATAAGAATTCATTTATTTCAGAATCTGGATATACTCACTCATGACATTTTTGTTCCAGTAAAAATATATTTTGGGAATTCCTGTGAATTCTGAAAACTGAAGAATACCCTTTAACAAAGAAACACAATATACCTTTTACTTCAAGTGAAGTAATTTTACTGTTTAATTCTACCAGAAAAACCTTCAGTCTGTGAGTTTTACTTGCTGGAAATGTACCTCAAATTAGGTATTGGCATGCTGCTGCTACTCATAAATTTCTTCATGTTCCAAGTACCTTTTGTTCCCACAGAGACATAGTTCACAGTAATGTGATTTTATTTCCTGATATTTCAAATTCCTATAAGGAAACAATTGTTCCAGCAGCTGTAGGGCTTCCCAACTAAATCTTACCTCTCCATTTCTGGGTGACCAGTATATGTTTACTGTTTTCTGCTGTCCTGGTTATTGTACTCTTGGGAGACATCATTTCATAGAACAAATACCCAACTACAGGTGTCATGTATTATTAGACCATGTCTCTTTCAGTGTTAGGATGCATTTTTTCAACTCAGTAGAAAATAGCACACAAAACTCCCACCTCAGTCGTCTTTTGAAACAGCCAATCAGTGGGAACTTTTGCTTGGAACACATGAAACAATATTGAACTAGTAAGGGGGTCTATATCAGCTCAATAAGCAGGCTTACATGGTGGAAAAGAAAGATGATTTTCAAGCCATAGCTTTTAGCTCAGTGTGTAGAAAAGTAAGATTGTCATTTGAGACCTTCCTAAGTATCTTGAGTTGAAAGCATGAGTCTGAAAGCACCTCTCAGGCAGGATGAGGCTTAAAATATTTTTTGCCCATTTCTCAATGAGAAGATGGCCCATGTATATACTGGAATAGCAAAGTAATACAGTCAAAGTGGAGATATACCTTGAAAGAACTACTAAATGAGACCTGAATCTCTTCTGCCCTGTTTTGCAGGTTTAGGAACACCAGGCAAGGCCAAAGGGTGAAGTGGTGCAGGGAAGCCACACACTAGCCTTGGCATGGAGGAGGAAGTCTCTCTGGGTCTGCAAAACTCTTCTGCAGCTGCTGACAGAGATGAATTGATAGAAAAATGATCTTGCTAAAGTTCTTGCATAAAATGGTAGTTTTATGGAAGTAAACATTTATAATTCAAGATACTTTTTGAAGGCTCAGAAGATCTTTTAAAAAGATAGGTGTGTGCTATTTTAGTGTGATATATTTAGCTACATGAATAATAAAGTCAATTGACTGCAAAAGCTAGGGTACTTAAAAGTCTTTAATTTTTTCTTTCTTCAGCTTTAGTTTTGCCCTAGATTTAGCTTTTGCATTTGCTTTTTTTTGCTCTTTTCTTTGCTGTTTGCCCATATGAATAATCTTTGCCAATACTGAATAATAATGAAAAAAACAGAAAAACAAACAAACCAAAACCCCCAATAAAACCCAAGCCAAAGAAACCCAACAGTTTTCTTATAGAACAGTCTGTTACACATATTTTATTCTTTCCCTTCTCCCCAAACCTCTGCTTGCAATTAATGTCATGAAAAGATAAAGCTTCCTGCATTATATTGAAATAAAATGAATTGCAGCTGTAATAATTTGAAATGGTAAGATAGATAACATGTTGAAACTGGGCTATTTTTCATCTTTTGATTGAGGGATATTTTAAGTCAATATGTTTTTGGTGTGTAAAAAAAAAAATTGAGCACACATACATGCTTGAAATGCTGTGTGACATTTTCTGTTGAAGCTTCTACTTGTTT
>VXAU01002493.1:132932-172030 GCA_013399695.1 Formicarius rufipectus | reverse complement strand
TTTTTTGTTTTTGTTTTTGGTTTTTTTTTTAATTTTAGGTTAAAATGCTCTTGTCTTCCTACTTACATTTCTGAGTGTAGTAGGGAGGCTTTGTTCTGTAGCCAGAGTTTGCCAGAACTATGTGTGCTATCTGAGGATGCTTTGTGGCCCCAGAGGGACAAGCCCTTTCCATTTGTGTTGGAGCATGCAGCTAGGGAGAATCAGTTATTGCCTCCAACATCTTACAGAGGGGTTGTAGGGTTGTACAAGTTTCCTTACGGTGTGATGCATTTGTTGCTGGAAGCTCCTTGATATTGCCATCTATTTGAGGTAGTTTACTCTTTGTTGCCTTTTTTTTTTCTTTTTTTTTTTTCCTTTGATGTCTCATTAAAACACAGTAATAGAATTTCAAGCCTTTCTCCACAAGAAGTAAAGATAAAACTTGTTGTTTCTAAGATTCTCTGTTCCCTAAGAAATAGAAATTACCTCATTTTCTAAAGTTTACTTACTCAAAATTATTTTTAGTTCTAAAAAAATGCTTTTATCCAAGGTTTTACTAAGTATCATGTGGATGTCTATCTTATAGCATGCATTAGTTAAATCATACAATGATCATCAGAGACTGCAGTAAAGACCAGAAGGATTATCAATATACTTACTTATTGCAAAATGAGTCATGGATCAGCTAGTAAAAATATAAAATTTTGGGAGTAATTAAGCTGTAATTCTGCCATACAGAATATGCCATTTATTTCCAATGGGTTGCTAAATATCATAATGGACAGAGGAAAGCAATCAGTGCTGTGTTGTAGAGGGGTCAACCCTTGCAGTGCTGAAGAATGATGACCTGCTGAGCTGTGTTGATTGGTAGGACTGTGCTGTTCTGTGTGAGAACTGTGGTGAGCATGAGCCAGAGCTCCTGAGGGCAGAACAAAGACTTTAACTGTAGGGTCTACAAATATGGTTTCTAGTTTAACACTCTTCTGAATATCAAATGAGTTTGTAAGAGACATAGAAAGAGAAATTGCTCTGTGCTAGTTTAAATTGCTTATCCATGAAACTGAGAGTGTTTTACATTATGGTTTTTGAAGCAAAGACCAGTTCCTTTTTTCTGAGGCTCAGCCATGCCAAACATGCATGTAACGAACATCCTGAAGGTTGTTGTTGTTGTTGGCTAGACTTCACGAACAAAGATTTTGGGATAAGCCTGCGCAATGGATTTTTTAGGTGAGGCACAGTGTGCGCGGAACTGGCCCCACCCCCTTTACTCCTGAGTTCATCTTGCCAAGGCCGAGCACGTTCGGACGGCGACAGCGAGTTCCTCCAGGATTCAAACCGGCGTCCTCAGAGGAGGAGCCGGCTCCAGAGGCACCGACTTACACCACTCGGCCAACGCCCGCCACCCATTTCAGATTAACATTAAAGAATAAAACAGCAAACAGAAAAGAAAAAAACAGAAAAGCAATAATGTCAGGCTGTTGAGCAATCCTGGGAGCCCACGTGGGTCAGAGCACCAGGGGAAGACCTCGCCTTATCCTCTCTGGCACCGAATGACACAAACGTGGCACTGCAACATGAGCTGGGGCAGGATACTGAAGGTATCATATCTAAAAATGTTTTGAAAGCTGAGTTAATTTTCCTGACTACATGTTGCAGGTAGATAGTTGTGGGAAGTCCTGCTGTCTGAAGGTGTCCTGTGTGTAACCTAATCAATGAGAAGTCCCTTCCCTTGCAGTGTGTATTGTGCATTTTTATAGGTATATAGGTATATACTCTTATGCACAAGTATGTGGAAAGAGAAAAGCATATTGGTATGTAGATAATAAAGTACTTGTGCCACATAAGCTTGTGCACAATCAACCAGCTAGGTTGTGATGTATGTGCATACAATCAGCTTCAGTGTGTTTGAAATGCAACCTGAAGAAAATGAGTCTCAATTAAGTGGTCTGTAAAGCTCCAAAGAAATGTCAAATTTGAAGGTGGCAAGACACTTCTGAGTAATAATGAATAAGATCAGACTGCCATTTGTTTGCAGATAATGGCAGCATGTGAACAAAAAACAAACCCAAAAAAAAGGGAACAACGAGTGAATCTTTCATCTACACTTTTCAACAAGATGGACATTAGGCACAGTATGCTCTTACAGGTAAGCTTTAACTGAAAGTCAATTTGTAAAGATATTCCATGTTTAGTAACTACCAAGATATTCTCTTCACATTGTACTCTTTTTACACTGTGATCCCTAAATAAATTATGTTTTTTTCTTTTTTTTTTGTTTGTTTGTTTTTGTTTGTTTTGTGTTTTTTTTTTTTCCTTTTTCCAAGTAATCTGTGTTGAAGAGGAGCCTGAGTTTTCATTTTGTAGAGTAGTGATTTGAACATTAGCACAACTCTCTATAAGTGAATAGAATCACAGTTTTGTGAAGGTATCCCAGAGAACAGAATCTGTACAAATCAGAAGAAAAAAAAGGGAAAAAAAAGAATGCTAAATATTTCCTCCTCTCGCTGCCTCTCTTGCACTCTCTCTAAAGAGAGTGTGTAGAATTGTATAATGTATGACTGTGGATTCTGATGAAAACACATTTCCAAGGGCCACCTCAAGCTTATTTAAGTTTTGATTTTGTATAATATGAAAAGTAATTAGAAATAATATAAATTAATTATGTTAGGCAATCTTCAAAAGTCAGAAAACATTAAGGTTTTTAAAAATCTTTGCATCATGTGTTTTCCACTTTGTATTTTCAGGATAATTGGTTGAACTGGAAGGCAAATCATGTCTGTAAACAACCTCTGAAAACCAATTCCTCTCCTGTGTTCTTAACATTAAAAGATCTGCAAAATTCACTCTCTTTGCTGGCATTGTTTCTCTGGATGTTGTGTTGGAAATATCTCTTGAACTGAAAAATCTATTAAACATGGCCTTATACAAGCCTGACCTGAACTATGCTGGTTTGAGATCAGGAGCTGTGCAGAAATTTTTTTACTCAAATCAAATAGGGATATACATAAATAAAGGCTTCCCGAGCTTCCAGGCTGAAGTAAGTGGCGTAATGCATCTCCTTTTCGGAGATGCGTAGTACTGCCATCATCTAGCTCTCTGGTGCCTGATTTAGGAGAGTTTGCATAATAGATTCATGCTTTACATTAGCATTGAGTAGGATCTCTTTTACTTCCACCTATGCTCCTGCAAGATGGGGCCTCTGGGCTGTGTAAAAGCTCATTATCCTGATTACAAATCTCTCTGTATTATAGTCCATAGCATGTCAAATGCAGTGCTGTTTTTTAAATACATATATTTTCCCTGCAAGATCTTTCGTGCTGAGCCAACCTTGCCTTGCTCTTACCTGTTCAATGTTCATGGGGATTTAGGCTTGAAGTTGATTTGGATTGAGGAACCCTAGTTGCACAATAACCCCAAATGTTATTAGTACCTTTCAGATGATGAGTGGAAAACGTCACATGATTTTCTCCCTGCAATCTCTTGTTGTTTTGTAAATACGTTTGAAAAAGGCAATTTTAACTGACATGATTCATTCTGACCAATATTTTATGAAGCAACTAAAATTTTTTGAATGTGTGTCAACCTCTTTTTGATTAACTTTCTTAAAGCAGATTAAAGATTAATTTTTACAAGTTATTGATTCTTAGGCAATGTTTTTCTTTGAGGCTTCAGGTGAATACTGTTTTGTCAAAATTTCCATTTACTAGAAAGGGAAAAAAATCAGACATAATAATAAAAAAGGAAAAGAACAACATGAAAAAATCTTCTTTGTTGAAGAATGACCCTTAAAACAAAGCTTTTAAGCTACTGCTTTTTCTGTGTATGGTTTCCTAAGGTGGTTGAAATTTCTTTCATTTGCATGGGTAACAATTTTAGTTGGCTCATTGAATTTCTGTAGAATTAAACTTGCTTGCCACCCCAAATAGAATTTGCTAAAGCTTTTTACTAAAAGTTGTACAATAAGGTCATGATCAAACTGTTAGAGAGTATGATTTTCTTCTGTACTTGCATCCATTAGGGAGGAAGAGGGGTAGGTGC
This sequence comes from Formicarius rufipectus, assembly GCA_013399695.1. Classification (NCBI taxonomy): domain Eukaryota; kingdom Metazoa; phylum Chordata; class Aves; order Passeriformes; family Formicariidae; genus Formicarius; species Formicarius rufipectus. The sequence continues at coordinate 168,013 of VXAU01002493.1, read as the reverse complement.
AAACAGATAAGGTGTTAAAGTCATGGACTGGATCTTCTGCTGTATGGTTGTGACTGCTAATAAAGACCTGAAAAACTGGACGATGGCTTGCGTTGGGCCACCAGTTAATGCTCAGTAACACATTTTTCTTCCTTTGCTTTTTAGCTCCTGCAGTGTAAGGATTTGTTTGGAAATTAATTAAATTCTGATAGCTTTTAACAGCTAAAGTAATCTCAGAGCATGTAAATTATTTATTTTTCCATGGATACAGGAGAGCAATTAATATGAATGTAATTTTCTAATAAAATTATAAATGAAATATTATTTCAGTTGTAGAGAGCAAATAGAGTTGCAAGATTTCAACCAATCCAATACTTGCAGAATTTTATTGTAGCAATTGCTATAAGAAGCAATTGTGTCATTGTAGGATGTTAGTTTTAATGCAACTATGTTTTATTCCTGGAGATGAGATGATTTATTTTAATGTTTTGTAGGAGTAAATCAGGTTTATTATCTATGATCTGAATATTGCCCTGTTGATTTCTTATAATTTATGCTTTCTTGTACTGGTTCTTAGTAGGGGTCATACCTTGGTCATGAAAAAATTCTGACCCCTGAGCATTTTAATTTTAACACTGTCACACTGGGAAATGTCACTTTTCTTGTGTCATTATTAATCTAAACTGTACATCATACAGTAAGGTTAGTAACAACTGTGGTAAATTAAACCTATCAATAACAAATACCTATATTTGTGTGTAGATTGGAGAAAAATTACTCTTTCAGTTCTTTAGTTCTGAATCACTTATAAAGAAAAGAAATCCATGCACTGCTCAATGACAATCTTAGGTCAAAAAGCTGAAATCAAGAGACTGGCTGAGAATAAAGAAAAGAGAAATTCTTCTGTCATGTTTTGTGTTCCTTATGTACTTTAAAGATGAGTTATATTCTTACTGTTTTTTGAAACTGTTTTAAGTTAGGCAACTCTTTTTTTTTTTGCAGGTGAAAATAAACTTAAATATATATATAATTGTAGATATTCAGGGAATCCAAAATTCATTCCTGCTGCATATCAACGTTGGCAGAGGATTAGAAACATCCAGATGAAGTGGTACTTAGCTGGATACAGTGGTAAATACAATTAATAGTGATAAGAAGTCTTACTACAATCACCTTTTTTTAAACTTCCTCCAGTGCAGGAGACCATTAAAGCTTGACAGTAGACTAAAATGTGCCAACAGCTTTGTTGCAGTCCTAGACTCTTGGAAGAACTGCACTTGATTGTGTTTCAGCTCTTCATATCTGCCACTGCAAACATAAAATTGCAGGCTACTATGGAGCTTTATCAATCCCATGATGTCTGATGTTTCTCACTGCTGTGAAATAAAGTTCTGTACAATCATGAATCTCTCCCATAAGTTGGCATGTTGACTATATCACAGAAGTGCTTTGTAAATAATATTTTTATTAGGTATTTGATGTGACACCTCTGAGGACTCTCCTGCACATTAAAAAGTGGTATAGCTGTTAGATGTTGCATTGATCTGTGAAAAGTCTTAGCTTCACTCCAAAATTATTCACAACATAAAAAAAATTAATCTATGGAATGTGCTCCACAGTGGAAAATATTGTGAACGTGTAAATTTAGTTTTCATTGTTTGGACGGTATATTGAATTTTTCAGCCATTAGTGAAACAAAATTCACATTGGCAATATTAATATTTTGCTTAGGCAGTGAATGATTAAAAAGCACAACTTCTGGTCCTTTTTAATCTCTCTTTGATGAAGCTTTTAATTAACATATTTGTAATTTGATTTGATGTGCAGTTCTCTTTTCTTGCTATAAGGCACTCCAAAATAGTTAGATTAAAGGTAAAATAAACTGAAATGATGGTCATATCTAAATACTGCAGTGCAGTGTAGCAAAGCACTTTTCACCCAAAAATGACATGAAAACCTGACACTGAAGCTTAACTATTCTCTGTGTCACTTCTTTTGTGTTTGCTGTCACACAACTTCAGAAATGTAATTCCCCTTCTAGGTGAATTATTTCTTATTATTCTGCACAATGTGTAATAGTTTCTGTAACTGAAACATCTCTTTCAGTGACACCAGGAGCTACTTTGATGCACTGATCACAACAGATCAAGGCCACCTTCTATAGGCTCAAGTTGTATATTTATTTCTTTATATATATGTATTTTTTCTTATTTTGGAGGCAGGATTGATAAATAGAATGAATTCACTGCCATCTCTTTGTTATCCATAGTAATGGAAGCAAAACCAACCAAAGTAGACATCTGTAGGGTACTTGGGAGAGAATGATATGCAGATGTTTGATACGGAAGAGGGCCTCAGCTTGCGATTGCAAAGCTCTGTAGGTCCATGAAGGCCCCATGAAGATCCCCCATGTGGTACCCCAGGAGAGTTAGGACACTAGAAGTGGGGGCTGCAAATTGCTGTGGTGTTCAAAGCTTCTTGCAGGTCTATGTTGCTGAAAACCCACTTCTTTGTAATTGTCTGCCCTGCAGCAATTTGAGGAGGTTCTCCCTCCTCTACCTTACCTTTCCCAGGGAAAATAAATTCTTTCTTCAGCTGTTTGAGTTTCAGCATTTCCCCTGCAGAAGTAACTCTCTTGTCTTTTTTGTCTCCTCACTGTTTTAGTCTTCTTTTTCAGAACCTTTCAATCCCCCACCCGTCAGTGTTTTCCAACTTCTCCTCAGGCAATCTCACATGAAATTCTCCCATTTATTCTGCCCTCTGGACTCACTTGTGCTTACTTAAGTATTTCTATATACTAGTGCTGATCTCCTTCCTCTCTTCTTTTCCTCCCTCTCTGAATAACTCTGTTTGCTGTCCCACTGGTCAGATCCAGCATCTCTGAATCTCTTTCATTAATTTCTGCTTCTCAATGGAAATTTATTTAGCTGAACTCTGACATTCCTGCAGATTCTGTCTATAAAACAGACAGTTTCGGGTTGGGAGATCCTTAGACTACAGTACTGTTTATTTTCTCTTCTGATCTTCTCTTGGCTTTTTTTTTTGTGTGTCACTGAACTGCATCAGCAACATGGTTCGTCAGAGAAATGTAACTTCTTTGTGTACTATGCAGTGTTTGAAAAATTAATCACATGAATGGATACAAAAGTCATATTAGTACTCAATGGTGAAATGCAAGACTGTGTACTTAGCTATTCAAAGAGGTTGAAATTATCAGCTAGAGCAAACAATTTGCATAACTTCCCCTTAATTATAACAAACCCAGCTCAGTTTCTGTTCTGAAATTCCTGGCGTTGTTCACATATATTTGGACATACTAGAATTAAAATTTCATGTCTTTTATGGCTGGCCAAATGTGTTTTTTTCTTTCTGTCTAAATATATAAACAGAGGAATGAGACATGTTTAATTACAGACATTCTTGATAGTTTCTCTCTGCTGGTATTGTTTTTCATTTCTGTTATTTATTCCTACTCTACTTATATTGTGATATTTGTTGCTGAACTTGTTCCTCTGAAATGACCAAGGAGGTACACTTAGTTATGTAAACCATACATTACTGTCAGTCTGAAAAAATGTCATGTGCTGTGCTAGCTAAGGTAATTTAGTTACATGCTGGATGGTACGTAACAGACTAAATGTTGGGAAAGTATGTGAATTTTACCACGTAGTACTAAAATTCTGAATTTAGACTACAGAATTTGGGAATCTGTAGGAAGGGGCAAGAAAAAGCATACTTTGATGATGGAATCAAAGATTGAGAATGTGGCATTTGAGTAGAGAAGCCTTCCTTATAATTTATGTTATATACTAAAAACCCAAATGTGAATGTCAGTCTTCATACAGACTTCCAGTCTACTGTATTTGTCTTTTGTAGATTGTCAGTGTGTATTAAGCAAGCTTTCGGTCTTATGCTTATTATAATAATTTTTTCACTGATATTTTAATAAATATTTTAGTAGATAAAATGCTGTGATTTGTCCCTATTAAGATTGATGAATTGGTGGGAAGCAGAAAATGTGACACAACAGTAGTTTCTCCTTTCAATTGTATTGCATTGAATAGTTTTAATATTTCATATGACTTCCATTTATAATGTTTGCAGAATACTACATTAAAATCCAAAATGAACTCTGCTTTTTTCTGCTTAAGCAAATATGATAACTCTCTTAGAATCAAAATGAAACATAATTATTGGCATTATTTTTTAATTACATGGAATAGTGCTTCTATGATATCATTCTATTATGTTTAACATATTGTTAAATTAAGTTCTGAAATTTCATCTGTTTCTGGTAAAGAGACTGTAAGAATGGAATAGAAATCATATAATTTGGGAAGACTTTCAATGTAATCTTCAGACACCATAAGCAATGTTTTGAATGCAATTATGTAACTATTAATAATATTCAGTGATAATAAATCCTGTCCCATTAAGATGGAGCTTCACTGTACTCCATAAAGGTTCCTGTGCAAAGAAATTAAAGTAGGAGAATTAAAAAACCCCCAAACATTAAATTGTCCCTGTAGTCTTTTGAACTGTTTTTAACAGCGGGTATGTTAAATGTTAGAATTTGAGATTATATTTAAACAATTTTATAATGAAAGCTTTTTTTAAGGCAGCAGATGCAAACTGAAACACAGGATATTTCACATGAATAAGGCAGTAAAACCTCTTTACTGTGAGAGTGACAGAGCATTGTAACAGCCTATCCAGAGAAGTTGTGGAGTCTCCTTCTCTGGAAACATTCAAAAACAGTCCGGACACTATCCTATACAACCTACTCTAGGTGAACTCACATTGTCAAAGGGGTTGGACAAAACGATCTTCAGAGCTCTCTTTCAGCCCCAGTCATTCTGTAGTTGTGTGATTCTGTGAAAGTGTAGAGAGAGACACTATGAAAGGGTTTGTTTTACCAGCCTGATATTTTTGATATAAAACTGCCATCTAAAGGTTCACCAGCTCAAACCAGTACTACCCTACATCAAGTAAAGAGTCATATGTATCTTTGGTATGATGAGTTGCTGTGCTGATGAAAGGAACAGAATCATGCTAAAACAAATATGCATATTTGAAGTCTCAACCACTACCTGCAATTTTTATATGTATACAGGAATTATTTGACTGCCCTATAGAAGCCCATGTGAGAAGCTAGGAACACCTGATGACTGCGATGGTGAAAAAGGTTTATAAAGAAGGTCCTTATTCATTTCTGTAATAAAGAAATATTAAGTACTTCCTAAAAGTCTGGGGAAAATATTTGTAAAAGCAGGAAAGAGTATGCCAGGAAGTCGACTTATTCTATGGAACAAAGGGAAAGAGGAAAAAGACAAAGACATGAAGAGGAAATGAAAGAGCACTGTTTTTTTTTTTTTCCATTTAAAAACAGTGCGGAAATCTTGAAAGAATTTTAGCTTTGATTGAAGACAAGAACAAGGAGAGCAAATGTCATTTGGAAGGCTATAAAGCAAGCTAGAATTGCTTCCTTTCATTTATTATTCTTTTAACTTAGGAAGATAGTTCTAGAATCATTAACTCACAAAAACCAGGCTTTTTCACTGGATTATTGATTTTAATGTAAATTAGTCTGTATTTCTGAGTGCTTTTTTCTCTCTCCACACTTAGAAGAGAAAATAATATTATCTGAATTACATCTTTATGTACCTTGTGTGCTCAGCTTATGTTCTATCATTTTCTATTTATTTTTATTTTTTCACAAGTGCCATGATTGCAAGATTTTTTTCACGTTAGTATGATTATGAAATTTGTATGATAAGACAACTGTCAAAGTTGTAGACAACTAACATAGGATTTAGAATTGAGGCCAAATTGTTAAACCTACTTTTCCATTGACCCCTAAATTTTCACTCCCTAAAGCCAAAAATTGTATAAGAAGAGATTCTTCCATGAAGTTATTTTGTTGTCAAATATGGGATCTCATATTTAAAATTATTGTTATTTTCTTTTTTCCTCTCTGTGTGCTATTACAACTCTACACAGCAGCTTTTAAAACACCACTTCCCTGCTACAACCAAAATTCCAATCTGAATGTTTTTGCACTTCAAAATTTCTGGAGGGCCAGGCTTGGGCTCCTGCAGAATTAGCATAGTGTCATAGGTTTCTGTACCTGAATTTTGGTAGAAGAGGGGGCTTCCAGGATGGTTTCTGTTAGAAGCTGCTGGAAGCTTCTCCTGTCCTGTGGAGGCAGTGACAGCCAGGTCAAGGAGGGACTTCCTGCTGGTGACCGAAGTTGAGCCAATTAGGAATCACAGTCTGTGATAACATATTTAAAAGTTTAGGAGTGTTGTGCAGTTGAAAATTTCCAACCATGAGATAACACAGAGGGAGAAAGAAGGTTGGAGCAGGAGGAGGAGAAGGAGGGACCCCATGCAGGAGTGTGAGGGGAAAAGACTCAAAGCTATGCCCCCTGCTGCAGCCCAAGGAGGAGAATCGAGATGTGGAGACCCCCTTGCAGTCTGTGGAGAAGCAGGTGGATGCATGAAGGAGGCTGCTTATCCTGTGGGAGGCCCAAGATGGAGTGAGATCCTGAAGGAGACTTGTGGCAATGATTCGTGGAGAAGGAGACTCATTCCAGAGCAGGTTTTTCTCCCAGTAGAAGTGTTGGCTGGGGGTTGGACTCATGTTGGAGAGATCTATTGGGGACTGTCTCCCCTGGGAGGGACCCCACAGAAGCAGAGGAAGGATTCAGAGCTGTGGCCCCCTTGTGATGAGGACTGTGGTGGAGTAGCTGCAGCCAGTGCCCCTGCAACCCACAGAGACCATTGGGGTGCAGAGACCCAACTGCACCCCATGGAGTGACCCACAGGACAAGAGCAATGGCAGAAACAACAAACACCTGCAAAACCCCCATTGCTTCCTCCCTTGAACTGCTGGAAAGAGGGAAGAGTGGGAGGAGAAAGGTGTTTTCAAGACTGATTTATTTCTTACTTTTTGTTTTAGTTCTTGTTAGTAATAAATTTAAGTATTTAGCCAGTCGGAGTTTGTTTTGCCATTATCTCTCAGCTGTTTGTTGGGTTTTTTTTGCCTTTCCTCCTTTTTCTTTCCCACTGGGAATGGCAGGGGGCCTGGAGGTTTGGTTTGACACTGGGTGAAAACTGCCACACATAGCTATGCACTTACTTGTGTTGGAGTCTTTCTTAACTGGTCAAGATATTATCTTCACAATAAAAGGTGGAAGTAATTAAAGCTTTAAACTAAAAACTATTATTTGTAGAGGGACAGGCTTGGGTGCCTGCCTTTCATGATGTCTTTATATAACTCCTGTTTGGATGACTTTTAACCTTGCATCTAAATTTCATAACCACTACTTTTCGGCTACTTATAACCCCTTTGGTACTTTGAAGCAATGCAGTCATGGAATTAATCGACAACTCTGGAAGAAGTTAAGCTCTCTGTATTTAGGCTGGAAATGTTTACTTCAAAGCATGAAGATCTAAAGCTACCACAGTACAGCAAGAAAGAATAACAGTGTGAAAATCAAATCCTGAGAGCTGTTTCCCCAAGTGTTGGAAAGTCAGTTTTGCCACAGTGAGCCAGACAAAGCAAGTGAGTATTACAAAGGGACAAAAATTATCTGTCAAACTAAGTAACCTAATGATTTCTAAATGGCAATATCATTGCATTTTATATATATCTGTATTTAAATAGAAATCTTAAAAATTTCAAAGGGGGTTTGAATATTTTGACTATTCCGACAAACCTGTATGTAGCGGTCGGGCACGGTCCCTGTTTGTAGGGGGGCAAACAGGAACGTTTATTGAAGTTACAAGATACAATATATAGGTTCCATGAGTAAATATTCATCTCAGGGGCTGGTTTTATGCTAAATATGGGAGGAGATATTACAACTGGAAGATTACATTATGGTTGCTATGGAGGGCAGTCAGGAATGTGAGGTCAAAAGAGACAAGGCACTTTTTACATGAAATTCATCTGACTTAGGGGGAGTACACAGAAGCCCACAAATCTTGGCAGATGTAGGCGGCTTGGAGATACTTAGGTATTAGATGTCAGCAGACTTGGTTGAGTTTAATGAGTCCTGGGATACTCCCAGTACACTTTCCCAAGGCCTCTTTGACTTTCCAGTAAGCTTTCTCGAAGCCAAGCTATTTTTGAATCCCACACCTGTAAGCTCTTGGCTGTCAATGTTTAAAGGGCATATCAAACTAGAAATTAGTACAACCAGTAAAGCCATTCAGGGTTGGTGCTATTTCTCAGGGGCTTTTTTTCACCCCAATAAGTTATCAACCTTTACATAAGGAAGAAAAGAAAAAACAATAGACTCTTTGTATGAATCCGAGTGTTTCTAAGTCAGAAAAAAATAGCAAGAGAACATTTAGAAGTAAGATGAATGTAGATGTGAAGCACAAATCACAAAACACCTTAATTAGCCACTGCAAAGTGGAAATTTTAATCCTTTTTTAAAATGTGTTTATCTATCTGGCTATTAATACTGATAGCTGCTTATATGATCACCAGACATTTTCCTTGGAAAATGGATGAAGTTAAATAAAGCCTTCGTTGGCAAGGATGCTACTAAAAGAGTGTATTAGCTATAGATTGAAAGTGATGTACTGCATTGCAAATGGCATAAGTTTCTTGGCTAGTTCTTTCAAAAGAAAAATTGAGACAGATGAATATTCTAGCAGTCCATGAAAAAGACATAAAATTTGACACTGTCTTTAAGCACTGACAAAGACAACATATATCTCTTTCATTCTAGTACTTAATAGAAAGGCTTTTGCACTGTGAAATACCTATTTTTAAATAGTTACTTATTTGTCATAGGTAAAATACCATGTTTTCTCCTCCTGACATCATGCCATTGATTGTGCTTCTTAAAGAAATAATAGGAAAAAAAATAGAATTAAGTTTGAACTCATAAACCTATATTAATAAAGCCAGTGGGATTTAAGCATTTGAATTCCTTTTGTTTTACTAGAATTTCATAAATTATGCCACTGAAAGTATGTGCTTCATAGAATCATTGAATGGATGGAATTGGACGAGACCTTAAGGATTATCCAGTTCTAACCCCACGCTTCATGTGTTTTAAAACTCATGAAAGTTAATAATACTAAATATTTATGACTGATGTGTCATGGATTGTACATTATTCAGTGTTCATTAATTACTATTGTGTTCAAGGGTTCTACAGAAGGCTGGAGGCATAACAATAGTCTTGAACTCCTGTGTCTTTGACTGAGAAATAGTCAGAGCAAGAGGAGAAATTAGGCAAGAAATGAAAGTATGAGAAAATACATTAGATGGCAAAACATTTGTTGCAGTAGTAGAAAACCTAATTATGGGAGAAATGTATTAAATCTTTGCTGCCTCACAGTTGTTCATCCTAGGCTAATAGTTTTATTCACCTGCTAGTGTACCTTTTCCTTGCCTTGCGTTGTAGTGCATCTGAATGAAGTCATCCTTATGCCTAAGGTCAGCAAAAAATTAAAACAATACTTGTAAAGACTTTGCAGGTGAATTTTGGAGAAAAGAATACTGAAATGGCCATTATTATCTGTTCTCTAGTTTTTCTCTCTTATGCTCTCTGCAGTATTTAATGGACACTTGTCACAAACTTTCTAGGCACAAATATTTTCCACGGTATTCTCAAGTGCCTCCAGTTCCACTTTTCCAGCCTGAACTTGGACATGACAGCTTCTAAACTACATCCTGTCTTCTTTGCCTGTTAGCCAGAATAGATGGGTTTCAGACTCTGAAGATGAAGCAAACTTGGCAGCAATTAAAGAAGGCATTTCTATGAGATGGAGTATTACCAGTCTTTTTACAAAGTATGCAAGTATTGTCATTGAATGTTAATCACTGTTTTAATGTTACCACGAGCAGTGATAACACTCAGTGGTGGGAAAAAAAAAATGGTTTCAATCTTTACTATCCTAATTTCATCACAAACCCATGTCAGAAGACTTGGGCCTATGTAGAGTGAAGGGATTTTTCCAGGTGGTCACTGTGTGAAGAAAAGTCTATGTAATAATTGTATCCCGAGCAAGGACTTCAAGCAACATGAGGAGAATTTATACTTTACCACACAAGCTAATCATGCAACTGCAAAACATTCAGTATGCTGATTGTTTTATGCTTTTTTTTTTTTTTTTTAAGAATTTGGGAAATGGTTTCTTATAGATTCATTCTCCATTCATGTCCTCAGATGGAAAGAGTATGGATTTTAATGACAATGTGGACAGAAACAAGATTGGAAGACACATGGTTTTATGGATAATTCCATGGTAATAATCTTGAGAAAATTCAGAAAGGTTTCAGAGAATTTTTTTTTTTTTTTTTAAGAAGAGTTTTTATTCAACTAGCTAAAAATGTTTCTACTTGGGTTAAAAATATGTTAATGATTGCTTCTGAAAATTTCTGACATTAAAACTTGTATTTTAAGAAAGATGATTATGAACCTGATCAATGTTATTTTACTTCCACTGATGTTCTGTGCTACTTAACGTCAAAATACCTCTTTGAATTTGAATCTAATATAATGTAAAGAAAGGCAAATGCCAAAATGTCTGCCTCCAACAACTCAGGTTTTTAATGAATCTCTCTATATATCTGTCCAGGTTACAGTAGCCAGGATCAGTTTGTCACTGTGTGGGTGTGTATTCTAAAGCCTCTATGTCATTTTTCTCAAGAACCGCTCACAGTGGCCCATTTGCAGCAGCTGCCTAAGGCACACCCAACCCCTCAGGCTACAAGGTGGGTGTTTATAAACTTCTGTGGCATAAGGAAGTTTTCCTGCCTCCACACCCACCTGAGGGATCATGTCTGCTAATGGGCCATCAGGGATGCCAAAAATATGCCATTGTTCACCTCACAGAATGAATCACCCTTTGTGAAACTCTTCCCTCTGGGGGAGGGACTGGGCGTTCCCATCAGAGTCCAAGCAGAGATAAAATCGGTGTTTTGGCACTGGGATCTCTCTTCAGATCCAGAGGAGGAGCAGAGCCTCAACTGGACTGAGACTGCCACCAGAGTTCAGCCATCACTTTCACCAGCAGGTTTCTTCCTTTCTTCTTACTTTAACCTCAGTGGGGCCACATGGTGCTCAGCACAGGGGTTGGTGAGCTCCATTTTGCTTGTGCCCCACTGTGCTGGGCTGTACATTTAGTGGTTTTGTGGCACAAACAAATTTTCCTTCTGTATCAGTGTATTTTGTGATCTTTTATTAAATTAATATTCTAGCTTGCAGTCCCATTCTGAGTCAGATTGATTTCTCCTGCCTGTTTAACTCTAAACCAGCACAATATCATATAAAATAATATTTTTTTAAGGCTTCAGATTTATGTTACTAGATTTTAGATTGTATTAAGTAGGTGAAAAACACTATAGTCTGGTTTACATATTTGTAATTCCTTTTCCTGCTTTTGGAGATAGTTTCTGTTAAACTTCATATTTAACATTTTCTTTCTGTGTCCCTATTGTGCAATTTTCTCAACTTGTTCTATGTATGTGGTTGGTTGAGGGTTTTTTGTGTTTGCTTTTTTCATGTGTTTTCTTCTTGATTTTGTCATCTTTGTTTTTTTACTTTGATCGATGTGAATATTAAGTTTCACAGAAATTTCTAGGTGTGTTGAACCAGTATTTGCTTTCCTGCCTAAAAGACATAGTTCTGCTTCTTTCATTTAGTATAAATGTGTCCTTTGGAAGTTTACCTTTTATAAAGTTCTTTTGTACTATTCTCTACTTCAGTGATTTAAATTACTGAATTAATTACTAATGTTCTTTTATTATTATTGCTGTCACTGAGAGAATTATCTGGCCCAGCACCTGCAATACTGAGATTTTTCCACAAAAGCTTATTGCAATTAAATTCCACACTGTGAGATATATGAACGGTTTCTGCTGTTACCGTAGCTTATATAACACTGGAGATTTTCTAACACAGCTACTGACCCTCTTCCCTAACATCTAAGGATAAAGGGAGGTCACTGGTATCCTAAAGGTAAGGTACATGAGTATTCTCCATGTTCCAAGAGCATCTTCTGTGGTAGCAGTCATGTGGGTAGTAAAACTGCAGATGCCTTTTTTTCTGGAGTGAAGGAATACTCAGAATACCAATAAGCAGCTTCGCTGTCTCCCTGGTGGCATGTCAGAGAATTAGAGAGCTGGAAGAATTAGTCATTGTCATATTTAAGGGACCTTGGCCAGAAAGCCTTGGAAAGCTGTCATTACTGTGTCATTGTTGCTGTTACAGCCTTGACCAGAGGCCTACCAATAACTAAAAAAGGTAATGTGTTTGCATTTTCTGTATTCTCTCTGGAAAGGATTCTGTTCTGTATTGTCACCACAGGTCTTTGCTTTACCATGACCCTGCTATCCAGGACGTTTGTGAATCAGCAGTTATTTGTTTAATCTAGCTTTTTCCTGTTTAGTACATCACTTTATATCATGTAAGTGTATGCCATTTCTCCCTCACAAAGTAGTCACAACAGTGTGTACTCTGTACTGTGGCTGCTCATCTGTAACCAGACAAATTGCAAATCAAAACTCACCTTTCCCTTCTGTCCTGGTGCTGGGGATGGCTGGCTCCTTCACAGCTGTGGAAACATCCTGTGACAGGAGTGTCCAGCACATGCAGGAAGGGTCAGGAGCACTTCAGCGAATCTGGATCTTCCCCACACTGTTCCTGTTGCTGACTCATACTTTTCACACTGTTCATGCTTAATTCACTCTGCTCCTGTGGCAAATTCTCAAGAGACATTAAAATTTTGTTTTCACTTTAGGGAAGACTTATTTCTTACTTCAGCCTGGCTAAGGTACTTCTGATTCTTGCATCATAGAGTTTGCAATTAGTAGATTTTACCCTTAATTAATTACCACATTTGTTTCCCTGATACCACCCAAAAGATGAATTTTTAACAAAATGTAGTTTTTATGCAATCTTAAGTATGAACTCAACTAGCAGCACTTCCATGAATTGCTGATTTAATTTTAAAATAGTTGTTGGAAAGAGCTTAAAGTCTGTTTTTCCACTTGGGTGCTATTTATTCTCTTCTCTCATATCCTCTTCCAGTCACTTTCACTCTCTGTAAAAAAAATTAACATATTTTATTTTGTACAACTTAGTTGAATAAATGTCAGATCATGATCTGAAATGATGCACAATTGGCAAATTTAAAGAATTTCAGAAGGAAATTTATTTTATTTTTAAAGAAATTGGATGTTCTTCCTTAAAATTGAAAATTGACTTGATGTGAAAGTGTAGCTATTTCCATGTCTTCTGATGGCATACACCATCACAGCTATTATGTATTCACAGAATCACAGAACAGTTGAAGTTGTCAAGGACCTGTGGAGGTTGTCTGGTCCTCTCTGCCTGGCAGAGTCACCCAGAGCAGATTGCCCAGAACTATATGCAGATGGCTTTTGAATATCTCATACGATGGAGACTCAATCATCTCCCTGGGCAACCTATGCCAATACTCAGTCACCCTCACTGTGAAAAGTTATTTTCTGGTTTTCAGATGGAATCTCCTATGTTTCAGTTTGTGTCCATCATCTTTGATTCTGCCACTGAGCACTGCTGGAAAGAACCTGTATCCAACAGATGGTTATGTACTCCTTCAGGTATTCATTTTGTCCTTTCGGGTATTAATGAACACTGATAAGATCCTCTGAACCACCTATCTTCCATGCTGAAAAGTTCCAGTCCTCTCAGCTTTTCCTTATATAAGTAATATTATGGTTCCTTCACTGGACTCTGTGCAGAATGTCTGTGTCTCTCTTGTACTGAGAAGCCCACAGCTGGACACAGTGCTCCAACTTCGGCTGCAACAATACTGAAAAGAAGGGAAGGATCACCTCTCCCATCCTGCTGGCAACATATACCTTTAGTTTTTACTAGAAACTGGCACACTGATGGCTCATGTTCAATTTTCTGCCCCCAGGTTGCTTTCTGAAAAGCTGCTTTCCAGAGGGGGGATCCCCAGCCTGGGCTAATGACTGGGGTTGTGCAGGACTTTGAATTTCTACTTGTTGAACTCCATGAAGTGCCTGTCTGCCTAGTTCTCCAGCCTCTCCAGGTCACTGGCTGTAACAGTTGTATAGTCTATCAGTCATTCCTCTCACTTCTGCATCTTCTGCAAATGTACTCAGTAACCATGCTGTCCCACTATCCAGACCATTGAGCAAGACACTGAACAGGATCAGACACAGTACTGACCCCTGTACTGCAATCCTAGTTACTGGGATGATGCTTCATAACAGTATACAAGTACACACCATATATTTACACTGGCTAGTAGACCTGTGACTTGCCTCATTTCCATACATAGCATATATGAATAGTACTGAACAAAATGCAAGTTTGTCAAGGGTTAAAACTTCTCAAAGACTTGTTTTAAAGTGTTGATGATGGGTGCTATTTAAACACATAAATCTCTTCAGACTTAGCTAAATTAAATCTCATTGCTTTACCTCTAAATTTCTCCCATCTGAAATGAACTTTAAATTAAATAGCATTCCTTATTCTTCCATCCATATCATAATAGCCTTCTAATTCAAACTCTTCACAAAGATAAAATGAATAAACATGCAAACACACACTGTTTCTACTTGAATTTAAATCTGACAGAGCATATTCAATTCATACTAAAGTCTTGTTCCATCTGAATTATATGGACTAATCTGGAATCAAAGATATATGGAGACTATTAATCAAACCTGTATCAACTTACATCTGCTTTGCGTGTATAACAGATGCCCTAAGCAAGATTTGTTGTCTTATGTGTGCTTAACTAAAAAACATAAATCCACCTGGTTAAAAAAAACCCCAGGAAATTACCATACCATTTATTTCTTGGGTAAATACATGTTGTTGATTCAACTTTTAAAAAGAGTGAAAGATTGAGGAATTAGCTTGCAAAAGTTCTAAATTACACCGTGACTGAAGGAGTTTCAAATTTTCTACCTGCCTGAAATTTACAGAATGACACAAGGGTATATATTTATAGGTAATATTTTTGAAAACAGATTTTCTGTACTAATGTTTTAAAATATACTCTCATTAATTAAATATTTAAAGTATCTGTTCTTAAAATACTCCAAAATTTAAGAAATTCTTAATTTGAAAAGTTATAAAATTTGGTAACTTGATATAGATTGAATTGCAAAAAAATCTATGTGTAACACTTTGGCTGTAATTTCTAAGAAATCTTTTTATATGAGCTATACTGAAGTTAAAAATGGACAGAATTACTAATCAAGTAAACCTGATTTTAGATACCTTTTGAACTTTGAAACTCTTGAGGTGTTCCGTTGACTAACTAGTTCTTTTTCTGTCCCCAGGCTGGCTATTGTCATTTTATATTCTGTTGACATTGCAAGAGATGTTATATACTGTTGACATTGCAGACAAAAGCTCTGAAAGAGTAGTGCCATGGCAGATGTCCGAGGGAGAGATTCCATATGGGTTATCTTCGCTCTTGGAATAATGGGAAATTAATTCAATTAACCCCTCCAAGACACTTTATTTCAAGTGGTGTATATCAAAAATTTTTTCAGTCAAACTCTGTAATAAAACACAGGGAGGGAGAAACTTATGGTTCTGAATATCAGTTATAATTTAGCTGTCAGGGATAATGCAATTTTTAAACTGCCTGCTGTGATTCAAATTATTTCACTGGAATACCTGTTCTGAGGAGATTCTCTAAGACAGTTAACATTTGCACAGATGACAACTTCCGAAAACACAATATAGTCAAGGAGATTTTTTTTTTAATATAAAATTTTACTATTCGTTTTAAGTGTATGTAAATATAACGTGTGTGTGTTTAGTATCCAACAGAAGCTAACAACCTCATGCTTCCAAAGAAATATATTGCCTTGTCTACATACTAATCTTCAAGAAATATCAAATATCCCAGTTTTAGTTACTGCTTCAATAAAATTTGAGTATAAAGGATCAGCAACTTGTTGTTATGAAGCTATATACTATAAAAAAGAACTAAGAAGTGGTATAAATTTACAAACATTTTCAAAGAAATAAGCACATTTTAGGTCATAAATCACTTGAATATAAAAGATGATTGAAAGAGAGAAATTTAATGAACATAAATATAGTGAATTCTACATTCAGAAAAAAAAACTTACTAATCTAGGATAATTTGCCAGTCATTAAAAGATAGTAATGGGAATTAAAGACATATGCATAGATGGAATCACTGTGAGCAGCTTAATTTTACATGTAGGAACAGATCTCAGAGGAGGATCACAATTTACATGTCTGGTAGATCTACCATAGGTCAGAGTATATTCTGAATTTTTTTAATTCTAAATACAAATTTTTCTGGCTTCCAGCCCTAATGAAAGATTACTGCAACCTGAATTTTTGAGAACTGTAAAATTATTGAAGATATTTTTAACCCAATGCTAGGGTGATTCCTGTTCCTAAGGTCTTTCATGTTATGTTTTGTTTTGTTTGTTTGTTTGTTTGTTTTTCACTCACAAGAGAAGTGTTTTTCTAGTTTTCAGAATATATAACTTATTTCAAGCAGGTGAGTTTCATTTTCTCATTTAATTTTTATCATATTTGGTATTTGAAACCATTGTCCCCTATTAACCAAATAAATATTTATTGACAAAACAGAAAGCCATAATTTCTGTTGATGTATGTCCCAGGATGCAGTGCGCTTCACTACTCCAATGTATTCTGAGGTGTAACAGTATTGTTAAAGTTCATATTTTTGAGTTCTTTTTAGTTTCTTATGGTTGTTTAGAGATTACAGGCTTTGTATGGTAGCTAGTTCAGCTTTTTGAAAACAGATTGCACACTTTGCTTTTGATGGCATTAAATACATTAAAAGTTGCAGTGAATGAGGTGGCTCTGCCACTTAGCTTCGCAGTTCCTTGCAGATTGGTATTAAAGATTAGAATATCTATATGCAGTAGTAGTATTGACTTTAAAATCATTTAATGGGATAAAACTGAAAAGTCTGAAAGTCTCACCATGGCATACTGATGTAGATAAGATCTGTAGTGCCACTGAGACTAAGAATTTTCTTATGCTCTTCCTCTCATCCACTTCTCTCTTTGAGAAGTTTGCTTTAGGATGTTTCTGTGATTCCCAGATACATAGCAAACAAAAAGCTGCTGCATCCAGGAAATGCTGCAAAGCATATTGTCAGAGAGCTGAAACAGTGTTAAAGCTGGAGGTCTTGAAGTTGCTAGAGCTTCAAGTCCTGCTCTGATCGCAGTCAAGTTTTAAGCACAAGAATACTGGGAAAGGGAAGGATATACCCACTTTTATTGTTCCCCTATAGCACCAGCAGAAGATTTGGGGTGTTAAATCAGGCAAGGCAGATGGGAATTTAACCTATGTTTTATCTATACATGCTGAATGGTGAGTTGGGAGCATTCAGGAGAACAGTGCCCTACCATCCCAGATCAGCAAATTTAACTCAAGATTTTCCAGAGGAAACTATTTAGGAGCTGCTATTACGAGTAACCAAATTGCATTATTTGGTAAATAAGATGTTTACTTAGCAGTAGTTTGCTGTAGGTTTTCTATGGATTCATAGTATTAATATACTGCTGGAGGTTCTTCCAGTGTTCTTTGTGCCTCCCTATACTAACTGCATTGACCCTAAATGAAAATAAGTGAGACAAGAATTATCACAAAAGGATTCAAACACTGTGTTTGTTTTTACACAGGATGACCAAAGATTTGATCACTACTTTTTCTAAAGAGGTCTGGGATTTTTATTTAGTGCATTTTTTAGTGATTACACTGGTATGATCAAAACATCAAAAATTTTTACAAGTCTTATGTCTCTTGTATGAAAAGCTCAGCATTGACTAACAAACAATCCTGTTTGCAAAACTCTCATACATTTTAACTAGAGAAATTGAGAGATACATTGCATTGTATCTGCCTAGTATTTCAGACATTAAGGGTTCTGTATTCCATAGTTCTTACATATGCTAGTGAAACCTGATTCTCTATATTCAAACAACTGCCTCAAATTATAAGTCAGGAGGATAACACTTAGGTGAAGCTTCTTGCTAGTGTTAAGCATTGCTTTTGCATTTTAAAGTTCTTCTATACTGCTCAAAGAAAATAAAATTATATTTTTGTACTTCTTTGTCTCCATTTCTCCCCGAAAACTCATTGCCCTTTACATCCCTAAACACATATTTTTCTTTCATAGTTCATGCTCTTTATCTAACCATCTGTTCTGCTCTCTAAGCTCTGTTTTCCTGTGTGTCATGTCATAAAACTCAAAGTAGGAGGAAATGACCTGACCAGTTAGGCAAACAACACTGTGAAAAAATTGGTGTTTGAGTGGCATTTTCCACATTTTTGCAGAGACTCTTGTGGTAGTTTACAGTAATCCTGAAATTGGTTGTAGTCACAGTTCCTTTTCCTTCTTTTCTTGTGTGTGGAAGCAAGGAAGACAGTTGACACATTTTAGCACTGTTGAAGTTCATTAGTTTAAGAAATGTGAGGGCTACTTCTAAATATCCCTGCTACACTGCAACATCCTGTGATTAGAGCCTTTCCTCATGTTGTTGTAGCTGGATGTTGGGTACAGTGTCACCAATGTAGGACAAAAGGCATCAAGTCTTAGTATCTTCAATATTGTTTTCCTGCTTCTCTAAGGGCTACCTTCTCCTAGTCTTCTGCTAGCAGCTGAGAGGGAAACAGTCTATTGCACGTCAGAAATTGGTATATGCCTCCAGGGTATTGGGCAACCCCCTCACTTCCATGTATGCACAAGTTGGGAACAGAGACAGGAGGAAGGAATATACATACAAGTTGTTAGCTTGATTCCCAGGTTAAGAGTACTCTTTTCTCTATGTTCATATCCTGTTGTTCACAGCTGTTGAAAGATTTTGGTGCTTGACTGACAAATTCATGACAGGCCATTCTCAAGTCCTTGTGTGATGTAGCTGTGATCTAGTGACCTTTTCCATACAGCACACCTTGACTCTCCTCTGAATGTGGCACTTAGTTCAGCTTTAACCGAGGAAACCCAAAACTTTAGCAAGTATTTGAGCCTCAACTGGAGACCTGACAAGGGAAATGAGTTCAAAACTGTTTCTTAAACCAAGGCTGAGGTGATTTATGAACACACAATAGCTTTACAGACATTTTTTTCATTACTTTACAGAGACTGGCAGAAAGATTGTAGAAAGAGAATAAATTAGGTTGTTGAACTGAAAGCCAATTTTAAGGTTCGAAAAACAACAAAAATATTGAATTAGATGGAATTCATGTAAGCCCACGAATGTTTATATTCAGTATGTTGGTACTTAGGATTTCAATAATTTTGGTGGGGGTGTGAGGACATAGAACCTTTTAAAAGAAAGTATTTTTTGATCACATTTTTGTGCACCTGTGTATGGGTTGAACTTTTAGAGAGACTTTAGGCTGGCACCACAATGTGAGTCTCCAGATTTGTGTGGGACAAAATGGCCAACAGCTCCAGGTCCACTTTGGGGATCTGCATGCTCGAACACTGCCTGCAGAAACAGATGTTTCATTTATCTCAATTGCTTTTAATCACACCATCCAATCCTGTTCCCTGCTGTGTAAGGTATTGGACTGGACTCCCACTGTAACGTATGATCCAGTTTTTTGTGAGTACTGCTCAAACACTGTCCATAGCTCCTGTTTTGAACCACCCCCTGGGGAAGCCTCCCACTGCACTGGCTCAACCTGCTCATGATTCTTGAGCTGTAGTTTTCTTTTGGAAAAGGATGATAATTTACACCTCCCTTTACAGAAAATATTGGCAGGAGAGAGGCATCCAGTGTGGCCTGTCATCTGGAAAGAATCTGAATCCAAGCTAATGTGTTCTAGCCATGTATTAACCAGAGTGAGTTTTTCTCTGAAATGAAACTTGAGTTGTTTAAACAGTTGTTTAAAATTTCTTTCTAGTGTGTGTTGTTGCACTGCTCTGAATTTTAGCTAGTATGAAAGTGCTGTTAGACAGTCTTATTTTTTTGTTCTTGGCTTATCTAGAGACAGCTCATCCTGGAAATATAGCTTGACAGTCAATTCTGTGAGGTAAACCACATACATGACAAAAGTTTGTCTATTTTGTACAGATGTTCATTGGTTCTATCAACACTTTTATCTACTTATTAGCCCTAACAGCTGCATGACATTTGAATTCTAATTTGGGCATCAGTAAACACAGAAAATAATTATTCTAAAACTGTTTCTTAATTTTCATATGCATTTCTTTTGATTAAAAAACCAACAACAAAGCTCACTAAAAAACAGAAGCAAACAAAGTTCCCAAAGAAAAGAACAAAATGAATGCTTTTAAATAATAATAGTTCCATTTGAAAAAACATTAGATGACATCCAAAGGATAAAATAATTGCACTAGTTTCAATATATTGGTCAAACTTCTGCAAGGTTGAAACATATTTTTACCAAACAAATTGTTTCTGTGTTTATTATTAGTGCAGTGTATTATAAATAAGTTTTTTAATACTTATGCTCTCTGTAATGTCTTAAATTATTACAGAATGGAAGAGGAAACTATTAGCATATATTGCTTAAAAAATATATTTTTTTGCACTGACTTTTCTTATATGTCTTTTTTTTACAGTTTAGATTATATATTTTCACTTTTATCTTATCTTGCATAATAGGCAAGACAAGAAAAATTTGAAATGCTGCCAAGAAATCTGTTGGTTAAACATGTCGTGCATTTAGTCTTTAGTTTGTTCAGTTGGATTTGGTTCAGAAAACACTGTAATAGTTAATGACTTGGAAAAATTTGAGGTGAGAAATTTACATTCTATTTTCCTACTTTAAGTGGAGTTGGACTTTCAGCTTTTTAATACAGAAAAAATTGTATGAGAATGCCTATGGATTTGTGTGATTTTGATGTAACAATACCTTTTCATGTAAACCTTCATTTAGTCACTTAAGTTCATTGTCTCTGGAATTGCCTTGTAGTTCTGACAGCACTACTCACTTTGTGTGAATAGTCTGGCTTCCTCCTTTTGACTGTTTAGATAGCTGCTTGTCTATTTTTGTGTGACCACTCATACACTCAACACAATGATGCAGGAATCTATCCTGAGCACTGGTTTTTGCCAGCAACTGCCACAGACTAGGCAAGGATGTGGAGAGGTTCTGGGTGGAGAAATGAAATATTTCGATGTATTACTGATCTAAAGATATAAAAAAGCTTTTATTTACAGTAGATAGTGTATGAACAGTTTTCAGTTATGCAGGTAAAACCATTGGTGAAAAAAGTTAGGTGGGTATTATCTGCCGAAAGGAGATTGCAAGATATTTGCAGTCTTGTCTAACTTCGCACTGTGAGATTTGCTAAAGCAAATGCCAACAGCTGATAGAGGAGAGACAGAGCCTACTCTCAAACAAAAGTCAAAATCTTAGGTATTAGGCATAGGAAAGGGGAACACTTGACTCTTCTGCTTCCTGGACAAGATTTGATATGAAGAATTACCATAATTTCATTCTCTTTGCCTCATCTTCCACTGCTATTACCATCAGTTCAAAGCTGTGAGATCCAGACTGTGTCTATGGCCATGTTCTCTTTCAGCTGCTCTTGCAACCAATTTCTGTTACCAGCACTGCTTCTGCAGCTTACCGTGCCTCTTTAAAAAATAACCAGCCCAGAGAACAGAGGAAATGATGCCAAGACATGACAATCATCACTTTTGAATTAAAATGGTATGCGTACTTGAGGGTTTCAGAAAAATTCATGTGTTCATCTGGCAGGTTCTGTGTTACATTAAGTTAAATGTATATATGGAACAGAAAGTTGCAGTTTGGAAAGGAATTAAAGAAAAATTAAAGACTCAAAGAAGTAAAAAAAAAATAATGTTGCAAGTATTCATGTTTCAGATAATTATAGGTCTGTTTTGCATATGACATTAAAAAGAAACTTGTTAATTTTTAGGAATGCAACAAGTGGTCTGTCTCAGTGGTCTACTCCTTTCCGCATGTTTGTGTAAACAGGTGTATAGTATCACTACACTAACTCATCTTTCTAGTATTAACGACAAATCATAGTTATTCAATTCAGTTTGCCTGATACTGGAGAACTCATTGCAGACTACTTCCTTTTCCCTTTAATCAAAAAGTAGATTAATTAAATTCTCTGTGATATATATATATATGGGTACTTTTTCTTCCTATGTATTCACAGTCAAACCATATGATTTCTATGGGTGTTAGTTTCTCAGTTTGGAGGGACTCTGACTTACCTTATTAAAACACTTTGTTGTCAAGACAAATACTGCCTTATTAGTGTGTTTCTATGATGTATGGCTGTATACACCCTGAGAAGCTAAATGTTATACAGCAGATTGAAGCCAGCACTAAATATGTTCCAAAGAACTATGTTCTCTATCCCAAACAGTCTCTTTCACCCAGAGAAAAGAGATTGTTTATTTTCATCCTTTGTTTTCTACTGTGCTTCACTTGTTTGCTCATCCTGGGTCATATTTTTATTGTTTTTTTAACATTTCATTAGTCTCATTCAGACAGAAATGTAAAATATAACCACACATATAAACAAAATTTATATATGAATTTTATATGTGAATTGTCTGTATCAGCTATAGGCTTCTGTGAAATAATGATGGGGTTTTTTTGCTTTTATCCTATGACATTTTATTGTTTAATTGAGTAATACTCCACCCAACCATCCAGGCATTTTCTAACATAGGGAATAGATTTCCTCAAGGGACAAAATCACCATATGGCTTTTGCTGTGTATACTGTCAATATAGTTAAATTCAAAGGTCTGCTGGTACACTGACTTCAGTCTTCTCTTTCTCTTCAGCTGTAGACCAAAGTCTCCCACAACCCGAGGAAGTTCATAGAAGAGGGAATTGCAATGTGTTTGGGAAAATAGTTGTCACTTTCTTTTCTCTTCTTAGTCATACCTGCTCTGAAATCCTGACTTATTTATTGGAGCTGAGACTGCAGGCTGGGACTCCCAGACAATACTGTAACCATCTTGCTTTGGAATAATTATTTCTCTTCTTCATCCAATTAATGATTGATATTTTTTGAATTTTAAATCCTAGCAGATATTTGCTTTTATGAGCCTGCTCATTGAAAGATTGCTGTTTGCAAAACTGTCTTTGGCTGTGAATCGTGTTCTGTGGAACTGAAAACTGCTATGATTCAAAATATTTCTCTCTCATGTAATATGTAGAAAAAACTTTAGCCTCTGTATTTAATTAAAAATAATGAAAATTATCCTTAGACATTTTAAAGCATAACATGTTGATTTTGCAGTGTCCTTTATTCTGAGGTTGACTTGAATATCTGGCTATTCTTGGGTAAAGAGCTAAATAGGATTCTACTTAATTTGATGTGTATGAGCTGCATGACCAATAATGATTTTTTTTTTTTTAAATTAAACAATGATTTAGTCTCTCTGAAACAGGTTTCAGAGAGGGAAAATAAAGAAAAAAAAAGGCAGCAAATGGAACACAAAAAGATAAATATTTATACTTTGCGTATGTAATGCAAAACTATGGAAAGGTAGTCTATGTAAAAAGGTCTATGCAGTCTAAACAAAGAAGAAAAGTAAAAACTGATCCCACAGATTCACCTCTGAAACTATTTGATTGGATATTTCAAGCTTTTGTGTGTTTTCCTGAATCTCCTCTGTAAGTCCCTTTTAAATATTTTTATATTTGGAATAAGGTGAATAATTTTTGAATTATACAAGAAGTTATTTTGGGGGGCCAGGGGTTTTGAAGCCAGCTGACAAAGCTAAGTTGTAACCTTACTGAAATATTTATTTATCATACAGCCACTCAAATCAGCAAAAGACACAAGAGTATTTTACGCTCACATTGTAACCTGATAAAAATTTTATTTCTTCCTTAGCCTGCTATTAAATCTTAACTATGTAATAAAACAATTATCACCAAGACCCTGCATTTTATCTTGCCTCTCTCTCTCTTCTTTATTAATTTGATTTTTTTTAGCATGACATGAACAAAGTAAAACTTGACAATAAAAAAGATACAGTCTAGATAGCTTATTTTTACATGAACTTTCCTCCTCATCTGCTCTGTAAGAAATATCTCTAATTTGATGCAATATTAAATATTGCTTGTAGATATAGTGGGATTCATTTTTACCCTGTCTGGTACTTTCTTTATGCAAAAATCAGTAAAAATTTATTTCAGCCAAAATATATAGTATACTGTAAAATAATAGCAATGCTAGAAAGACAGGTAAAACTATTCCTTATGGTGCATTGAATCTATACAATCATTAAGATTCTACCACTTGAAACTGTGTCTTGAGGTATCAGGCCATCTTTCTGAGGAGAAAACAGGGTGAAAGTACAAAGAAATTTGCAGTTTCTGCTGGATGATGTTAAATGTGGATCATGAGAAGTAACTCTCTAAATATTCAAAGGCTATTTTAACAGTCTCAATCCATGATCCAATTTCTATCATCTCTTTTTCAGAAAAAAAAAAAAAAAAGAAAAAAAAAAATCTGAAAAAATTGAAAAATCTTCATATCCCAAAATAAATGGAATCTTGTCTTATTACAAATCTGTTCATCCACCCCTTACAGCTGTCAGAAACTTAACTGGACATTAAAATATCTGGTAGGAATGTTCTTAGAAGCTCACGAATACAGTAAGCACTTCAGTGTGAAGAAAAGTGGCTACAAACTTGGTTAACATATTGCCTTGATAAGAAAGGGGGAAGAAGAAATTATATAACAGTAAAAAAAAATAACTGATAAAATTGTAATTACTCATGCAACCATAATACACAATTATGGATAGAATTGTAATAAAACTTTGTCACTTCTCCCAGTGTGTTGTGTTTCTCAAAGCACAATGCAGTTATAACTAGTTACTAAACTGTGTGATATACCTGTAGGACCAGCAAATGCTAGTCAACTCCTTGTTGAACAACAGCCTTGTGAAACCACATATGCAGCTGAAGGAGATGTGTTCTTCAATCTGTTCATAAGGACCACGACATTGTTTTTGCTGGTTGTGTTCACTTACAAAGCTCAAGAAGCCCATTTCAGAAAACTTTGATTGGAAGAAAAGTAAGAAAATTTTCCTTCCATGTGAAAGGAAAGGAAGTATATGATACTTTAGACAGGGAAACAAAATAAGATGAGAAGATATTTTTTGATTGCAATATATTAAAACAAAAAATAGCAGTTTCCTATCTTGAAAGAATTATTATTTATCTAATCATCCATGGCTTGTAAAGATGAGAGGGAACTAAACTTACTTGATTGTATACATGACCTTCCTACTGTATAATGTACAATCTCTTAAAGAACATGAGTGTACAGACTTTTTTCTTGACAGCATCTGTCTAAATAAAAATCAGACATGATGCAAACTCATGCTTATAGTAATTTAACAAAAATGCCAGTCTCATGAAAAGACCCATAAATCCCTATTGGCCTCAAAACTGAGGTGTATATGCACCAGCTACCTGGTAGGAATAGTTGCCACAACACTCAAATCCAAATCATGCTCATAAATTATTTTGTGGTCCAGTTGTCTCATGTATACCAGATGATTGCCCAAAAGTATTCCATAGACTGCTCAAACATTGGCAAAGAAAATTACATTCCAGCACTTGGAATTGTTCTTGGATATTGTTTAATTTGCTGCCATAGGCTTAACGCTAGATATTTTTTCTCCACCGGATTAGTGGAACCCTGTTTTCACACAATTCATACTATTGAATGAAGAAAATACCCTGGTTCAAATGAAGGAAAAAATCTATGTTCACAAAAGAAAGATAAATATTACACACATTTGAAGTTCTATTAAGAGGCTGAATAAAGTCAGCTTATGCAAAACACATGGTCATAGTATCATAGAATGATTAGGGTTAAAAGATTGTTGTTTACACCCCACTGCTAGAGGGTAGTTGAATAGGTTGTTCAAAGCCCCACCCAACTTGGATTCCTTAGAAGTCAGTGAAGTATTATGCCATAACTATTGCTGTAGTGAAATAAAACTAATTTGAATTAATTACCTTTTATGTTGACTGGATTTTCTCCTCTTTGTTCTTGTTTTCACCTGGTTTCCAAATAGTATTACAATGTACATTACTGCAGTGTGCATATCCACAATGAAGAATGCCAGCCTTTCTTCTTCTCCTGTGAAAAAATTGTAAATCAGGATTCAGTTCAAACAGTCAACAAAATTACTTGGGGTGACTCTGGTACATGCAAAAAGAGTATCAGGCAACAACAGATTTTTTAAAAAGTAAAAATACAACAAACAAAAATCTCCAAAATACCCAGATTTTTCTCTCTTTCTGTTATTTTTTTCTTTCTTTTAATATAGAATGGGAAAAAGTAATATCAAAACCAGTGAAATAAGTTTGTCTTCTGTTAATACAATTCAAAGGTCAACATGTCATTTTAATTATGGTTCATTAATCTGTCATAAAATATGTTAATGATTAAGGGTGCAAAATTCTAATTTTTTCCCAAGTACTGCTAATCTCAGCTATATTTTCCATATGAATAACTATTTTCTAAAAATTCTCAGTTATGAAAAGGTCTAATGATATTATTAGTTCTAAGTGTGGCACTGTATAGTCTAACTTTTAATCACTTCAAGAAAGCTGGAGAAAGAAATTGTATGTAGTATTAAATAGCATTATCTTGTACATTTTTAGAATGGAGATATGGTATGTCAATTTGCAACAGCAAGCAAGTCACGGAGCTCACAGTTCTTTACACTTGCTTAACACAGTGAAAGCTGATTAAACCAAAACAAAAATGATACTAAAGAAGTTAATGAAACAGATTAATTTGCATCTAATGCTGTTTCATAGAACTTATGGCCTATACTATAATATACGTGACAGAGACACGCAAGAATATTGTACATATTCTAGAACACACACAAACACATGCTTAATCCAATTCTCAATTCAAAAGGAGGAGAAATGTTATAATGATTTATGAAGTGGATAGGCTTCTATCCACTGTGTGGGTATGTAACTTCAAATTTTGACTCAGGCTACTACCAGTAACCTTAGGGACCCTCAGTAACAGGTGGATGACCCAATGAATATACCAAGTGGACATTTTGTTAACCCTTAGGCATTTGTTTGTTGATTGTTTGGAGTTTGGGAGTTCTTGTTTGTTTGTTTATTTGTTTCTGGTTTTTCCTTTTGTTTGGATTATGTTCTGTTTCATTCTTAGTTTAGGTTTTTCTGTTTTGATGTCTTCTTTTTCTACATCACTCACTTTTCTAGATAAATAGATTTTTGTTTTATGAGCATTTGGAGACAAGAATCAGTTCATAAACTGTAGTTTGATTTTACATCATTTTGACTTGTGCTTCAATAATCTTGTTATCCAGAGCTTCATGGTATTTGAGAAAATCCCTTATCTTTCCCTTCTGGCTGATGTAATCAACACAGAATGAATTATTCAAAATCATCCAGTTCTTTGTAGCACCTATTTGAATGTAACAGGATCCCTCAGGAATCTGGGACTGTCAGTAATTTTGTTTTGCAAGTGAGCATCTGCCTGAAGTGTATCCTGTTCCTCTCAAGGTTGGTTATACTAACTGGTAACACCTGATTTGTCTTGCTGTCTTTATCTTATGTAACTCCATTTGTAGTCTGAGTTGTCTCTTTGATTTTGAAATACTGTGTGGAAGGCACAGTCTGGGTTCTATACATTTACCCAAGAGCCAAAGACTGTTTATGATTTTTCTCTGAGTAGCTCTACTTTTATAAACAGGAAGCTGTAAATTAGAGACAAAAAGAGATTCTAGGTTTCTCTTGAGAATAAAGGATGAATTCTGTGGCAGGTGGTATTGGTGCATTTCCAATTGGTCATCTTCATCTTCTCGAAAGCACTTTGAATTTGGGCAAATGCATCAGACCTTACAAAGTTAAAAGTACATCTTGGAAAAAAAAAAAAGAAAAAAGACAGAACCGGTCAATTTTGTAAGACTGATCATATTGTTTGCAAAATGCCCCTACAAGTATCAGCATTCTGTTTACTGTGATGCTGAAGTAATGATGGTGTTGGGTTTTCAACTGTTGATGGTGTCTGTACTCTACTACAAAACAGCTTTTTATAAATTGCTTGTAAATGTAGGGTTTTATTTTATACCCAAATATAGGGGATAATTCTCTCTTCCCAATCTCACAATCACCTTCTAGGTGCAGATAAGTGCTGATTACAAGCAATATTTTAATAAAAAGCTGCATTGTAATTTGATTTTCATGGGAAGTTGATATGTTACCACTTGGTACCTCTGAACATCCTTTGGGCAGCCTCCATACCTTCACCTTGTCTCCAGGTGCCTAAATAACTTTGAAAATGCGACAGGATTTCTATTCTTTGCAGTAGAAAAATCTTTTCACCACTGTAGCTCTTCTACAAGATTGTGTTTTCTGTTTTGTAGAGGAATGATTTCTTTGCCAAAAGAAACTGAAACTGACAAGTCTCCATCAATCCTTAAGGGAAAAATTTTGTATGGTTTTGTGTTTGTAGCTATGTAGGGTTTTTTTATAATCATGGGCAACAGCTTACCCTTCCATTATCTCTGCTAATGTTTGAGTTTTTATGTGATTTGATTCAATTATCAATTATTTTCAAGTACTTTTTAAAATGCCCAAACTTTGCTATACACTCATTTCATAGACATTTATTTCATAGTAGTGGTGAAATAAACAGTTTCCAATTGTTCCTGCTACTATGTTAAATCTTTGCAAGATCAGTTTTAAATAAAGAAAATGTCCCCAGTATCATAACACTATTTGCAGCAGAATATCAAGCAACCCATGAAAGAGTTAGCAGTTTGAGATCTGTCTTTTTCATTATAGGCACATTGTAGAAAAGGAGTAGAAATGGGTACCGAAGGAAAATGCCAAGGCAGGCAATAGAGGGTCTTCAATGAAGGCTGTGCAAATTGGTATAGTGAAGAGTTTAAAATAACTGTGCTATAGCACATGCATGTTTTTGTAAGAAAAAGTCCTTAAATATCACATGATGAATTTCACTGCCACTTCCAGCCTTTAGAGGCTTATTAATTAGCATTGCTTCAACTTTTGCACAAGTTTGCACAACAGTTTTGCACAGAGTTGTACCTTCTTGGCAAGGCTTAGATAACTGGCCCAGAAGGACAGATGGAGCTTTTGACATTTGATCAATGCCTAGGTGCTTACTGATTGTAGGAATAAAGCAAACTTGTCTGGGAAATAAAAAAGGTATATTTCATATCAGTTGCTATATTTGCATAGCAGTTTTGATCTCACATAAAGGATATACTGATGTGTTGTGCTTTTGATATTTTTCCAGCACTGAACGTGGGCTCTTTTATGTTCAGTCAGTGCCCTGCTCAAGCTGGTGCTCTCCAGTTGCCAAGCTTGT
The DNA here is from genome assembly GCA_013399695.1 of Formicarius rufipectus. Lineage (NCBI taxonomy): Eukaryota > Metazoa > Chordata > Aves > Passeriformes > Formicariidae > Formicarius > Formicarius rufipectus. Next base: position 138,639 of record VXAU01002493.1, on the reverse strand, counting down.
GAATGACAAACTGCACTCTGAGTTTAGATGATCTGAGGAATAGAGTGCAGCTTGATAAAGTGAGCCATCTCTTCCCTTGAACTTTTGTAGTTCTATGGATTTTGACTACTCTGTACTATAGGTTGGGCTGATCCTAATCTTTTTACCTGTTCTGTCAGTGTTGTTAAGACCAACTGGGGCTTATTTTAAAGATTTGGGTGTTGTTTTACAAATTGGATGTTGAATTTTATTTCTACAATAAAGTTTAGTCTGGAGGGTTGTTTTTGTTAACTTTTTTTCCACTATAGATCTTTGTTGCATGGAACATAAGCAGTAAATGTCATAATCCCTATTACAGAGGCTGGTGAGAGCAGAGCTTATTACATAAAACAACTTTGACTGTGCTAATTTCCTATATTATTAAATATACAAAATGCTAAATGAAAACACACAAGCTTTTAATGAAAATACTAATTCTCTAAGCTATGCTCAACAGCTTAGCTATCACCTTGTAGAGATTTGCCTCTCAATAAGGAATATTTGTTGTCTGTGCCTACTAATTTTATGAATTTATGTGTTCAATTTGGCCTTGGTTAATAAGTTTTATACTAAATATATTCACGTTACAAATCAAACAATATTCCTCTACTTGCCAGCAACAACCCCTAAACTCTTTCTGTAATTATGTGCTTCACATAACTGCATGCATTTTCAGCCTGATCAGTGATCTGGAAAAGATTTGGGTAACAAAAATCTGGGGATTTTGTGCTACGAGTTGTTGCACTGGTACTATTTGATGGATTATATAAGGAATAGGCTTTTGCTCTCTTAAACTGTAATTTGTAGTAGCCTGATTGTAGTATACAAAATATCACCTTACTCTATGTGCTCTAGTTATTATTGATACAGACCATAAAATTAGATTGCTAAGATGTGACATGAAAATCAAGGTGACTGATTGCATGATCATCAGTTCCCAGGATGATTCTGAATGAAAACAATCGAGCAAAATAAATGTAAAGAGTGATCACAGAACTGTAATGTAGACAAGTCAGCAAATATGTATTGTGAATTTTAGAGCTGGCTGCATTATGAAACAAAAAAAGGACATAAATTCCCCTTTTATTCAGAAAGAGGATGTTAATCATAAGAGTGCACTAATAAAATTTAGTAGATTTTAAAAGAGTCTCTTTCCTAGTTTTGTGATTCTGGAAAAACTGCTAAAAATATTGAAAATTTATCCAACTGGGAAAAGAGTCCTGAACAGTATATAACTAGCAGTGCCAGAGGCCCATCCAGAGGCTGAAAGCAGGAAGCTCCCACTAGTGAAACATCTCATGTACCATCACGTCCTTGTGGACTGGAGGCTGAGATTGGGGCCCTCTCCTTGAAATGTCCCTTCTGTGCTCTCATCCCATTTCTGTTCCACGCTGAGTGATATTGAGAAGACCAAGATTAGAGTCATGCATGGCACTGCAGGGTGAAACTATGGGACTTCATCTTCAATCATTCAAACCTTCAGTCTATCCAGTGGATAAAGAAGTGGGAGAATAACAGATGTGATAAAGCTGAAGCCTAGTTTTAAATCCTTCCCTTAGCTGATGCCCCATTACATTGGAAAAATCAGATACACATTAATAGAGAAGAAGACACGGACAATTTTTTTCTTCTTTAGTTGAAGGTTGGATTTTATGATCTTGGAAGTCCTTTTCCACCTTAATGATTCAATGATTCTAAAATTTTGTCCAATCAGTAATTTATTTTTTTTTTTCAGGAGTTAGAGTGTATTTTGCTAAGGAGTGCACCTTCTGGGATCCAGGTGTAATTTTGTCTCTGATGTAAATTTTGTTGTCTACCATGGTTCTTAGCAGTCCAAATGATACAAAATACCACAGTGTTGGCATCAGTACATATTTTACAGCTATAATTTACATTTGAAGACCATTAAGTGTGCCAATGTGGGCTGGGATAGAAGTAGCATCCTCAGTTTTAAATTAAGACTGCAAAGATGTAGATGTACACTATATGCATTTTACCCACTGTTTCCTTAGAACATAGGTTATCTTTTGTTTATACAGTTGAATCCTGTATTAAAGTTGCATGCTGGAATAGCTGACTTTGTGTAAAATGTCACAGAGTTTATGAGATGTTATGTGCCTTTGTATAACTTTGTACAGTTTGCATGATGTGTTTAAGTATGATTATGCCAAAATAATTTTCAGAAGGATTTCCATATATTTTGTTTACTTGTACCAGGGAACCTTCTAACTGTTTTTAAAACACATATTTCATAAATACATTGCCATGGGTCTCATGTAAAAAGCCCAAAACTCTTTCTACTTACTTCTTTCCATGTATTGAGGAAAATTATTCTTCCTAGGATATGTTCAAATTCAAAAGTGAAGGCCTGCTGTCATGTACTTAGCATACTATCATTCATGGAGTTAGTTTATGTTTGGAAAACAGGTAATTGCATTCAAAGGCATATAGTGAGTCATCCAGCAGATAAGTGGAGTGTGCAAGCTTAAAAGAGGGATAACTGATTTATGTGCAACTATAATTGAAGACTAACATCAAACTAACATTTAGTGTTTATATATTCAAGACAAAATGTGCCACTAGGACAAGTTCTAGCTGAAATACAGATATTTTTCTCCACCCCAAATTATTTTAACTTCTCCTTAGAGCATCTGAAATTTTTCTATACTCCTGGAAACAAAAAAAGCATTTTTTTTTTTTTAAATTAAGAATTCAGGACAAAATGATGCTGTATTCATAATTTTCAGATTTTTTACAATATTACTTGCTTTTGAAGAACATGTTCTTCAGTACTAGTATTGTTTTAGATATTGATTATTTTTATAAATAAAGCTATAGAATAAAAGATTTTATGGTGTTTGTTTTGCATGGTTTCAGATATGTTAGGCTATGTATATTCCAAATACTGAATGTGTGTAAACATAAACACAACAAATTTAAAGGAGAAGCTCCGCAACAGGAAAAATGGAAAAGAGGTTAATTTGAATCAGTTGAGTGAGTCAAGTGAGAAGTGTCAAGGCTTGCTTGGAATCTTTTATGAACTCTCATTCAAAAGATAATGTTTTAATCTTCAACATTCAGAGACCTGTTAATGTACTGACTAGTTTTCAGTTGAAAACTTAAAACAGCTATTTTTTTGCTGCTTCAGAAAGTACATTTGCAACAATCAGACTGCTACTTGGAAAAAAGACATCACAGTCTCACCATAATAATTAGTGTTGCTGTAGTTCACTTCTTGTAAGTCTGCAGTCACATTTTTAATCAATTTATTGAGTCAATATATTTTAATGAAAGCAGTCTTTCATTAAAAAAGCAGTGTAGTTCACCATAAATTCCATGTAAAAGTCCACTACTTCTTTTCTTTGTGACCATTTAAAACTTCAAAATCAAGAATCATAATTTGATGCTGTAATATTTTGCTTCTTTGACTCAACTTGGAAGGTTCCAATAGTTACAAAATAGACTTTGCATAATTTTAATTTTATTTTAATTAGATGATGATCAATTCCTTAGTGATAACCTAGACTAGTTCTAAGTCATGGTTTGTCTTCTTGACCTAAGTCAAGGTCTTGAAAGCACAACTTTTGCTTACAGAGTAGCAAATCTGCAAATGATAACTTAGGGAGTTAAAACAGATGATCTGGTCTAGATAATATTTTGAGACTTAAAGGTCTTCTAACTGTAATCACTTTTGTTATATGAACCTGGACAAACAAGTCTAGTAAGAGGATTACCTCATGAAAATTTCAACCCATCTTTCATTGGAAACAATAACCAAAGTGATAAAGTTAGGAACATATTTGTTTGGACATTCTTCATCAGTTGAAGCCTTGTGTACTCAATCTCACCAAAACTGCATGAAACAGAAAGGTGAAGATCATTTTAAATTGTTCACATACATTAATATATGCCCGCACTTAATGACTGTCGCATCATAGTTTTGGCTGAAATGGTTCTAATTTGTATGCAAACTAAACAAAAGAGTATTGTTTCTTAGAGTTATTTTCCAGTGCAAGAGTCATATTGAAAGACACACAAAGGTCAAGTGTATGGGTAGTGATTAACATTTACTGTTCGTTGAGTGTTTCTGGACTCCAAAACTGTTATCAAAATTCAGTCATGAAACTAAAAAATAAATAACAAATGTACCATTTTCCTATATCTGATGAATTGATTTTTTTCCTGTTACAATAGGTGTTGTAAAGCTTTATCATATTACCCAGGTACCTCAACTATAAGGACTGATTTTACATGAGTAATAATTATACTCCCTTAGTATGAAAAATACACATTACTCCAAACCCTCAGTTTTTCTCAGCATAGAAGGGCATAATCTAAGAACAGTTAAGTCTGGACTTTCTTTTAACTTTGAGAACATGCATAGATCATCATAATCACAAGCACTAATCACATTTAAGTCACACACACACAGACCAGTTTATTAAATAGAAGCATTCTGAAGTGAATGTTGCAATATTTTTTTTCAATCACAATTTGAAAGCTTTCAGGAGGGAAGTAAAAGACAGAGTGTAGTGATAAAAAAAATTACACTTGCATGGCATTTGAGATGATTAAAAGCTGTTGAAAGCTTTTCTAGTCAATTAGATTGAACAAATTTATGAGGAATCAGGGTTTGTTTCTGAACAGAGTTTCAGACTAGCCTCTGTAGAGTATTACAAGAGAACAGTAAACTCAGTGAAGGGGAAAATCTAGCAAAAGGCAAACAGATTTGCCAGGAAAGCACAAAAATATAGAGAAATGAAGCTGAAGTTGTTGTACAGCATATAATCCCTTTTCTCTCCTTGCTTAAGATTCTTTTGACCCCAGCAGGCAGTTCCAGCTAGTTTTGGCTCTCTGAGTCTCAGGGTATTTCTACACATTTTAAGAAATTAGACAGACAAGCAGAGGCCATATTTTGTTGTTGCCCATTCTGAAAGAAAACATACAGTAGCACTGGTGTTTCTATTAAATCCCCATGAGAGACAGGAACGTTATAGATGTGAAGTAGAAGATACCAGCTCATAGAGAACTTCTGTTTACAGTTACATATGCTAACAAATCACCTTGCTTCATGTATACACCTGATTACTCTCTGTTTTACTAACTTACATCCAAGTAACACTTTTTCCCCCACATACCCCAGGGTATGTTCAGTGACTACATCAGTAAGAAGGAAGTCTACTGTCAACAATTTACATAATTTACAGCTAAAGGAGAATACATTCATTTTTATTTCATTATGTCTCACAGAAACAATCTGACTCTAGAAACAAGTACTTAGATTTTTTAAAAAAAATCTGGTACCCAGAAAAACCTTATTCCAGAGTTGGACCCATTCTCACAGTGTCACTGAGATGTCTCTGTTTTACTCCCCAGACTGAAAAATCTGTTTTTGACATGTTGGTTGCAGAAACCATTAGATATCCTTTTAAGACCATACCAGTCAAATTTCCCTTATGCACAGCCATGTCATCTGTTCTTACCATATGATATGCTCTCCAATTCTCCTCTAACTAAAAGCCTGTATTACTGTGTGTTTCTTTGACACTACTTCTCACTTACTTTCTCACTCAGGCTGAAGTCATAGTGCAAGATTTTCCTCAAATCAATTTTCTGTGGAGGTTGAAATATAGAGTGGAGCAGTTTTTAATAGCCTCTGCAATCATAATTAACTCAAAATACTTGTGTT
>VXAU01002493.1:119698-132892 GCA_013399695.1 Formicarius rufipectus | reverse complement strand
TTTTTTTTTTTTTTTTTTCCCCCAGCACCACTTAGTAGTGTGATATGAAGCTTCCTCTTTGGTTATACTGGGAGAATAGATTGAACAAGATTTGAACTTCTATACAACGGGTATTGCAAGGCTTAATGCCCTTTACAATCTTGTAATACTGTGTGTAATTTGCAAAGACTGATACTCAAACATGTTTTTGCAGATTCTTTTGTAGGCTTCTACTTCAGTACTCCTTTTTCCAGCTAAAAACCATGGGTAACTTTTCCTGCCTGGTACTTTTTGCAAAGATGAGCATTAAGCAAAATTATTAAAAAACAAAACAAAGCACTTGTTGTTACAATAAACAAACACACAAAACATCCCATTCCCCCACCCTGAAAGACAAAAAAGTGAGGCTTAAAAGAGTGGTGGCATGCATGCATTTGATTAAACAGATGGTGCATGTCTCTGAGTAACCTCCTAGTCTGCTAAATCCCCACCCATGTACACAATTTTCTTATCAGTAGAAAAGAATTCTATGGGAGCAAATGGGGTAAATCTAATTTGTAGTAGCCAACTTATTTGGAGTATCATGAAGTATCTAAGCAGTGATACCAAAACGGTAGAGCCAGATTTCAGTGGGATACAGTTCTCAGAAGTTTTTCTTTTGCTTGGTATCTTGTTTTTATCAATGTTTCGAAAGAATACCCACTCGTTAAATTTAGTGTGTTGGAAGATGAATATTAAGTTCTGAATCTTCATTTCCATGCTCTGCATGACAGTTTTATTTCAAATAGTATTTTAATTTTGCTAAGTAAAATGGTTGTCAACAAAATCCTAATTTGGGTTTCTAGCATGGAAAAGTTTTTCATCAGGTCGAAGGCAGCAGTTCCTATATAAAAGAAGATAAAAAGTTTTGTAAGAACACTTGTACATTCATCTATGAAAATCTTCCTTGGTGTATCTGTTTATTTTAATCAGATAATAAATAAACACAAGGAGTGACTAAATGTAATATTAGCTGTTTACAAAAATTCTCTTTCATATGAGGAAATTTCAGTTGAAGGTCTTTCCAAATGAGGTGCCATCTTCCTTACAGTTAAGGACAAACACTTGTTTCTCAGATAAGATTTCACAGGTGTTTTTCCTTAGTCCTCTCTGGTTTTGGCTGAGGTGTTTCAGAAGCTGTTAACCATCAGGTGATATAGCTGTGCAAATACAAAGTATTACCAGCTGAAAATGTTCTAGCTTTTACCAAAGAGAGTCATATAGCCATTGAGGTTGAGATAGAAAATTACAGTGACTAAGCTCCAGAATAACAAAAACACAGGGGAGGTTGGATGACCACCCAATTATATAAAGTAGGACAGTTGAGTATGGAAGGTCTTGGTTTTACAGAAAAGGTTCAAAACTCTCACCTAGAGCTAGTTTGATCCATGTCCCTCTCTCTTGATATTGTCTAGCCCCAGGCTGTTGGATAAAATGAGAAAAGCCTAATAAAACTCAGAAGAATATCTCCCCTCAGAATTCCACAGTTGTATTGTGCACCTATTCACTTTCACTGGAGATGTTTCCCATACAAAGTACATTTATTCCTTTGCCTTCAATGTCTTTGGAAGAGTAATTTAGTGGAGCAGAATTACTGCTGCACAGCAAGGAGTTAAATTATGAAGGAAAGTCCAGTTTGAAAGACATAGAGTTAAGATTTCTGTCTTTGTGTGTAAGATCTTTGCTCATGGAAAATAAGGAATATCTATATTGATTGAAGGGAGCATTGATTCAGTTGAAGTTTAAAAAAAAAATCCCAGTGTCCCTCTTGTCAATGTCTTCCTTCTTTCCTCAGAAAACAGTAGTGTTTTTTAATTTGCCTTTGCACATTTTCTAAAACCAGGGTAGTATGTATGAAAAAGTTTTTAGGAGACTAATATTGTGTTTATTGAAGTCAACAATAAAAGGTCAACAAAAGAAAAAGAATTATTTTTTCATATTTAAGCAAATGGCTGTAAATAAAACTAAGCACATATTCTTCTCTCTGCAGTGGAAAAGAGGTCAAACTCAAAATTTTTATCTAATTTTGATTTAAAACTGTATATTTTTAAAGTTTTGTTTAAACTACATCTGTGCTTAATAGTTCCAATGTGATTTGCACTTTGGTGCATGTTGTTCGCTTGTTTGGGTTTTTGTTGGTTTGTTTTGGTTGTTTTTTGTTTTTTTTTTTTTTTTTGGTTTTGCTTTGTTTTATTTTTTTGTTGTTATTTTAAATTATGATTCTGCCACCATTACCAAAGAATTCTATTGATTACTGATTGCCTAAACCATATTTGAATCTATCTTTGTGGTCTCAGATCACAGAGGTTATAATTACTGGGTCTGTAAATCTGATTCCAACATGAGATTTTCAACATGCTTTTGACAACTTTGCTTTCAGAAAAAAAACTAGCATATTTTTAAAAGTACAAAATGACTGAGTTTAGTTGATTCAGTGTCTTGCTAATTGACTGATAAATGAACAACAAAAAAAGGGTGAAGGTAAACATAAGCAAATAATCTCTCTTTGGTTTCTAGGAAATATTACATTAAGTTTAATATTATGGCTGAATGGGTTGAATTGTCTTCAGAGGAAAAAAAGAAAATACAAACAAAAAATCTCAAGAGGAATAGAGTGCTTAACAAGCTCAGAAATCTGAATGAAAATAAAAGTGCTTGACATTCTTCAAGTAGCTTAATTCTGTATTATCAAAAGGACTGTGGTGTTTAAAACAGCAAGAACTGCTGTAGAACATCATTTAGATACTATACTGCAGTGAAATGATGAAGGGTGAGAATTAATCTGCAAAGTTAACAAATTCTGTTTACATTATCTTCCATGAAAATTGTAATAACTGGAAGTGAGCCAGGAAATGTCAGTGCTGTATAATTGCTTAAGCTCTGAAGCAGTTTAAGAGGGATCAAAGTGAAAACCATTAGCCAGTATACACCAATAGGTGCAGAAAAAAAGTGAGGTTAATTTGACTGGCCCCTTATTTAACACTTTAGTTTCTTATACATGCCCTAAACTGCCTGTTAACAAAACCAGTCAAGGCTTCTAAGGATGTTGCTTCTCTTTATTCCCAAACAAGGGATCTTAAAATGATAGAGGCTAGTCTCAGGTAGCCCGTTCCTAAGTTCTTTAAGGAATGGGTGGTGATAGCAAGGCATAGCCATGGCAACATAGAAGAAGATACATTAGATTATCATTACCCCAAAATAATAGGACCAGAAACTAGATTCCCTGTTTTACTTTCTCCTAAATGTAGTCAAAATTTCTCTTCCCTTTGGAAGAAGGCCTGTTGATTCTTATGTTTCTGGCTGCCTGACAGTCTGACAATAATGAAATACCATTCTTCAGGTTATTTCAGAGAGTAAGATGTTTTGGGGCAGGGCTGCATGGGTGCTGTACATGCCATAGTGCTTATTGTGTTAGGCAGGGTTCATTGCAAATAGAGGAAGAAGCCTGAATTCTCTTAGATACAATGGAAACTCAACACAGCTAACTTCAGTGCTTTGGATCTTTTCTGATAAGCCCTGATAAGAATTTACTACTAGATCAAGTGGGAAAGAAGATACAGAGAAGGAAGAGATGGACTGAGGTAGGAGGAGAGGCAGAACAGAGCAGGGGACCTGACCTCTCCAGGGACATGTACTAGTTACTGTTGACTGAGATAGAATACATATGATTATATTTGTGAGAAAAGATAAATATACACACTTTTTTTCCCCCGTGAATCTAATTTTCTAGTGAGTTTCTAAGTTAGATTACAAAATTAAATGCAATAGGTGCTAGACTGAAGTCTTTCACATTCTTGATTAGTATGTGTGCTTGATACAGCAATTGGTGAAAAAAACCCAACTGCACAGATGATCACTCCCATGGAAAGGGGTTGTAAAATTATCAGTCAAATGAATGAACATTTTTGTGCATGACAAATTCTAGCCTATAAATTAGGAACCCTCTCAGTCTTTAATGAGGTAAATAATTTAGGGAGTCTAATCTATTAGTCCTATGTATGTCACAATTTTTTGCCACTTGTGAATGATAATGATTTGAGCTTCAAGAATTAGAGAGGCACTCCAGCACTATGTAAGGATATGCAACATGTTTTTAATCATGTGTTTACTAATTTTTTTATTTTTTATTTTTTATTTTTTCTGTTTGTGGATTGGTTGTCACAAGATTGTGGTATTGTGTTCATGCAGTTTATTGAACTGGACACTACAGAGATAAGTACAAGAGTCCTTCCTATGGCATCTTGACCAGATATTTTCTCCAAGAATATTTCTAAGAAGATTTTTGTCAATAAATTCAGTAAGCAGATCATTCTGAAGTTAAGACTTTTGTTGCAATTAATCAGAGGATTAATGCATTAGTATTTCCTTTTCTCAAGCAATTATCCGTAAAACTTTGAAGAGGAATATTAGGATAAATGAAATTAAATATTAATGTTAAAATTATGTAATATTGTGTATAATAAATCATTTATGTAAATTTTCCCTACCTATAAATACTTATGTTTTGATTTTCATTCCACATTTTGGTTTAGAGACTGAATTTCTAAGTGTGAGAATATTGTCAAATACTTCAGAATTTTATGAATAACTGTTGGATATTTCCTATGGTTGTAATAAGATGAAATTTCCCAAGACAAGACCATTTGACACAGTTGTTTGGACTAGGCTGAAAGAACTGACATAAGGAGAAAAAAAAAAAATTCAGTTACACTGAGATTTTCCTGAGGAACATCCTTGATATTTAGATGCTGCTCCCATGTATGATGGTTTGATGTTTTGCCTTTCAGATATTTTCCTGAATCAGAAAATGCATTCAGAATGAAGGGACAGGCAAAGAATTCAGGTAACCCTGACACTTCTGAACAAACTTCCTCTATGTAAGTAGCAGGAACATTCTGTTTCCTTCTTTGTTTTTCCTTCTTTGTTGCAATATGAAAAAAAAACTATTATTTGCAAATTGATAAGCTATAGGCAGAAAACGATGCACAGTTTAGAAAAGCATACTCCGAAGTTATATAAGCTAAGTGTATAGAGGTCATACAAACTTTAGAGCCAGAGTTTCATTATCTGAATGCCAGGACATGTATTGCAAAAGGCCTTTTGCAGAAAGTTTCTTTCTTCTCAGTAAGCAAAGGATTTGTCATCTCTCCCGCACTTTTGAGAAATCATTTACTTAATAAGAGGACAGAAGACTTAGATTGTTTAGTAGAAATTGAGAACCACACTGTTTAGATGCTAAGCATAGCTTCAGTGTTTCAAGCAAATGAACTAATTAAAGGTACAAAGCTCACCATATGACAGATGTTCAACTGTTTAGTTTGCTTGAACTTTTATTTCAGGTTAGTGTTTGTCTCACGAAAAGCACTACATTATGACAGATTTAAAACACTTTAAAAACAATTTTTCTCTCACTTCCAAGCAACTAAGGTATAATGATGTTCATCCAGAGGGACATATTAAGAGTTCTTTTTTCATACAATGATAAGTTTTCTGTTTAAAGTATCTTGCCTATGTAGAGTTCTGAAAGTAGCACATTGGTAGTTGCAAACATGGTCTCATTTTTCTTTTAAGAGAGGGCTTGATTCTCCTTGAATATAGCAGAATAAGCAGTAAACTGTAGGGAGACTACAGATTTTGCTATCTGCCAGATAATAGTTTGCCTCCCAAAATAATCTTCCTAAGATTCGTGTCTTTTATCTCTGTATGGCTCCCAGTATGGGTCCCACTGGGTCCCACTGGGTCCCAGTTTCCTACTCCAAGAAAAAATGTATTTCCCATTGTCATTTATCTAGCTTTTACTTTGTATTACAAAGTCTAACAGGTTTTTTTTGTTTGTTTGTTTTTGTTTTTGTTTTGTTTTGTTTTGGTTTTTTTTTAAAGCATTTTAAAAGTTTCTGTGGTTTAGGAATTAAAAAAAATAATTCCTACCTGAATGCACAAGGGTATCTCTCTAATACAGTCACCTTTGGCTAATTCTATTTATCGCTAGACTAGACCAGTTCTCTCCTCCCATGCCAGCTGCCAGCCTCGTCGCCACACCCTGTTTCAAGTATGACATGACCTATAGAACTATCTTGTCATCTGGCACATAACAGAGCATCACCCACTCTGGCTTCACAGAAAGATGGAGATCAAAGATTTCACTAGGAAATTCCATCAAATCTAAGGTAGATTGAAACCAAAGTACTGTGACCCAATGTCATTTTGTAGGGCAGTCTGCAGGCACAAATGCAACAGGAAAAAATTACTGGAGAATGGCTTTCTATTTAGGAAGGGGAGAATTTTGATATGTAATATAATAGAAGTGAAAATGACAGATTATTTTGAGTTTGGATCAAACTGGTTTTTTGGTGCAAAATTATGAGGGGATGCTGATAATACGCAGATCCTGGTTTTGATGTTGATTCCTGCATCTACAGAAATAGTAGCTTTTTATCTATATAAATATTTGTATTAACTATTTCTGTGACTGTGTAAAATTAAAGAAACATCAAAAATATTGAAAAATACAATTTCTTCTCCATTTATATTCTTCTTCATCTAAATATATTGAACTAAATGGATAAAATATTATTTGATTTCATATAGTTATAGTGGTCTGGACCAAAAGCTATTTAAATCAAAGTAAGATGCCACTTACTTCTGTGACTTTGAGGTGCAGTAGGCTCAGATTCTAGATGCCTAACCCATTTTAAAGCAGTTTGCTTATCTTTAAATTCAAGTATCATAGCTTACAATATGGTCTTAATTCAGGAAAGAATCTCTGTTATGAAGAATAACTGAAGTTCAAGTTATAAAGTCAAAATTAATGAGATTCTTAACTTTCTGTCAGAAGTATAATCATGTAATGTATGATAAAAAGGAAAAAAAAAAACCTTTCTGATAAGTTATATGGAAGTTAAGATCCTTGATCCTGTTAAGAAAATCATTTTAGAGAATAATATATTGTAGATTATGTAAGAAAACCAGAGTTTTTCCTTTTATTTATCTAGCTATGCTGAAGTCATAAATTACATTTGAGGGAAAGAACTTAGACGAACAACTTCATCTTGAATATGTTATTTAGTTCAAAAATATATAAAGAGTTTTCATTGAGTATTTCAAATAACTGATGTCACATATATGGAAATGGACTTCGCGAACAAAGATTTTGGGATAAGCCTGTGCAATGGATTTTTTTAGGTGAGGCACAGTGTGCGTGGAACTGGCCCCACCCCATTTACTCCTGAGGTTCATTTTGCCACAGCCGAGCACGCTCGGATGGCGACAGCGAGTTCCTCGGAATTTGAACCGGCGTCCTCAGAGGAGGAGCCGGCTCCACAGGCGGTGACTTACACCACTCGGCCAACACCCGCTGCACATACATGGAAATAGACCTAACTGCAATGAAACATGCAGATTTCAACAGCAATGGTATTTAAAGAGATCTTTGGATACTTAAAAAGTCTGTTGACAAAACTGTATATACTCCCATTAAAGTATTCAGATGTTATGTATTTATAAACCATTTATTAGCAAATAAAGTGCAGTTAGAAAGCTTTCTCTTTAAGAGTACAACAGTGCATTAGGAAGGCCCTCTGTAAAGTATTGGCTGACATTGCATGTAGTGATAAGCACTATTTTTTTCTTATAAGTATAGAGGCTACTTCACAGACAGATAGATAACCCCCTCCCTCTATTGCTATTATTGTTTCTTATTTTATAAGATTATGGTAATTAGGTAAAGAAAAGAAAATATGGAATCATATTGCCCTTTTAAAATGCATTTATTCTCATAATACTTTAATTAATTTTACATGTAGTAAAAACACTAGGGTTTTTTTCCTTTTTTTTTTTTTCTCATGTCACCATAGTAATATCTTATGAAATAATGAGCCATTTTTATAGGTGCTGGATATATTTAAATAGTGTACTAAAATATCTTCTTGTGAGTTATTTCATTTTTCCTAGCTTGCTGGCACTGCTTTATTCTCCACATTGCTGACATTCAAAACTGTCTGAATTAAACGGTGTTCAAGGAACAACATTAGATTGTCAAATGACAGCACATGAAGTTGGAAAACAGCAGTAACAGACTTATGCAGAGAGCAAACTTACCTACACAGCATGACTGATTTGAAGTCCACCTAGCAGTGATGTGAGCAGCGGATTTGATCAATGTGTCCACTTTTCAGGCTTTTACAAGTGATTTTTACTGTTGTGAATACTTCAAATAAATCTCTACAATAGAGAAGCCCTATTATCCACATGGTGCAAGAAACAAACTAGTGATACCACCACCTCTGATCCCAAAAAGAGCCACTTGTGGCTCTTGTGGGGAGTTGACAAAGTTCACATCATAGGATAGGTTGCCTCTTGTGCAGTGTATATAGTTCAATCACAAGATTTTCTCAGTCCATTTTCTTGCAGTGGTTCTTCTTATGACTTCACACTGGCTTGTCAGAAGGAACCAGGTTGGATTTCAGTAAATGGTTTTGAATTGTTCTTACTCAACCAAGGTTCATGTCTTTCAATTCCTATGTTTCCAAAGGTAGGCCTGACTTTCACAAAGGTTGTAATTTGGATTAATTTTTTGCTTCAGTAAGAACTGCAGGTCAACACCTCTGACAACAGAGTCTTTAGTGATCAGACTGGGGCATTCATAAAATACATAACATTTTTGAAATTATGTGTTAAAGTATTACTTTTTTATTTTTCCAGTACTTCTTTTTCTTTCTAAGTGGCTGAGAACCAAATGAATTCTTTGTTAAAGTGATGCACTTAGGCTCCTAAAACATGGTTTTTTTCTTCAGTTGTTCTTTTTTGCAGAAGTTATTTCCTCAAAAGCAGATAGTATTGATGTGTTGAAAGTGAAGCAGCTAACAGTTTCATTTGTAACTATTTCTTTACATTGCATACAAAAATGTTTTACAAATCATATAAACAGACATTATTCAGTAGTCTCTGAATTCCAAACTCACCTGTTACCTTACATATTTATTAATGTATTCCAATTATTAGACAATATTCCTTGAGGCTACTGGTGGCATGTTTTTCAAAAAGAGACAAATGGGCACTCTTCCCAAATCTGCTTCTAAGTTCATCAACTTATTCAGGCTTTGGAAACAGGCTGAATTATGTGGAATGGTGTTCAGAATTAGAAGAGAAAAGTACATAATCCTCATGTCTCTGTATTTTTTTATCACATCAATGTCAAGGATAAATTCATAATACCACATGTTTGCAGCAATATAGAACATAAACTGCATAAAACTATGAAGATGACTGTGATGATGATGATGATGATAGAGGTGGTGGTGACTGCAGTAAAATACTGTGTTAAGGAAGGAAGACTATATTTTTACTCAAGGTATTGCTACTCAGTGCTCAGTTGGTTGCCCTGCCTGCTCTGAGACTAGTTTTGTGCAGGCACTGAGGTTAGCAGATGTGTATAGTAACTTCACAGGAGAGTAGCTACTCTTTTTGCTTGGTAGGTTTTACCTGACAGTTTCTCTTCTGCCAAAAATTGCCACATGTACTTCCTTCAAGCTGTATTTCCTACCATTAGTTCTGGTCTTTGTGGTAGATTGCCTCAGTGGGTTGTAGCCATCCAAAACACCCAGAAACAGATCTTTCTAGCAGATTGTCTCTTTGCCAGGATATACGTGTACATTCTAGAATTTTGCTTGGGTGTGAGGATGTAGTCTTTCCTCATACTATATTAATATCGGTGACTTTGGTCACATATTTTCATCACCCTTAAAAAAGCTGTTCAGAGTTTATGATTTAGGCTTTCTTGGTAGATCTTGAAAAGAAAGCAAAACTCCAAAGAACAATTTCTTTTTCCATTTTATGCTCAGAAATTTTCTACAGTGTCTGGAGTATAAGCAGAGCTGTAATCCCATAAAATATTACAGACCTGTGTTGAGAATTTCCTGGTCTATTTTGGTGTAGCAGGGTCTAGTCACTGCTTAAGTACAAAAGTAATTTTGTAATTGCAAATCATTGTTTCCTTTGATTACAAAATAATTAAGTATTTTTTTTTATATATGCACACATATACATATTTCAAACTTCTTGGAGCCAAGTTGTACATGTGCAATTTGTCTAGTCTTAGGTATTTGAACAAAAAGCTTGATATTCTACAGAGAGTCTTTTGCTCATAGAATTATTCTCACAGGAATCAAGAATTAAACACAATGCTGGCTTCAATACAAAGCAATAAACAGACTGGAAACAGTTGGAAATTATATGCATTTCAGAGAAGATTGATGTTGTCTGTTCTAACAGAGTTCTCTATTGTGACATATAGTTAAACTGATTGATTATCTATTGTTTAATGGTAAGAAGAAAAACCAAACCCTAGACTTTAACCGGATCAATTCACAGTGTGGGGTAAGATTACACTAAGCAGGTTTAAACTCCCAAGGAACAACTGCACAATACCAGTCTCTTTTATTTGACCGCAGATTAAATACAACTGTATAAAATGTGAGGCAGAATGAGATTTGAAATTCTCTGAAAGTTATGATTTTGAATGGATAAATACTTAAATACCTCCTTCTAATGGGAGGCAAAAAATTTGTTCCTGCTCTGTCACTAGCTCGAAGGAATGGAAACAAAATCACCTCTCTTGTTTTCCCAGTAAAGATTACAATGTTTCTTGTAATGTACAAGCACTTTAAGACAGAGTTTACTGTTATGTGAAAGCTAAATAGGTCCTTTTCCTTAGAGAGAGGCATAGGAGACCTTCCTGAGATTTATTTTCAAAACTTGCAGAAAATTTTAGCTATGATGGTAAAAGAATGAAAAAAGAAGTTGAAACAGGGTATTCCTCTTGGTTCATTTGGCATTTCTGGCCCACATTCATTATTTAAAGAACAAGTTTCTGTAGCTGAAAAATACTGTTTCATGTTGCTGGGGTTTTCAGTTTTCTTACAAAGATGATGATGATTGAACTTAAGGCAATGCACTGTAAGTGCAAACTCCATTTATTTTCCCACTACTGACAAGATTTAATGATATCTTTGTTCTCCTGAACAACAAAGAAACCAATTAGTTGCAATGAACAGCTAGGTGCTGACTGCATCCATTTTATCTATAGTCTACGACTTTGAAAACAGGAGGAACTTCATTGTGATCACACAGTTGTTGTTGGCTGGACTTCACGAACGAAGATTTTGGGATAAGCCTGCGCAATGGATTTTTCAGGTGAGGCACAGGGTGCGCAGAACTGGCCCCACTCCCTTTACTCCTGAGGCTCATCTTGCCACGGCCGAGCAGCTCGGACGGCAACAGCGAGTTCCTCCAGGATTCGAACCAGCGTCCTCAGAGGAGGAGCCGGCTCCACAGGCAGGGGCCTACGCCACTTGGCCAACGCCCGCCGCCTCTCAAGTGTAACATACAAACAGAAAAGCAATAATGTCAGGCTGTTGAGAAATCCTGGGAGCCCACGTGGGTCAGAGCACCAGGGGAAGACCTCGCCTTGTCCTCTCTGCCACCGAATGACACAAACGTGGCACTGTAGCCACGCCTGTAACACGAGCTGGGGCAGGCCCCAAAAAGGTGGCAGGTGTGATCACACTGATTTAGTTTTGAATGTCCAGTGAAGTGACTGTAAAATACACTAGCTGAGAAATAATTGTAAAACAATTAAATCAAACACTTACATTTTGTGTGTCTTTTTGTAGCAGGGTATATGTCATACCTGGTATACTGTCATACTGACCAATATACCAGTCTTTTGTAGTTCATAGGCAACCTGTGCTAGCAAGTGAAAGGGAAGTGCTCTTATTAAATTGCTTCCTTGTGAAGTTTCATCTATTCATCTCTCTCACAGATGTGTGGGAAATACTCAGAACACCTGACATAGTTACAGCTGCACTGACAGAACTGAAACAGCTGAAATAGTACAGATTTCTCACAGTGCTTCTGAGCGTGGCTGTGTTGCAGCCGTGAAGCCTCTAGTTAGTCACCTCGGCTATGACTGGGAAATGGCTGTGTATACCATGCGGAAGAAGAGTGTTAGGGAAGCAAGATCTATTTATTTTTGGAAGAGGTAGCAGTTTTGGCTAATGGAAATATTCCATTTGAAGACTATTAAATTAAGTAATGTAAGCTCTTTTCTGGGAGTTCACCTTTCTCATGCTGCAGGAACACACAAAAATTTTCAATGCCCATCTGTTTAGAAAGGAACAAATAAAAAGTACAAGCAAAGAGGAGAAGGAGGGAAAAAAGCAAATAGAGTGAAATATGCCTGCTGAAAGTAATTTGCCACTATATATATTACTGTGCAATGTTTGTGCCAAGAAAGCAAGTCTGTCAGGGCAGCAGAGTTATGATTCTGAAGTCAGGATGTGGGTTTTACCTCTGATTTGAGAAGAAATAATTTACAGCAGCGAGAAGATACTTCAAGAGCTGATCGAGACTGTGATAAAGTCTCAAACCATCAGTTTGAATAAAAATGAAGACAACCCAAATGATACATTCTGTGTGAAATTTAATCTGTGTGATTAGGATTTCTGTAACATAGGATACATTATCTATTAATAGATTACATTTACTCATATTGCCTTTGCATTTTTAATGGATAATGATTGAATGGCTGTTGAGACATCTTTCCTACTTTTATCAATCAAGCTTAAAATTTGCTGTTTATGTCTTATGATTCTGGTATATATTTCAGATTTCAATTTTTAGCATAGGCTTTTAGTTCTGCCTGTGTTACTTCTCAATAATAACTCCGTGGACAAATACTTTAAAGTCTTTAAAAAAAGCATACTGCAGCATACAGATCTGGAGGCAGTCATCCCTTTCCGGTAACCCCAAGCATCTCTCAGTGCATCAAGTCTTTGGCAACAAAACTTGCATGGCACGACAGGAGGAGGCCATCAGCTGCATCACTCCTCCCAGAAACAAGTTGGCTTGCCAGGGATCCTACCTGCAGCCTTTCCCTCTTGGAGACAGGGAAAAATACTGACTTTGTGAGCTTGTAGGTGCTATTTACACCAGAGGGATAGATGTGCCATGAAAGTAAAAAACAAACAAACAAACAAACAAACAAAAGAACCCCAACCAACCAACCAAAAAACCCAAACCAACCAAACAAAAAACAAAACAAAAACAAATCAAACAAAAAAACAAACAAACAACAAAAAAAAAACCCAAAACCCCCAAAACCAACCAACCAAACAACCC
>VXAU01002493.1:104132-119653 GCA_013399695.1 Formicarius rufipectus | reverse complement strand
ACCCCCCCCCAAAAAAAAAAAAAAAGCAAAAAAACCCAAAAAAACCCCTTAGATATCTCCCCCAAACATCAAAGAAACTGCCAAAAAAACCCCCAACCAACTACCAAACAAAAAACCCAAACAAAACAACAAAAAAACAGTTGATGGAAAGCATGAATGCAAGCTACATATTTTGCAAATCTGAGTCTTTATGCTAACTTGGTCTTGATGTTAAATAATCCATTCATATCTCTCTCCCTTGCTCTTTATTTCTTCTTCTTTCATGGATGCATTTCTCAATAATGGTTTCACTGAATTAATAGAATATATGCAAATGGAGAATAATGTATGAAGTATTTAATCTTTAAATTAGTTACATTATCACATTGCCTGTGTTATAACCAATACCACTGCACCAAATTCTAACCTCCCAGGAATATAAACATTTATGTATTTTCTGTGTTACTCTCTTGACTTTTATAGATGTCTCATACTAATGAAAAAGGAAGCAACTTTTAAACTACATTGCTGTAATCTGTATTGTGGCTGCCACTATTATTTTGTTAGTCTCAAGAACAGCAGGAGAGATGTCTTTCTGTAATTTGTTAAATGGACCCAGTATGCCGAGTGTGAGAAATTTACTAGCTGAATCTGTCTACTCAGATGAACAAATGACTTTACATTGAACTTACATTCAAGAAATGGTTTTATGTATTGAAGCAGCCTAGTATTTTATGAGTGTAAGGTGAATTTGCTTAATATTTATTAAAAATAAATGCTTTAGAAGTCAAGGCAGTTAGTATAGGAATCGTTCAGTTCAATGCAACTCTGTAGATGTAGACTTTATTAAGGAATTCCACCTATTAAAAGTTAATTTACAAATTCATAATTTCATTTTTTTAAAACTTTTTTTTTTAAAGTGTATTTAGATAAACAAGTAAAAAACTCTGCTCATCCAGCCTTTTGCCATGTAATAGTATTGGAACTGTGTGACTGAAATTGACTGGCACCTATAACTGAGCATATAAATGGGAAAAAAACGTGTTGCTTAAGAAATAAATATAACACCATTGTCATTCTTTACACCTGGAGAAAGTCCATGGCATTACATTCAGGAATATTCAGGGTTTCCAGATGAGTGACTTCTTCATCAGAATTAGTGGGTGATATAGTCTAAGATAATATTTCTATATTTTGCCAGTAGCTTATTAGTGAAATAAGTGTTTACAAATGTCAGATTTACAAATTTCAACATGTCAGCACAAAGCTGTGAAAAAGCTAATCAACATTTAGCTAACCACAAATCTTATAAAAATAAGTAACTGATAAAAAAAAAAAAAAAGGCACTAACAAAAATTCATAGAGAGTGAATACATATTCAACTCAGGCAATATCTTCCTGTCTTTATTCTCCATGGTATAGTGTAACTCATTTGATAGACTGATGCCACAGAAAAAAAGTCAAATATGTTTTAAAATATCTTTGTGTTGGTTCATGGATACAAACGTTTGTTCTAATGCTCAGAACTCATTTGTCATACAGTGATAACTTGTGTAATTAGCATACAGTATACAAAGTGAGGTTATTGTGATTTCAGCTAAACTCAAACACCGATAACAACTCAACAAGTGCTCCTATTGCAATTGCCTGGCTTAATATATTTTTGAGACAATTACCAGCATGTTTATGGAGTCCATTGTTTAGAGTTCTCCAGCCTAATAAGCTTGACTGTAATGACCCCTTAATAATAGAAATTAAATATTTCAATCTGTTGTGAAATTTCTAGCTGATAATGTAGGCTTTCAAATGCTGGGATTTCTACAAATACAAGAAACTGTGTACAAAAAATTATAAATGGAAGATTATGGTTAGAAAAAAAGTAAAGGCTCAGCCTAAACTATGTAAGGACATGCTTTTCATTTTGCTAGCCTAAAAAATTTATAAATCTACTCCTATCCTTATATACATTAGAGAAAATATTCACTTGCATTCATAAGTGGCTGAGGTTGATATCATCATTAAAAACTACACAATAATCTATTTTCTGTCATGTCTAACCATTTCCATTTGAGTACACAGTTTTTGTTGCAGCAAAACATTTGAATAGATGGACAATCTGAAGTCAATATGGCTACTTGTGCTAATAGATTTTGGTGGGCTAGGGTTTAATCAAACACAGCCTCAAAAAAAATCCTATTTTTGACATGTTTACCTCAGATCGATGCCTGAGACCATATGCTCATCCTATCAAAAATATACACACTGCAGGGGACAGAATTAAGATGTCAAGGGAGAACCTGAAATCAGAATTGCCACTGAAAATTGGATTGTGTAAGTGTGTCAGGTTTTAATATGACACTAACAGTTTATTTCATTTAATAATAAATACATTCTCAGAAATGCTGACCTGGCTCTGCAGCTCAAATCCATACTGCCATTCCCTCAAGGCAGGTTGCCTTGAACATTTCAGTAGTCGATATTGTGAATGCAACTTACAGGACCCTCTGGCTCAAGTGAGCATTAGAGGTATCAGCAGGAGACAGCTGTGAGAGCTGGTAACATCTGACTTCTCTTTGAAAAGACAAGAAGTAACCAGGAACTTAATTAGAGTTATTGTATATTTGATCATGTCTGTCTAATGTAGAATTTCCCTGTGCTTCTGTGTTGCTGGGATATTTCTGAACAGAAAAGGACAAAATGCAAACTTGACTCTCGTAATTTTTCAGCCTTCAAATAATAAGAACTAGACTTCAGTCTCTAGTTGTGAAACCAGTTTAATCAGAGTAATTTCTATTGACCTCCTTGCATAGCACTAGGCGTATTGTGGCACACTAGCAATTAAATTCTAGTCCACCTTGATTTTCATTGACCTTTTGTATTCTGAATAATCATATTCTTTTGTAGTCTTTGAAGCCTGATTAGGTTGCTTTGGGCACTTTTTTTGACATGTTTTGTTTTATCTTTCCCTCAGCAATGCCAGTTTGCCATGGTATTGCTAATTAAATGTTTCTTTCCTCCCCCTTCGAAATTACAGAACACCTTGAGTTCTACATTATTGCCTAGGTTTTTCAACAGCCAGAGATAACTTTGTCTAATGTCACTATTACTGGAATGTTATGCTTGCTGTCACTAACATTTCTTTCTTCTATCTATTCTGCAAGCTTGAATCAGGATGATGAAAGCTAAATTGCTCTGAAGAGAATTATTTGACAACAAATGTGGATAAAACAGGTTTTTATTTACCAATGCAATATACACCTTTCCTCTTCTAGGAATCCCACAGGCTATTTCATTGTTCCCAGTACACTGGTTGAGAATCAGCCCCCTCTATTTTTCTAAATTGTTGTTTTTGTCTTAGACTGCAGCATTTTCAAATATGAAAAAAGTAATTTTTGTCTTTTAACATTTAATTTTTATATAACAGTGTGTTGGTTAAAGGTAAATTGGCAGAAGAAACGAACCCAACTCAAGAGAGATTGCAAATCAGAGTTACAATTTACTTAAAAAGATTACAATAAATACAGTGATGCAGAGAAAAATTTGTTTTATGCCACAAAAAACAGATGTATAATCCAGCACCCTGGGACACAAACAGAATAGTGTTTGATAGCCCCTGTGCTGAGCACCATTTAGTCTCCTGTAATACAAAGTAAAAGGAAAGGAAAACCTATTGGTGAGAATGGTGATCACAGGCTTCTTGAGAGTGGCAGTCTCAGCCCTGTTGAAATTCTTGTCCTCCTTGGGATCTGACAAGGAGTATCCAAAGTCCCAGGTTCAGGTGGGAATGTCCAGTACCTCCCTCAGGGTAGGGAATTTCACAGTAGGTAATTTAACTCTGCCAGTCATGAGATATTTTTGGAATCTTTGATGGTCTGGGTCATTGCAACTGCCTATTGTGTCAGTCCCTAATGTCCCATTAGCACAGATGACCCTTTGAGGCTGGGTGTGAAGGTGTTGATGACACCACAGAGGGGAGTTATCACAGATAAGTCATTGGTATGAGTGATATATTGACTTAGGTGGATGGTTCTATTTGCAGAGTCCTAAATACCAGTTACATAGGAAGAGGAAGGTCTCTCCAGAACATTTTAGTTTCAATTAAGTTGTTCCAACTGGCACTACTCTTTCTCCTTCGCATGGTGTTATGACCTAGTCAAAGCACAAAAAAGAAGGGGTCAGAGAGAAAGACACTGGTTTCGCTGCTTTCTGAAACCCATGCCTCAAGAGTAAAAGGATATTTAAGGCTTTAACCTGAAATGAATCTCTCTTGACAATACTGGCTGAGGAAACAAGTGCCAGTATTCTAACTCCTAAAAGATTTAACTCAGTTTGTTGGGTTGAACTTGATGGGCCATCATCTGCCCACAAGCTCATTTTATCACTTTCTTGAATTAATGTAACAGGTAGTGATAGTACAGTGAAAAGCTCATGGTTTGAGATAGGGACAGGAAAATTGCTTATCAATTACTGTCAGGGGCAAACCAAGCTCACCTTGCAGAAATTAATTTAATTCACTCCTAATTAATTTTAATAGAGTAGGAGAATGAGAAATAAAAGTAAAAAAACAACACCAAAACCAAACCAGTCTTTCCCACAGGTCTGCATCTTTTCCAGGCTCAACTTCATGCCCAGATCTTTTACCTTTTCTCCTTCAATCCTGTGGGTGGACAGGGAATAGGTCAGCTTATAATACTTTGTCTCTGCTGCTACTTCCTACTCAGTCTTTCCCTGATCCAAAATGGGGTTCCTCCTGCTGCATACAGTCCTTCAAGAACTTCATAATCATGTGGCCTTTATGCAGGGTGTATTTCCTCAAGAACTGTTCCAGCATGGGTTCTTTTCATGAGACACAGTATTTCAGACATGACCTGCTTCAGCCTGGGTCCCCCATGGGTTACAGCTCCTGCCAGGAGCCTGCTCCAGTGGGGGCCCAGGCAGCTTCTTTCAGGGTACATCCACTTGCTGCAGCACAGAATCCTCCAAAGGACTGCAAGTGGAAATTGGCTTCAACACAGACTTTCATGATCTGCCGGGGAACAGTCTGCCTCTCTGTGTCAGCCATGCTCTGAGCACCTCCTTTCCCTCCTTCTTCACTGATTTTCATGTTTACAGGGCTGTTGTTCTCACATATTCTCATTCCTGTCTCCCACATGTGTTGCAGCAGTTTTTACTCTTTGCTAATTTTGTTTTCACAAAGCTGCTGAGGGGCTTTACTTTGGCCAGGGAAAGAGCCATGGAGCTGTTTGGGACTGGTTCTATCCCAAGTGGAGGCATCTCCCAGAGTCTTTTCACAGAAGGCACCCCTGCATCCTACCTCTGCCACCAAAATCTTGTCACATAAACCAAATACACTCCATAAGGATGTATTTAAAAGACTTGGATCTACTTGCTACTTATTTGTAAACTGTTCCATTGTGCTCCCACTCTTTCGGGAGTTACTTTGTAAACCAGATGAAAATGTTCTGTATTAAAAATGATCTTGCAGTGGTAGTCTTGTACATCTGCTATTGCATATTGACTTGAAAATATTTTTTCATTATGATATAACAGTAATATCAAATAAATTTTTCTGGAGTGGATGAAGTCTAGACACAGTGGCAACATTTTCTTTGCAAAACAAACATGCTAAGCACATTTATTTTTATTTGTTGTAAAGGTTACATTGATTTTCTGTTAAACTGTGTTTTGATAACAACACTTAGCAAAAAAATGCTTTGTAGTTCTGGACCTTTATACTTTCCATGGCCTTGGTATTGTTGTGTTGTGTGAAGGAGTCTGCTGACTACTCCGTTTTGGTAAGTGCTATAAATTTAGGTCATAGCTTTTAGAAATCTTTAGTCAAGTTGCTCTTGTTACTGAGTTTTATTACAAAATTCATATTGTCAGATGTGCTAATACATTCAAAATAAGGATGCTGTTGTTTAGTTTAGCTTGTAGGTACTTTGTTTTTCCTCTGTGTGTTCAAGCAAAGGTGAGAGCTAGGTTTCCTGAGTTTCTTCAGTGAAAGAAGAAAACAGTAGGAATAATGTAATGGTCTTGGTTCAGTACTGATAATAAAATTAAGGATTTTCATAATTTTTATAGAAATATAGATAACTGTGACTTTGAAGTAATAGAAGGTGCTTTAGTTCCACAAATATTTTCAGGAAAAATATTAAGTAGACAGTCCATTAAGACTATGGAGAATGTATGAAGCACAAATTCTTTCAGAAGGAGAAAATTTCTTGAAGAGAATCTGTGCTAATGAAGGAAAAACAAATGTCAGAAAATCTTAAAATGGAAGGTATGAATGGTGTTGAACAGTTAATCTTGTTTTCACCAGGAAAACAAGTTATGAGAGCTTGTTATAGTTTTAGAATCTGGTAGAATTTTTCTTTCCCCTAACACTGAACTAGGAGTTAATGGCCCTTATCTTTCTCCATGGCTAGATAAAAAAGGAGCAGATGATGAGTGAAGGCATGTTACCTAGCAACTGCAATCACTGGGGTGGGTGTGATGAATGGGAAGGGGCACTGTTTTTTTTCAGTGGAGAGTGGAAGAGGATTGCTGGGGGAGAGGGAGAGACATCTCCTCGGAGAGCCTCTGCCCTGCTGGTTTGGTCTCCTTCCCTTTTTACTTCTGTTTCCAGTCCCCGGATTTCAGAGTTCCCAGTGCTTCAGAGAGAGAGGTTTGCTACCTGGGGCTTTTGTGACAGGTTTTCCTGAGAGCCAACAGCTGCCTTTCACAGCGGTGGGGAGCCCTCCCCCATCCCCAGCAGCCCAGCTCAGCACATCGTCCCTCCTCCAGCCAAGGACTAGGAGAGAGTTTTGCCCATGGAAAAGGATCCCAGCTCCTCCCTCTCTGCGTGGCACTTTCCACCAATTCCATACTGCCCATCCCAGAGTGAGACCGAACCTCTCCACCTCTGGGGGCAGCCCTACACCAGCCAAGGAGTGACATCACCACCTGCTGTCCGTAAATATTACTGTGCCCGACGGGAGCAGAGACTGCACCATGTTCAGAGAGTTCATTACAAATGGGTCATTTAGTTCTGGTTGCTTTGTTTCTCTTGAAAAAAAAAAAGAAATATATAGCAGTTAAGAACTGTTATCATTTCCATTATCATACCTTAATTAAATTTTGGATTGAATTTAAAAGAGGCTTGTCTCCTTCTTTGGTTTCTAGTCCAACAAATTTCATAATTTCCTCTGAACTTAAACTGAGCTGCAGAATAACAATTAAAGACTTGTGTAGGTTAAATATTTAAAAATAACAATCTGATGAGTAGGATCTTAAGAAAAATAAAGCCAAAGTATAGAGTTGTTTCGAGAATATTGTCCTGCAGAACATTAAGTTAAATACCTTACACAAGTTTTGTTTTTCAAAGGTGCATTGAAAACATAATGAAGCACTTGTTAATATCTCAGGACATCTTTATGAAACTGAATTTCAAAAATAAAAACAAGGCAAACACATAGCACTATAGATGAATATAATGAATGATGGGTGTATACTTGTATAAAAGCAAGAAGGTAAGGTATAAAGAAAAAACAATGAAAACTTCTGTATGAAGAGGAAAAAGAAATCAGGGTGAATTTAAGTGACTGAAAGTGAAGAAAAGCATATTCTTGATTTCAAACACACAAAAGTAATAAATGTCTTTCTTTAAATAGTTTCAAAAAATGGGAACTATTACACATAAAATTAACTAAAATAACAATAAAGAAAGAGATTTCATTGTTTAGAATAAGGAATTTTGGGCTCTAGAACTTGAAGAGAATTCAAATGTTGTTCACCAGTGGTCTATAATGAAATTCTTGTTAGGTCTTGAAGCAAAAGCATTGTTGATTAGGATTAAATGTGGTAGATACATTTCCAAAGAATGGGAAATGCAATGCAACAAATATTATATAGGGATATTTGCTTTTCTCTCGGTAAAAATAAACTGATTTGTGTCTCCAAACACTTTCATACTCATATAACTGATGAATGATGGTTGTAGTTTTTGGTCATAAAAACTGGTATATCCCACACAGCTTCTCATTTTCCTATAGAAGATCACAATCTCAAGAACTCACCAAGTAACTGCTGGACTTCTGGTGCTGTCCTGAGAGCCATGTCTACCATGTTCAAATCCCTGGGCAATGACAAAGTTAAGCAGCAAATGATATTCATGTACTCTTTTGCATTAGAAAGGTGCAAATAAAGTCTTTTGCATAGAAATACTTTCAACATACCATGTCATGGTTAAAGGACAATTCATCCCGTATTATTAGTAACTAGCCATACATATACTTCAGTATTAATACAAACACATTAATATCATATCCAACAATTGTGCTGTAATGCCCAAGTAGACCCCGTGACTTTTCTGTGACCACATTATGCAATATAACTCATTATTAATATTTTAAAATTTTTTTTCAATGAAACCTTAGTGCTAAGCAAAAGAGAGATCAAAGAATAGATGTGCAGAGAATATTAATCTGGCTAATGAATCTAAATTGAGAAAATTGGACATTCTGTAAAAAAAGAAAAATAAAAGATCTTCCACTGAGTAATGTAATAAATACATACAAAGGTGAGTGCTAGAAAGTCAGCATGTGACCTTCAGAAATGTATCTGTCTCCTCACTATTGATGATGTTCACAAGTTGATGAATGTGCTCTTGCAATTGAAACAGGTTTATTCCTGAAGGCAGGCACAAGCCCCCAGTAACCTTGTTTCTGCAGATGTAAACTCACTTGTGTTGTTAAATAAGTGCACTGTGGTTAGTGGCAAATACAGAGCTACGAAGGAAATAATGGCAAGCAATAAATTAAGATTAAAATTAAAATAACAAGATAAACTGTCCTGTTTAATCAAATTTAAACTGCGGTAACAACTTTTATAGGTAGACACAAAATTTATGAGAAAATATTGCAAATACTTTCAGCTAAGTAACAATATGGTCTCACTGTCAGATACCACTTCTTTGTGTCTGGGTTTAGCATGTTTTAGTTGTACTAAAGTTTTTAAAAATACTCTGCTTCTCTGGCATGCGGGACAGTTTAATTTAAAGCTCTCTTCTTAAATATTTGCTTTTTGAGGGTAACTCTTGTTGCTGTAAGAACACTTAATTTGCTCTTTTATTATTTGGCATAAAAATTAATGTTAGCATTTTGCTTCTTGCTACCATGCAAATAATAAGAATGACACATAGATGACAAAGTGGTTACAAGGAAATAAAATCATAAAAATGATATGTTTTATCAGTTTTAGAGCCAGGTATCACCATTTTTTTCACGGTCCCATTTTTGGGTTTGCAATAAATTAAAAAAAAAAAAAAAACAAATAGTCTATGTTTACATTGTAATTATGAGAATGGATTTCAAAAAGCATTTGGAGACCCATGGACACACACAAAAAAATACAGAATAATTTATGGCAGTTAAATTAGTCAGCTATGATTCTTTTATTGTCAGTGTAATTTTCATGTGTATACTTCATTTTAGCAAATTTATCTAAGGGTTAGATTAATAGTTTGCTCACAAAGTAAACAATATTCCTTGTAAACGTCTCCATACAGACCTTCTTTGCAGTGGTCTTCTGGCAGATAGTCTTTGGTGATATTCATAGTCTGTAAGTTGAAAATGCACTATAGCCAAAGAAAATGTGTTTTAAATTAGTAGCTGTCATAAGCTATAGGTATGCACTTTGTGGTGGATTATGATTTTTGAAAATGCTTTGTGGTGGATTATGATTTTTGAAAATGTAGAAAAGTAGCCTATAGGATTAGAATATATGCATATTTTACGTCATTAGTAAATTTTTAAGCCAGTGAGTTAGGCATTTCATATACAACACAAAGAATTCTATTTTATTTTTTCTCATATACTATTTGCTCTAATCACCTTCTGTCTTTTTCAGGAAAAAAATAAACAGAGCGTTGCTTTGTTCAGAAATAGGTCAAAAAAGTATATTCTGTTGAACGTCACACTACAGTTTTCCAAACAGAAAAAATATCTGCCAGGGGTTTGACTGTGGAGACTGGGTCCTTACAGCCTCTGGACCGGGGTGTTGCTGGAAAACCCCTGTGCTGAAGATGGTACAGATACACATGGGTCCTCTGAGGCTGGGTGGTGAAGAGAGAAGCAGCTTTATTCAGAGTAACAGAGTGTTATAGAGACCTCAGAGGGTGGGGCTGGCTAGGGAACCCGGTTAGTCAATGGGGGAAAGGTCACATACAGATAGGCCACCAGGGAGTGGGAAGGGACAGGGGATAGAATAGAGGGGTTAGGATGGCGGGGGCCTGGCTGGACAGTCCAGCTCAGGTATCAGTTTCATTTGAAGGGGAACTCGTACAAATAACACAATTTCTAAAAGGTCTCTAATGTAGCAAACTCCTGGCATCTGTTGTCCTGGTCTTCTTGTGTCATCTGTTTCTTCCAATCCTTGTAGCTTGCGTGTTCTCCCACAAATAGCCATAATTAGTACAGTACCTGTGAAAGAAAAACCCTTCCTTAGACTGATGGTAGATAGTGATGTACTTTCGTTATGACTTAACTCAAAAAATATTTAGTATTCCATTAAGGTGAGACAACTACCAAAAAGTACCATTCAGACATTAACATGTGACCTTTACTGTGGTCAGACTTTGAAAGAAGGGCAGCATTTTGCACCTTAGCCTGAATAGTTGAAGTAATGTGTAAAGAAAATATTCAACTTGTTTTTATATATCCTAGGAGTAAATTCTGTGCAAATGCATCTTACTTTGATGTATGCAGACAGACTTTAGATGAGGCTGCAATAGAAGAAAATGAGTCTTACAAAATGAAGATAAATGACAAACAGCTGTTTCATCTCCTTTAGTATTTTTGTTGTGATATGAAAATGGATCTCATTTGTTGCTGGTAGATCATAATTGTCCCAGATTTTCCCATTGTTTCTTCTTCTAAATCAAATATGAAAAAAGCAAGGAATTTGGAAAAAATAAGACTGATTTGACAGCTGTAGTCTGGGTAAAGTTCTCTAGTTGGATAATTTCACGGTCACTTGCAGAGCAACGTTAGGGGACCACTTGGTGATATATGTCTTACAGGTGATTTTGTTGCTGTCGCAGCTGTGTTGAAACTTCCTTTTATTAGTATGACATTGAAGCTCTTGTAGGCTCTCAAAGAATACAAATGGTCCATAGAACTCAGAATTTTTTTTCCAGCGAGTGAACATGCTGAGATGCTACTGATGTCATAAATAAACATTAAAAGATCTAAAATGTCACTTTGGAAACAGATACTGACTTAAGAAAATTTAAAAAAAAAAATTTAATTAGTTAAAGAACATAAAAATATCTGTAGTTGGAAAAAACCAGATTTTAGAATTAACATGAATTGTTGTCCAAAAGCAACATTCTGACAAGAGCATAACAATGCAAGGAGCAATCTGAGCTGAGTATTAAAGAACTGAAGTCAGATCAGAGTACTTTTGAAATATCTCTGTAAAATTCTACCTTCACAATAAGACCTACTCCAAAAACAATCTTGAAAGGGATTTTGACTAGTCTGAGACAAAATTAACTGCAATTAGAAATTCAACAAAAAATTCTACTCTGACATTGCAGTTTCTATTTATCCTGTATCACAATAATTTCTCAATAAACAACCTGTTACATCCTGTAAGTGAAGTCAGGAACCTTAATATTAAATAGAGGGGGTTTACTCTTTTATTTTATGGACCTACGTAGCAAGTAGACCAATTTGTATCCTCAAAAACAGTAGTACAAATCTTTCAGTAAACTAGGTAAGGACAAGTACAATGGATTTCTTTGTGCTTGGTAAAGTATCATTGCAAAAACAATGGCAGAGCCTCAGGATTTTGACAGTGAAAGTCTTAGGTGAAATCACTTTCCTCTGTAATAAGAAAAATAAGTGACCAAGCTTGGTTTCAAAATAGAAAAGAAAAAAACAACAAAACAAGCCAAAACCATACCATAGAAAACACATTCAATGTTATGTTTATTTTCCCCCATGTTCCTTTTAGAGAAGGTTTGTAGTGCAATGTGGTAGATTGTAAGTCATTTAATCAATGCTAAGAAATTTTAATCTCATTTTGACAAAAAGTGTTCTAGCCTTGGTAACCTCCTTTACTAAAAGCCCAGTGCATGGAGATTAGGATAAAGCAGATGTGTGGAATTTGAAACACTATGAGAATCAGCAAGGAAATTAAAACTTTCTGTTTCAGATCATTACAGAACCTGTGGAACAGTTGGAGGGAGAGGGATGATACAAGAGATTAAAGAATGATTTGCTTTACTAGAACCAGCACAAAGAGAGCTGGCATAGTGAACCAGTACAAGGACCTAGCAAAAAAGCACAGCAGTTTTAGTCCCAGATAGTAATGACTGGTAAAATTGTAAACAGTTATTAACAAATTATTTAAAAGAAAATAACTGTTATTAAAAGCAAGAATAAATATCACATCAATAAATGAGGAATATTTTAACAATGGCCCTAAGCCATCACATAATTTCTTATCACATTTAGAAAAATAAATTAAAAATATGAAAACTTAGCAATCAGAGCAACAACTAAGTCGGGTCTTGCAGATGCACTAATTTTGGGGTTTTACAAAATTCACTGAATGTCAAGGGCTATAATTAAAAAAATTCTGGAGAGAGATGATCCTTTTCCTCCTCTTTGTACTAATTATCTTCGAGGTGAAATTGCTCAATTTCAGGGTGTAGCAAAGTAATTATCAGCCTTAGTAGTCTTTTAAAATTCCAGATGACCAGATTTGGGTGAGCATTAAAACGCATGGCTTTTATTGCATTTATATTACTGAGGAACATTATATGGACCAATTTTTGCAGTTATTGCTAGATAATACACCACAGAAAGGCACCCTACATCCCTGATGTATAGTTTTAACAAGAGAGATCAAGTATAAAATGTTTTGATTTTCCTTTTCATAAATATTGCCCAAATTCTTGCCTTTCCTGAGCATTTTCAGAAATCATTGCTTTTCAAAACTGTTGAGAAAACACTTGGCTGCACTCCAGTGACCAGTAGCAAATGAGAAAAAGAGAAGAGATATATAGTGTATGGACTATAATTTGCAAATTATGTTCCAAAATATCACTAAAGGTCATTTGCTTAACTTATTCCATCAAAATTGGCACACCACACATAACCATGAAGCTTGTTCTAAATTGCATTATGTGCTTTAAAGTATTAGAGAATATTTGCAGAAAATTTATTTCTTTTTTTTTTTTTTCCCCACAGTTAATATTTCTTTTAAAGGAACATGCTCTAGAACAAATATTAAAATAATTTCTACAAGTTTATCCCTGAAAATATCCATCATCTCCATATAAAGAAAATGAAAAAAAAATCTAAATAACAGATGTAAAATTTCTCTTTTGCAGTAGTGAAAAGAGATCAGAAATTGAACTAACAATTTTGTCTTTTTTTTTTTTTTTTTTTTTTCCTTTCCCCAAGAGGTGCTGTGATGTGGGAATAGGAATTTTTTTGAAAAAGCCCAAATTTTAGGCATCTTGGAGAGGATAACGTAGTTGTATCATACTTGATCATTGTCCAGTCCTTTGGCTTTTTACTTTGTTTACTTTCACATAATTTTACATAAAATGTCAAAGAATTTAATTGTTCAAATATTTTCAGACGTCTCTTGTCTTTCTAGCTTGTGTGTTTCATACGTTTTGTCTCAGTCTAGACCTGAATGTTGTATCTGATTAAGCAGGATCAAGAAATGGTCTGGTGTAAAAGCACTGACTTAAGCTGTGTCATTTCTCACTTGTGATTTTTGGGTGCTGGGTCACTCCCTGGTGCTGCTGTCTGTAGTCTCTTTCTATGGCAGAGTTTAAGAAACTGATGGGGTGGAAGCACCTTTTTTTCTTTCTTTCCCCCTTTTCTGTCCAGGTTTTTATTTTTCAGCTCTGTAAACCACTAGGGTCCTGTGAAAAGTTGTACCAGAGAAGACAATAAGTAGTAAAGGTAAGCATATTTCAAGGTAGGAGTACTACCAAACACAGACCTTTACCATGAAACTTGAGACCTGAGAAGTCACAGCAATCTACTTTTGTGTTTAGTGAATTTGTCGCTTTACAGGGACTTGACTGTGTCTAGCGATAGGGAAGGCAGACCCAGGTTTTGAAATTCCCACTGATCTTAGCTTCTGGTCTTGAGTGAACTACTGCTTCTACTTGCAGGTGTTAAATATTCATGGTTTTGGTCTCAGCTAGAGGCAACTTGAGTTAGTGAAGGCTGAAAGCAGATGGTATTGCAAGTTCGGCAGCTAAAAAGAGAGGCACGTAAAGTGAGTGAATGAATTTCAAAAAAAGAGTCATGACTCACCACTTGCTATTCTTGTCAATGATGAATAAAACAGGCCCCTTGAGCTTAAGAGTTGCTTTTAAATTATATTAAAACATCAGATCCCTTTGGCATCATATATTTCCCCTTTCCTTGAAAGAATGGTCTGTGGTGTTTGAAAGACAGGCAAATGTTACTGGTCTTTTGTTCTTTGTTTCTACTTAATATGTGTTGAAAGAAACAAATTGAATATTGGGCCAAAATTATTTTCTTGACAATAATCTGAAAATTAAATTATACCTTGCTTAGAAGTTGTTTCAATCTGAGAATTTGTACATCATACCCCACCAAAATCAATTGCAGTTGCTTATGATCATGATGCCGTTGCAATAGTAGGATTACACTAAAGAATGCTCTTAGAAGACCTCACAACTGATACAGCTTTTTTGACTAGATGTGAACTTCCAGTTCTTCAAAGACAAAACTAAACATTCGTTTTTAATACAGTGGTAAGGAACACAACTGTAAAAACATTTTCCTATTCTCATATATGTGACATCAAAGTAATATTAATAATTCTTTTGTGTCACTGGATTTTTTCAGTATTACTGACAAGGCCATGAATAGTTCAAAATTACTCAAATTAAAAAGCTTTTCCCTTTTGTTTCCTAGTCGATTTATCAGGAAGCCTATTAAAGCAAACATTAAATAATGTTTCATATTTTTGGGGGGATTACTACAGATAAAAATCAAATATCAGTTTGGAAACTTTTATGCACTAATTCCATGAAGAGCTCTTCACTTATATTTAATTCTGTATTGAGGTATTTGGGATGTTGTGAATATTTTCTCAGCAAAAACAGTAAACTGTGTGTTATAATGTGTNTTTTGTTTTTGTTTTTGTTTTTGTTTTGTATGTTTGTTTGGTTTGGTTTGGTTTTCGTTTGGTTTTGGTTTTATTTGGGTTTTTTTGAAGTAAAAGAAAGCCTGTGGAAAAGAGTGTACAGTGGTCTGTGCCTGGGATTTNTTGGTTTTTTTAATTCTCAGCATCAAATACCGTAGGTATTTGTATTAGGTACAAAGGCCTTGAATAGTTTGAGCTATTGTTTAAATTGATTTATTTTAGTTTTGAGGAATACACTATTTTGTTTGTTTGTTTGTTTTTGTTTGTTTTTTGTTTTTGTTTTTGTTTTTGTTTTTGTTTTGTATGTTTGTTTGGTTTGGTTTGGTTTTCGTTTGGTTTTGGTTTTATTTGGG